>CM051269.1:6154636-6207136 GCA_027921565.1 Artemia sinica
CGGATAAACAATAAGTAGAACAACAGGGAATTTTTTTATACAAGACATTTGAACATAACTTTAAATGAAATTTTGACCCTATATCCAAGGACCGTGCTCAGCAAAACAAACGAAGAGAATAAAAAAAATATAAAAGAAACTTACATTAAAATTCAATCATTAAAACTGAAAAGAGTTTTTTTTAATCTTTTAAAATATATAGGGTCGAAATATTCATTTAAAGTTGCGATCCACTGTCTTTTATAAAAATTTCCCTGTTGTTCTACTTATTGTTTATGATGGAAAGGCAGTGTGGTCTTCGTCGCTATTTATAGATAAGTGGAAATACGTCTAGAGACCAAGTATTCAAAAACTAATAAAATAATGCTGATGTAAATTTGAGTAGGATAAATACGACAAAATCCTTAGAAATTGTTTGGATACGAGACTTGAATGAAGGTTATCTGTAAAGGTTGAAGGAAATTAATATTTAACTTTTGCATATAAGCTGAATGCCGGCTTGATAGAAACCCTGAAGTTAGAAGCAGAACAAGAATTGTTCGACCTCTCCCCCAAAAACCTGGTTTTATTCTATTGCTAACGGAAAAACTATGGTCCATTTACTCCTGAGACGATCGAAACTCCTAGATGCTGTGGCACACTTGATAAAAGAGAGATTAAAAATCGAAAACATGATAGAAGTCACATTTAAATCCCTTAGTGAGGTTAAGGCCTCCAAGGAAAGAATAAACAAAAAATTAGATGAGATCCTTGTGACTAAACGAATAAATAAACTAATCGAGACCGAGTTTGTGGAAGTTAAGGAACAGGCCGAAAAAATCCAAAATTAAATGGAATCAGTACGCGACGCCACGTAATATTTTGTTTGTCACGAAAAACTCAAGTTGCGTATCTCATAGCTATAAATCGTGTGAAAGTTGAAGTAGCCAATTGGTGTATTCCCGGTCCAATAGGAATATAGGACACACTATTGGACCAATAGGTCTAATAGAACGTTTTTCTGAGGAAAAACGAGGAGTTTTTCTGAGAGTTCTTGACAAAACATATGTAAGTTTTTAGTGAACTATTATTAGCTGATTAACAATTTTTGACAGTATTATGTAACCCCTTTACTACGTTGATACCAAATAGTGAACTTGAACGTTAAATAGACCCGTATTAGAACCTAACTCCGTGTGCATATTATTCCATAGTGCCCACGCAAGTGAATTGAAGTGCCATTTATTTAATACTAATGATCGAGCCTTGTACTGCAAATGTGAGTAAAATAAATACATTACTTTCTTATTTTTGTCTCTTCATGTTAGTACTTCTCAGAATAAGTAGTCCTTGGGCCTCCAACCGTTCCCTAAGGAATCTGAATCTATATAATCTGATTTAGACTCAGTAATGGTCACTAACACATGCTCCCCAATTGAGCCACTGTTTTAATCCCCCGTCACACGATATTCCCGCTCAAACTATGGTATAAATCCGCATAATATCCCCCAATAAAATCAACCCACTTTAAAAAACAAAAAAGATCCCCCCATTTGAATTGGCGCGGCCCTTTTTAACGGAAAAAACAAAAAGACGAAATTTTCTTTAAAAAAAACAGATATATATATATATATAACTTATTGAGAAATACTACGCATAAAGAAAGTGCAATATTTTGTTAGACCTAAGATCCCTTAAGCTAATAACAAATAGAATACCATAAGAAAGAGATAAGAATAGAGACCAAGTATTCAAAAACTAATAAATAATGCTGATGCAAATTCTCCCCCAAAAACCTGGTTTTATTCTATTGCTAACGGAAAAACTATGGTCCATTTACTCCTGAGACGATCGAAACTCCTAGATGCTGCGGCACACTTAAAAGAGAGATTAAAAATCGAAAACATGATAGAAGTCACATTTAAACATGATAGAGGTCCAATAGGAATAGAGGACACACTATTGGACCAATAGGTCTAATAGAACGTTTTTCTGAGGAAAAACGAGGAGTTTTTCTGAGAGTTCTTGACAAAACACATGTAAGTTTTTAGTGAACTATTATAAGCTGATTAACAATTTTTGACAGTATTATGTAACCCCTTTACTACGTTGATACCAAATAGTGAACTTGAAAGAGATAAGAATTATAATCCCTTCATAAGCCAAGTGAAACTTGAAAGTGTCAAATTTAAGTACTGTCAAAAAAAACTGAAGTGCCGAATTTATAGTGTTTTTGAAATAATTATCAATATGTCGTTAGATCCAAGCGAACAATTGTTAAAACAAAAACTTATCGCTAAAACAGTAAAAATTTCAAAATCTCTTCCTTCATACAATGGAGATTGCGACGTAGATAAATTTAGTATACAATTAAACCAATTCGTAGAAGTGACCCAAACGGACTTAAAATCATCGGTGGGCATGCTGTTACTGAGACTAAAATGACAAGCGTTAACTTATTTAAAACAAATAGAGAAAATCATAGGGAAGATAATAACCTCCCAATAAACTCCATAGAGAAATTACTAAAAACGTTCCGACAAAGATTCTTTGAAACCAGTTCAACACACAAATTAAAACACGGGACAGTGTGTTTTGACGAAACACAAAATGTCAGGGAATACCTACATAACATGATGGTATCAATAGAAGCAAAATATGGGAAAGAATCTGGTAGCTTATATGATAAAATCGTACAAAACGCTTTCTTACAAGGACTGAGCCCCAAACTATACCCAATGATAATATCTAAGTATACTCAAACATTAGAATTAGCAGTTCAATAAGTAGAAAGAATGGTAGAAATGGAAACGATTGTGGCGAATCACAATAAGTCAAGAATAAATAACGTAGGAGAATCAACGCCGGGATGATCACGAGAATTTCCACCCGCATTTTTCTCAAGAGATAATTCCCCAAAACCAAGTCAAAATAGACCTTCATCCCGTACCAGGCAAAGAACTGTACGTTTCGTACCCACGAACCCCAATTACATGGTACGCATGTAATAAACAAGGGCATGTTGCCAGGGAATGCCATACTAGAAACAACTATGCACCAGCAACCCCAAGTTATAATAATCGTTTGTTTGGGAGAACAAACTTAAATGCCAATGGGTCAGGAAGTTATAGGAGTAATCCCCCCCCCACGCCTACCATTGTTCCGCAATCCCTACCAACAGGGATTGGAATATGCAAACCCTCCCCCCAACAGACAAAACAATTATCGGTTCCCCAACCCAAATACTCGGCAAAAGGTGTACCAGTTTAAATCACGGACAGTGTACCCTACTAGATTTAACAGGAATACGAGTAATAACAGAGGATATTTTTACCCATCTGGAAATTGTTCGTCGGTACAAAATGAACAAATGCCGCAAGCTGTCGGCACAAGAAATTCCAACCCGCGTAATAGATACTTGGCAATCAAGACAATCAAATGTCAATCAGCTTGCTAGAGAGGTTCCCACCAAACCCCAATGTCAAACACCAAACTATGAATGCATAGGTAAACGAACAAGGCCCTCAAGAAAACTAACCGGGACCCTGGAGGCCATTTTTTTCGTAGGTCCCATCCAGTAGTTGTACCTTCTTTAAGGGATAATAATGATATATTACTTATATTTAATGATTTTGGTGTTGCAAATATTTACTTCAAGGCGCTAATAGACTCCGGTGCGACAGTTAATATAATAAGCTTGAATATATTCAATAGATTGCCAGCGTATATCAAGCGACAGAAAAATTTTAATATTCCCAGTTTAACTGGTGTCACAGGGCATAGGTTGGAAGCAAAAGGTTCAATACGCTTAGATGTGACAAAAGATAATAGGATCTTCCCTACCAACTTCATAATATGCAAGAATTTTCCGTACGAGGCTATAATCGGTGCCAATTTTCTAAAATCTAGCAAAGTGTTATTAGATGTAGCCAACGGCAGACTCATATATCCATCCGATCCTATTCTCCGACGCGTGGAGAAAGGGGAAGCAACAGTGAATAGAATAAAATATTTTGTACCACATTTCTCGTCCTGTAGGAGAAATTCCAGTGGCAAATGGATCAAGTCAAAAGAAGCAAAGATAGGGAAAATGCAGGAGTATAGGCAAGCAGAAATTAAGAAAATAGCAGAGTTGTGGAACGAGATAATAAATCTCAATGTGGTCCCCTTCCAGCCAACCCCACTAGCGGAAGATTTGACGCAACCAAACGCCAATCTTAACTTAATAGAAAATAGCTCGGAAGAAAAATACTATGGACTTGCAGTGCGTAAGACAAAGATTCCCCCAAAAACAATGCAAAGAGTTTATATCTCACAAATGGTCACGCCCGTAAATGATAATTCCGAAATTTGGTTTGCATCCCCGTCGAAAGAAATCCCTGAGAATCTGTTTTGTGAAGAACAGATCATATTATATGAAAAAGGGGAAGGTTTTATTTGGTTAACAAATACCCATGAAAATGATACAACTACAGTAAAAAAGGGAACATGTCTCGTTGAAATACAAGTTATTTCTGAGCACGAGCTAGACGAGTGGAAAAATTCCAAAAGGAACTTAGTTAATAGTATTAGTATAAGTAACCCAAGGGATAGGTACCCAGTAACAAGATCCCAATTTTTGGAAAAATTGAAATTAGATCACATCAAAGATGCGGAATTAATAGAAAAATTATGCGATTAGCTCTGGAACTTTAGACATATATTTTCTACGTGTGAAGAATACATTGGATTGATACCGTTCTATGAACATACTATTCAAACCACAGGTTTGCTTGTGGCCAAACAATTCTATCGTATTCCCCCATCCTTACAAAAATTGGTTGAAAAATAAAATCCGCGAATTAGAGAGGAATAATATAATGTCTCCAAGTATAAGCCCGTATTGGGTCCCTGTTATATTAGTACCAAAAAAGAACAAGGACCTTGGGCTAGTAGTGGATTATAGAGCCCTAAATAAGCAAGTAGTTAGCGATAAGTTTCCCCTGTCCCGAATCGACAAAATCTTGGACTCCATCTCAAACAAAATAAAAATTTTACCTCCCTCGATCTCACACAAGGGTATCACCAAGTCAAGATAGCAGATAATGACGTTTACAAAACGGCATTTTCTACAACTGAATGTGGTTCTTATGATTATTTAAGAGTACCTTTTGGACTTAAGACTAGTTCAACTGCATTATGTAGACCTCTATTACACTTATTACGAGGTGTAGAGAATATTATTCATTTTGTGGATGGTGTAATTTGCGTAGGAGAAAATCCGGGGGATCATTTAGCCACATTAGCCAAAGTTTTTGAAATATTCCAGGAAGGCAATCTGAAATGTAGACCTGAAAAAGTAAATTTACTTCAACTTAAAATAAAATTTTTGGGAATGATAGTGACCCAAGGTCAAATATCACCAGACCTTGACAAGATAAAATGCGTAAAAAATTTCAAACCCCCAAAACTATAAAACAATTGCGAGCAATTCTTGGTTGGACTAGTTATTTTAGAAAATTCATACGTAATTACGCCCAAATAGCAAAACCTCTAACGGACCTAACCAAAGGGACTCCCCAAAATATAACCAGGTCGCAGGAAGCTCAAACTTCCTTAGACACTCTCAAGATAGCACTTACTTCTGAACCAGTATTGTCACTACCTGATTTTGATAAAGGACAATTTGTGGTCACCACTGACGCCTCGGCTCTGGGCATCGGTGCAATCATTTCCCAAATAGTCCCCGTAGAAAACCATCCCGATCCCCTATAGAAACCCCCTAAGTATATAGAGAAAGTCATATGGTATTCAAGTAGAACTTTATCGAAAGGCGAAAGCAGTTATTCTGCATCGCAATTAGAGCTACTATCTATAATTTACCACTTGGACAAATTAAACATTATTTAGTGGGTCAAAAATTTAAGCTGTGTTCGAACCGTAAAAGCTTAAAATACCTAAGCACATTCAAAAATACAACGGGAATTTTAGCTAGATGGATAATGAAAATCCAAGATCTGGATTACGATTTTGAACATTTGACGGGTAAACAAAATGCCGCCTGTGATTACTTGAGTAGATACCTTGAAAATAATTCCTCAGATAATGCAAACAAAGAAATAAATGCGATCAATCCGAGTAAACGAAAACACAAAAAGAATAAACCTAAAATTCAAATAAAAGAAAACAAGATTAATCATTGCCCTTTATCGCTGGCAAATATAAAAAGAAACCAAATTAAGGATGAGACGTGTTTTACCCTCATTAATTATTTTGTGAATTTTGATAAGCTGCCTGATAAATTTCAAAGCCCTAAGAAGAGAAATCGACAATTTTTATTACGATATAGACGAGGAAATCCTCTGCAGGATAGTAACAGACGATATAAATAGAAATCAAACTCCAAAAATCCCGGTGTTATCCCAAAATTTAATAGCACCTGCCTTCGAATTTTTTCATTCAGATACAGGCGGACACTTGGGAATCACGAAAATCTATCATAGATTAAAACAATATTTCTTCGTTCCGTCAGCATTAACCAAACTCAAGGAGTTCATAAATAATTGCGAACCATGTAATTTGAAAAAAAATCCCCAAACTTATCCCCACCCTCCAATGAGAAGTATCCCAACAGCAAAATACCCTTTCGATATTATTTCTTTTGATTTGTATGGAACCAGCGGGGGTTTACCTATTTCTAACAGATGACACACATGTGTGCTTAGTGTAATCGATCATTTTACTGGATTTACGCTCGCAAAAGCATTAAAAAATCAAAGCGTGTATACCACAAGCAAAGCGTTAGCGAAATTATTTTTGAATTTTGGCATTCCAACCACTGTATTAAGTGTAATGGAATCCAGACAGTATTACAATAATACTGAGGATTATAAACAGGAGTTCATAAACAGAATGAGAAAAACTTATAAGATAGTTAGGCAGGAATTAGAAAAATCTAAAACGAACCAAGAGCAGAATGATCTCCCCCATGTCAAGGGAAAATATATTTTGAAATAGGAGATCGCCTTTACCTAAAGAAAGAAGCTAAAACTGAAGGAAAAAACTCTCCAATCGATACTCTGGACTATATAGAATAATAAAAAAAATATCACAACGATTTTACTTCTAAAATGATAAATCCCGATACCAGAAGGACTTATAAGGCACACGTTAGTCGAATAAAAAGAGCCAAATTTCCGGAAAAATGGGCATCGCAACCAGCGTCTGATGAATTGGCGGAAAAAGATGCGGAAAACAAACCTTCTCGGTCTAGGCTGGCTGAATTAAAACCCTTTAAGTTCAAACAAGATTATTTTGAAAATAATAGCGATGAAGAAGATTTCGAGGAATTCTTAGCTATGAAAAATTTGGTAATTCCCAAAAGGAAATCCCTAATACCAGCGAGAATAAAAACCCCCAAAAAGTCCAAGAAGTTCATCGTCAGAAACTTCAGAAGAATTAGACTATACGTTATCCCCAAAAAAACAATTTTTTCCCAATAGAATTTCTACCCCTTTTCCCCCAAAAAGATTTCCGGGTGATATGTTATCACCCGCCACCCCAATAAAGAGACCCTTATCGTTACAGGATGAATTAAATAGAGCTATGAATACCCCTGGTGTCGAAACAAAGAAAACTCCGCCCAAGGACACAAACAAGAAAATTTTGAGAGAAGCTATGGACACAATCAACTTTCCTATAAAAACAAGGAAAAGCACATTGCCTTGGACCCAAGAATCCCCTGAAGACGTAAATCTAGGACAATATTATGACATAACGGTGTCCAAAGTTAGGCCCAAGGAATCGTCTTCCTGGAGACGGACCATGATACAGAAAATACCCCACCCCCTGAAGATATGGCGGTCAAACAATGGAGACACCCTGCACAAACATTCGACTCCTCCCAGAGTTTTCAAGAATATTTTAACTCTCCTGAAACAAGAATTCAACGTGAGGAAATGGAAAATAAACATTCCACCTCAAGAGGCCAAGAAGTATATGAAGCTAGTGCAGGTGACACCCCAAAGCCACAAAGGACAACCCCTGAAAGCCCTGATGATGAGTCATCAGAGACCAGATCCACTGGATCGGACAGTGAATCAGCCTTGGAGGAACCCCAGGACACACCGAACTGAAAACCAACGTCAGCTACGGCCCATGCAAAAGAGGCTAAATTATAAGGTCGAAAAGCTTGACTAGAACCCCTACTGTAGGGTTTTTTGAACCGCTGATTCTAATGGTGTGATTTTCATTAAGGTTATATGACTTTCAGAGGGTGTTTCCCCCTATTTTTCGAACATAAAGCAAATTTCCTCAGGCATGTAACTATTGATGGGTGAGATTAAACTTAATGAAACTTTTATATTTGAAATCAGCACACAAATCTGATTTTTTAAATGTATCTATTGGTATCAAAATTCTGCTTATTAGAGTTTTGGTTACTATTGAGCCAGGTCGCTCCTTACTTACAGTTCGTTACCACGAAATGTTTGATGATCCTCAAGAGAATTCACAATACGAGTTACCTCAAACTCAGAAACAGAGTTCAAGACCATTGAATTTAAAAATGAGGGTCCAAGACAGGCTGTGAAATCGTAACAGGTATTTCCAGAGCTTGCACAGGAAGCAGTTGTCTTTCCTATATTAGCAAAATAAGAAGTAAGCTTTAGCTGAACATCTTTTTCTTCTTGGACAGTTACCATCGACAATCAGCGTTGTTGGAACTGAAGGCAGAGGGGAATACGTCTAAGAACCGAATTAATTATATACCACGTATATTAATTATATACCTAACATCCTTTCCACACACAGAAAATTTCCAATGATAATACTGAGACTTAGCTGTTCAACACAGAATTAAATATACTCCTATAGGCCTTGAACATTGATGATGAGCTGCAGATGATTTAGCTTTATAAAGCTTCCACAAACAATTTTTCCTTTTATAGCTTTTATGGAGACCTGGAGTCATCCATGGATTCAGTAGTGCTATCCTTTTTAATGTGTGAGGCGCTGGACTCTGCTAGCAAACTTCTAGGATATTTTATTTCACTAAATCATAAAAAATATGAAAAGAGCGGTTATGATCTGATTAAGAAACCAAACTATCCCATGGCTGATTAGTCAGACAAGAACTAAGTTGACTCAGCTCAGTATCACCAAAACGGAAAAATAGGAGATTAGATAGTGTTGCTATAGGCTGGTTCTGATTGACACTCTTATATTGGGAAATAGCAGGAAAGTGTTCAGAAACATCACTAATTAGCAATAAATTATCTAAGACATCCAGTGATAAAAATATTATCAATAAGAGACGCTTGTGTCTCAGTAGCTCGGGTTGGCATACAATCTGAAGGTATGGTTCCCAAAGAAAGCATTATTGACAAAATATCTATAGCTGATGCAGACCTTTGATCCAGCAGGTTGAGGTTGAAATCCCCCATAAGGGTTAATTCACAGGGATGCTTTTGGACTGAGTCCACAACCTCTTCTAGAATTTTTATAAACGAAGGAACATATCCACTAGGGGACCTGTAAACCATACTCACAGCTAAACGATTACACCCTGACCTAATCTCAATAAAAAGGGATTTAAAAATTCCTTCCTCACTTCTGCTCAAATTACTTTGGACATTGCGTGCAAGACAATTGGCAATATAAAGTGCAATGCCACTTCTCGCCATCTATTTCCTTTTCAGCCTCTCCACCCCATATCCAGGAATATCTAAAAGCATATCCTTATTTGAATCAGGAAATTTTCACATCATTCAATATTATCAGGAGTTTCAGCTCATCAAAAGATGAGCAAAGTCCCTGAATATTAAGGTGAAGCACTGAAAAAATACCAACTCGTCTAGAGTAGGCAAAATCATTTAATTTGATTGTTTACCTTTTACTTCATTTTGAGAACAAATTAAGAGAAAGTGCGTTTAGTATTATACTATTAAAATATAAAATCCACGTTTTAATGGGTTTTAGAACACAATTAACGGATTTTAGAATATTAATAAACGTAATTAATTAACATACTAAAATAGAAAACTCACATTTTAGCGGGTTTTAGAACATAATTATCTAATGGGGGGGGGGTTCAATAAAAAGAGTTTTTCGTTCTTATACTTTAAGTTAATTCTTTGTATAGAAATTTTTCAGTTAATTATTTCTACGGGTAATTTTCAGTTAAACTCTTAGTCGACAGTTCGCGAGTAGCATACCTGAGTGGAGGCGGAATTTCGCGTGTGGGGAGCTTAGATTAGCGGTTCAAATGGGGAGCTTGTGTTAATGGCCATACTGAGTCGAAATCAGATTGAAGGGTTTCAGGTTCCCTTGAGAGCGAGTGGAGCCACAAGGACTAACTATCTTGAGGAATACTAACATAGAGAGAATAAAATAAGAAAGTAATGTATTTATTTTTACTCACATAATTGGTACAGAGTTTGGCGGGAATATCAAAAGCACTTTACAGTAAGAGACACTAAAAGTTGTTCACTGGGGCAATACAAATAACGTTCAAAAAAACTGTTTTTAGGTTCGCATAAAATTCACATAATAAACTCACAATCGATTCCAAAAGACTGTCGCAAGACTGGTAAAAGACTCCTAAAAGACTGCTAAAAGACCGCTAAAAATACTGGCGCAGAAATTGCTAAGTCCTAACTATCTACATTCTGCAATTTCGCCAGAGGTTACGTTCAGGCGTTACTAAAAAATACACTACACTGATTCTATTGGTTTCAACTGTATGTCCTATATTATTATTGGGTAGTGATATACCAATGGGCTACTTGGGTTTAATTACAATTTATGACTTTTAAGATATCACTTTGGAATTTTTCAGAACAAACAAAGTTTTACATTGTAACATTTTGCTAGCGAGGTGTCACTTAGTTTCCAGAAGACCTATAATTTATATCTGTGAAAGTTGCTAAAGGACAATAGGATTTAGTTACATTGAGATACAGAGTTCTAAACTTAGTTTTCAGAACAATGCAATTAGATTACACAAAAATATTTGGTACCTCGAGAGACTATTTTTTTTGTATAATATATTCTACCATCTCTTGATAGTTTGGAATTTCAAGCTGTTAAGATTTAAATTACATTGTTAGTCGCCTGTCATATAAGATTTGGTCAGACTGATATTTATTGCATACTTTGGCGACGCGGGATCGGATTTATTTATTACATTTTCTGTGGGAAAGATTTTTACACTGTATGTTTGAATCAAATACATTTGTTTCACTATTTTAAATTGAACGTTTGAGACTTGCTCGATCTGTAGGTTACTTGAATTTTCAGGTTCATATTTTGGGTGATGTTATTTCACTTGGGTAACTTTAATCGGAAAATTTTGATGTTTTTGAAAATTGATCCCATTACAATTAAGGGGTTTTTAGAACATAATTAAACATAATTAATTAACATTTTAAAATAGAAAAGCCACGTTTTGACGGGTTTTAGAACATAATAAACGGGTTTTAGAACACAAATAAACATAATTAATTAGCATATTAAAATAGAAATCTCACGTTTTAAAGGGGTTTTAGAACATAAATAAACATAATTAATTAACATTTTAAAATAGAAAAGCCACGTTTTGACGGGTTTTAGAACATAATAAACGGGTTTTAGAACACAAATAAACATAATTAATTAACATATTAAAATAGAAAAACCACGATTTAACAGGTTTTAGAACATAATTAACGGGTTTTAGACCATAAATAAACATTATTAATTAACATATTAAAATAGAAAAGCCACGTTTTAACGGGTTTTAGAACATAATTAACGGGTTTTAGACCATAAATAAATATTAATTAACATATTAAAATAGAAAAACCACGTTTAAATGGGTCTTAGAACATACCTAAAATAACATAAGTTTTTATTTTTATTTTTGTTTTGAATGGAACTGATTTCCATAAATAATAATAATATTGATTGAAGCATACCTAGAAAATTGTCAAACATATTAAACAGATTCTCAAATTGATCATAAACCTCTCCCTGTGACACAACACTCAGTTCTTGTCTAAATTAAATATTTTTTTTCTTAACTGAAAGTAAAGAGTGACATTAAAACTTAAAACGAACAGAAATTATTCCGTATATGAAAAGGCTGTCCCCTCCTCAACGCCTCGCTCTTTACGCTAAGGTATTTTATTGTTTTAAAAAGTAGATTTGTGAGAAAGAGTCAAACTTTAGCGTAAAGAGCGGGGCGGTGAGGAGGGTTTTGTCACAAAAATTAAGGAAAGAAACAAAATTATATAATATCAGAACAGCGTTTAAATCCCAACTACACATAGGTTCGTTACTGAATAGTAGAAAAGATACGATTCTGAAAAATGGACAAAGTTGGGCATACAAAATTCCTCGGTCTTCTGATAAATTTTATATGGGAAGAACATTATATTATATGGGAAAAATTGAAATTTAGAAAATAAATAATGCTACAGGCATTATCCGTGCTATGGTATACTTTCTTATCAAGCGAAAATAATTGACACTTCTGTTGAAATTTCTGTTAGAAACTTCTGTTGGAAGTTTCCAAGAACAAATAGAAATTGAAAAAAATATCTAATGGGGTATTAGCATTAATAGAGGTGAAGTGGAGTATAGATTAAATTAGATTTACAGTAACTTAATTAGGGCGCAAGTCAAAATTTCAAACATCAATGTGTTACATAATAGTCCCCAAAGAATTGTCAATCTAAAAAGCTTTCACTAGCTAATTCTTCCATTTTTGAACCTGAAACCCTCAGAAATCTTCTACCTTTCAACAACTAATCTGTAAAGTTTGGGCTCTGTTGGAGTTTCAGTCATCTTCCCACAATTTTATATTTCATTAATGATTTCCCACGCATCTTTCATGTTCTCTTTATTATTTTCAAATTTCTTGCTATATTTTTGAAGGTTATTAGCTCCATTACCAGGATTTTTGAAATAATTGAATTCCTCCTGTGACTATGGAGTCAATTAAGCATTTCTTTTCTGGGCTAGTCGAAGAAGCTTTTGAATTACTCATGGCTTTTTGGCATTTTCTTCACCTTGACTGTCCTTACTAGATATGTCGAATCAAATATTGGGTGAAATATACCTAGAAAATTATCAAACGTATTAAACAGACTTTCAAACTCATCATAAGCCTCTCCCTGGGACATAACACTTAGTAAAGTGTTTTATTGTTTTAAAAAGCAGAGTTGTGAGAAAGAGTCAAACTTTAGGGTAAAGAGCGGGGCGTTGAGGAGGGGACAGCCTCTTTCCGGAATAATTTCAGATAGTTTTTAGTTTTAATGTCGCTCCTAACTTTCAGTGAAAAAGCTTGTTTTTTATTTATTCACATAAAAATCATGGTTATGAAGCTGCCTAAGAAAATATTAAATGCTAAGATTGGCCAAAAAATAAGACAAACAAAATGATTGTTTACATCGTCCATTTTAAAACAAAATTATAACTTTAGCGTAAAGAGCGTGGTCTTGACGAGGGGACCAACTCCTTCGTATAAGTAATATGAGGTGGTTCACCCCCTCATCAATACCTCGCTCTTTACGTTAAAGTTAGAATTTTGTTCCAATTCTTTAAGAATGTCCCCTGAATTACAAAAGCTGTTTAATTAGAATAAATTGCTCTTGAAATTACAAAAAATACTTTAGCGTAAAGAGCGAAGTATTGATGAGGGGGTGAACTCCCTCACATACGTAATAAATTCTGTTCGTTTTAAGTTTTAAAGTTGCTCCTTACTTTCAGTTGAAAAACTAGTTTTTTTTAAATTTAATTTCTCATTGTCTTTTAAATAATGCTGAGAAATCCAGCACCCCCTTCATGGAAAATATCTTCCACAATGATGAAACTCCTCCCTGGAAAGATCTTCCCACGTAACCCTATCCCCTGATCCTGCCCCCCCCCTTGCACCAGAAAAAATCCCCCCTGAAAACGTCTGTATATTTCCCAATAACCAATACTAATGGGCAAAGTTCATAACTTGCAGCCCTTCCCCCGGGGACTGTGGGGGATTAAGCCGTCCTCAAATACATAGTTATTAGATTTTTCGACTATGTTGAAAAAAGGCTATCTCAAAATTTTAATGCGGTGATTTTGTGAAAAAATGAGCGTGGGAAGGGGCCTAGTTGCCCTCCAATTTGTGGTCACTTATAAAAGGCACTAGAACTTTTAATTGCCGTTTTAATTAGCCTTCTCGTGTCATTATAGGAACACTGGGTCGATACAATCACCCCTGGGAAAAAAACAACAAAAAAACAAATAAACACGTATCCATGATCTTTCTTCTGGCAAAAAATACAAAATTTCACATTTTTACGGATAGGAACTTGAAACCTCTACCTTAATTTTCTCTGATACGCTGAATCTGATGGTACGATTTTCATTAATATTCTATGAAATTTAGGAGGTGTTTCACCTTTTTTTTCGAAAATAAGGTAAATGTTTTCAGGCTCGGAACTTTTGTTGGGTAGGACTGAACTTGATGAAACTTATATTTTTAAAATCAGCATAAAAATTCGATTCTTTTGATGGATCTATTAGCATTAAAATTCTTTTTTTTAGAGTTTCGGTTTCTATTGAGCCGGGTCACTCCTTACTTACAGTTCGTTACCACAAACTACTGATTTATCAATATTGTATTTTTACATTTCCCTTTCCTTTGTGTTCTTTATTTTTGGTACGTAAAAACGAAGTCACTGCCGCCACAAGAAAATCACCAGAAGACTGATTTATTATTACATCACCATAAGAAGTAGAAAGTAGTCGAGATCGAACAAACACTTTATAAATTTTATGCCTGAATGTTGAGTAGTACACATAAGAATTCCTGCTTATGCATTTAGATCATTACACGACGTAAGGTCAAAAACACTCCGAATTATCATTATTCAAACGTGAAGTATCAAGATTAACACTCATCCATACAAAATAAAATCGGTAGTACTCGATTAAACCTCATCTAACATGTGACCATAACCAAGTGCTAACTCCTCACATCGAGTACGCAGTATACATTTTACTTATTAAGAACCTATTCTCGCGACAAGTAAGTAGCTAAAGAGTAGTAGGGTTCGTGCATCCATCTAAAAAGTAGCATTAATTTAATTTTGTATGTAAATCCTGAAAAAAATCCATTCAAAAATTTAACGAATAATTGGTTGGAACCTTTCGATTTTCAAATGTCGAAAATTTTTCAGTCTTTGTTTTGAACAATCTAATGAGACAAAAATTTATTCTAATAGCCTGATAATAAAAACCTTCCGTTTAAAAACAGAAAACAAAGCATCAATAAAAAGCAAATAGGATGATAAAAATTTAGTAGTTAAAACCTTACCTTAGAATCAACAATGAAGTTTCTATCTTATCTTTTATCCAAATACAGAAACCCCTCTTTACATTTGCTACAAGACGCAAACTTCATACAAGATAGCAAAATGATCAGCAAGTTTTTTTCTGACTGCCGAAACATATTGCTGAAGAAAAGATGGATTCACAAAGTAAACAAAAACGGCTTGTAGATCAACAATTCTATTTAACTTTTGTGAGACGGCAACAAAACCTTCATTTGTGGGTCGTTTGCAATTGAAACAAAATGTCTTAAAAACGGGCTTATTTGTTTAATTAGACAGTGATAAATAGAAAAATTTTATTCTGAAACTAGTAATAAAAATCAAAATGTGTTGGCTTTACATTCAAAAGTCTTTATCAACGGAACAAATCAAGAAGAAACACCTAAATGAAACGTTTGAAAAAAAGAAACCACACAAACGCTAGACAAGAAAAACAAACAGGAAAAGTAAGGAAATGCTCCACAATGTTGATCAGCAGAATCTTTGCTTGCCACTAGAAAGCAAATGCTGATCCACAATGTAACTTTATTCAAAACAAGCCCTGTTCAAGAGATAAAGTAGTGTCAGCTGTGGGAAACTAAGTGAAAAGTTAAACTGGAAAGGTAGGTTCGATCAGCAAGTCACGAATTACGAGTGTCGAAGCAAGTAATTTAAAAATTGATTGTGCTTCTCGATGTCATTAAAATTTTAGAAAATATTTGGTCTTAGACATTATTTTGCATGATTTAATTTTTTTTTGTAAATGTCCATAGAACTGTGCTATCTCTATGACAGAAAATAAAATCATATGACTTATCAGGCACAACTAGCATCTGCTAGTATAGATTAACCTTTTCAATGTTTCTTCTTGGCTTCTAGAGCTTGATTTAGCCTATTCCTGTGCCTTCACTGTTTAAATACCTGATACTAGATTTCTTTGTTCAAAGGCTACAATGATTCTACAATGTTTCTGAATTAGTGTTTTTGCAATTAATTTAAGAAACTTCTTCCACAAAACAAGTTTTTCAGAGAAAAGTAAAGAGCTCCATTAAATCAAAAAGGAGCCGAAATAAAGTCAAATAACCTTCCAAGCGTAAAACTAGCACAGATCATCTTCAATAAATAAATAAACCCAAAACGAACACAAACTACAATAAATAACAAAGTCAATCAAAACGAGCAAAAATTACCGTGATTGGTGATGACAACCCCCATGTCTTCTCAAGACCAGAAAATATTTGCACTTCACTGAAAACAAAATACATTTTAAATACTTTCACTTTTTTGACTTGAATAAATAAAAATTCTTGAAACTTTAAGGTTTAAATATCGGTATATGTATATCAAACAGACAATCCATGGTCATTATTTATTTTTTCAGTAAAGTACAAATTGATATAGTGCTGAGTTGTCTTATTGGCACAGTGTCTTTCGATTTAATTTTAAAGCAACATTTAGTTTTAAAGCAAAATGGACCGATTACATAATTGTGGAGAGTTGACAGACCCAATATCTCTAGAGACAAACTTACTGGGCCGTTCTACTAAGCTGAACAGAATGACTATCAAAACTTTGGATTAGATGTGTTCGGAAAATGAATGGGTTTGGGATGAGGGCTGCATGCCCTCCAATCTCTTTTGACTCTTAAAAATGGCACTAAAACTTTTTGATTTAGTTCAAAATCTGCCTGAATATTCCTTGAAAGCCTGGCCTTAATACTATAAGCTTGCGTAGCAGCAATAGATGTAATTGTATTAATAGCAGTATGCGCAGAGCAACTTTGATTTCTTCAATATCCCCTTCAACACACGCTAAAAGTTTAAACTTAACACCAAAAACCTTTCCTAAAGCATTTCTGATGCGTCCTCTTAACAACCTGTGTGGGCATAGTGTGTTTCAATTATGTTTCTTACAGTTTAAATGTTTTCCCAATTGGGCACCTTAATAAACTTAGTTTTAGTAGCAGCAGCAGTAGTAATAGCAGTAGAATTAATAGTAGTGGCCTTTGTTTTAGTGGTAGTAGTAGTAGCAGAAGTGATAATAATAGTAGCAGCAGTACTAGTATGAGTAGAAGCAGTAGCAATAGATTGCAAATATTTTCTTTTGGTAAGTTGAACATGCCCTATAACAAGCCCTGGTAGTTTTAACTTCACAGACCAAACTGTTCCTAAGATATATTGCTTACAACCTTTTGACGACCTGCATACCAACGGCGTGTTGTGATTAAGTTCACCTCCCCCCTAAAAAAATTCCTAGAAAATTTCACTTTCATACCCTTAGGTGTAGTTGTAAAAGCATCTATAGTAGTAGTCTTTGTATTACTAGTAGTAGTATTAATAATAATAGCAGTAGTGCTAGTAGCAGTAGAAGTACTAACGTGTTTCCTTTATAATTAGTTGCAACAAAAGTAGTACTAGCAGTATTAAATGTAACAGTGATAGACGTATTATTAGTAGCGTACACACACTGCCTTTTGGTCAGATGATTTTCCCCTTTTATCTAATAACCAAATCAATTTTTGAGATACGCTCTTTTGACAATGTGCCAGCAGGTAGTCCTTCGATTTAGTTCAAATTTCCCCTCAATATTGTAAATGGAGTAGTGGGGTGGTAGTAGTAGTAGTGGTAGTTGTAGTAGCAGTGGTAGCATGCAAATATTCCCTTTTTGATCATCTTCCTTATCATTTCCTGAAAGTTCCAAATCAATATACCCTGTCATTCGCGAGTTACGCCTCTTTGACAATTTGTATACATATTACGTGTTTTGATTTAGTTCAACAGTCCCCTCAACATTTTCTGAAAGGCTCACCTACATTCCCTTCGTCTTTTTTGAAAATAAAGTTTAAATGTGCGTGACGATAACATATACTGTATAAAATATTTCAAAAATATGTCTTATATATAAACAATGAACGACCTGCCTGAATTATATCCCTTAACCTGAGGATTGTGGAGAGGTTGACATCTCCAAAAACACAATTACCGGACCTTTTCACAATGCTGAACAAGATAGTTTTCTTAAAAATTTGATCAGATTTATTTTGGGGAATGATAAGCTTGTGTGGGAGGGGCTGGTTGCCCTCCATTCACTTTTGATTGACTCTTAAAAAGGGGTCTAGATCTTCTCACTTTTAATTAAATTAGCCCAATCCGATCTGAAATCTATACGACAATCAGTTCAATAAGAGCCTTATATGCCCAGGGCATAACTTGCAACCCTTGCCCCTGGGCTCTGAAGGGTTGTGTCCACCCTAAAAGTATTGTTATATGCTCTTTGGACTACTGTGAACAAAATGGCAATCTCACAATTTTGATCGGATGCGATTGGGGAAAAGAGGGTGTCAGGGAGGGTGGGGGGCTAGTTGCCGTCCATCGCTTTTGACTCTTAAATGATGACTAGAAATTAAGATTTCCATCGAATGAGCCTCCTTTAAAGTTCACGCAACCACACTTTGCATAAAAAGCTTAATGCGCCCAGGGCCTAACTTATAATCCCTGCCTCCAGACTCTGGGTTTTTTTTTGTCAACCCTAAAGGCCTTGGTATGTGACCTTTGGACTGTTTTTGAACAAATAGCTATCTAAAAATTTCTGTCGGATTCATTTTGGGGAAAGAGACACCGAAATGGGGGGGAGGGATGGTTCCCTCCAACACTTTTATTCTTAAAAAAGGCGCTAGGACTTCTAATATCCAATCTAATGAGCCCCCTCCGAATTCTATACGACCACCCTTTCCATAAAAAAACTTTATATGCCCCAGGGCATAGCTTACAAAACTTGCCCTGAGGGTTGTGGGGGTTGTCATCTTCAGAGATGTAATTACTGGACCTTTCCACTACGCTGAACAAAATGGCTATCTAAAACCTTTGATTGGATGATTTTGAGGAAATTATGGGTGTAAGGATGGCTGGTTACCCTCCAATCACTTTCGACTATTTAAAAGGGCACTAGACGTTGCGATTTCAAATTGAATGAGCCCCTTTCAAAATTTCTACGACAAATCCTTTTATACAAAGTGTCCTTGCCTAAAGCCAAAAAAGGGGTGCTAGCTGCCCTTCTATCACTTTTAATCTCAAAAAGCTCACTAGAACTTCTGAATACCAGTTCAATGAGCCACCTCCGAGGTTTATAATACCACTCTTTCGATAAAAACCTTATATGCACCCAGGGAACAACTTACAGCCCTTGCCCTAAGGGCTATGAGGGGTTGTCATTCTCAAAGATATAATTTCCGAACCTTTAAACTACGTTGAACAAAAGTTCATCTCAAATTTTGATTGGATGTGTTTGGAGAAATGACGGGCGTGGAGGGTGGGTTGATTGTCTTCGAATCACGTTCGACTATTAAAAAAGGCACTAGCCCTTTGAATTTCTGATCGAATGAGACCCTTTCAAAGTTTCTACAAAAACTCCTTCCATAAAAAGTGCCCTGGTCCAAAAAGAAAAGAAAAGATAAAATATTATATTGTGGCCAAATCATTCTTTGCTTAGGTAGTGCTATTGCGCTACCCATAATTTTGTTGCATCCGTAATCCGTGAGCCATTTTACGTGAAAAAAATCGCTAGTATAAGTGTGAACCAGCATCGATTTTGGTAAGAAAACGAATAAAATAAAAATTGAAGTAAAATTCAAAATTTCAAAACATGAAACTGGTTGATTCTACAGTCCAGAGTTTTCAGGTTGCAAAAGTCTTTAGAGAGAATACAGACAGAATCAATAGCCTAGACTTTGGATCTAGTGGAGAATTACTAATATCCAGCAGTGATGATGATCAAATAGTTATCTATGAAATTGAAAAGGGAGTGTAAGTTTCAATGTTTTCAGAATTTAATTGTTTCCTTCTAAAGAGGTCAATAAGAGGAACTTTTGTTTTGAAATAAGACTTCATTTGTTCAGTAGATTCAGACTAGGGCAAGACCCCCAGTAGCCTACACAGACAGTGGCCTAACTTTAGACAAATTTCCTGACTAGCCTAAAAGGGTCAAATTATAGTTTATCTACTTCCTGCTATCACGGAAAGGGGGTTAGGATAAGAAAATAAAACTTTCAGGGATGGATCTATAGACTAAAGTATGTCATGGGAAGGTGTTTCTCAGGTAAAATTCTACTTTAGCTACTCTTGGCAGTCAATATCTACCAAATCATATTATTGAGTTAGGAATAAAGTGAATACACCATTCGATGCGTTTTTTTATGCTGATTACAAATATAATAAGTATTTCTATTGGAAATGAATTTCAGCCCCCCCCCTTATATAGGCTATACCTAACCTAACCCTGAATTGGCATATATAGGGGGGGGGGGCTGAAATTCATTCCCAATAGAAATGCTTATTATATTGTAATCAGCATAAAAAAGGCATCAAATGGTGTATTCACTTTAGTCCTAACTCAATAGCCTAATATGATTTGGTAGATATTGACCCTCTTGGCTATCTTGGAAAGGGTTTAGGTTAGAAAACCAAACTTTCAGGGATGGATGCAAGGCTAAAGTATGTCATGGGAAGGTATTTTGAAGTACCTACCTCCACTCCTTCTCCCTCTAGGGCCTTGACCTTTGATGATCTTTAAAAATCTGTCTGTTATAAAAGTGAAACGTTGCAAAATAGATCTTCTGCTTAAATGAAGTACAACAAAATTGTTGTTTTCAGCTTCACAACTTTTCTCAATCCCAACTTGTAAGGTTTTAAAGATATACAAATACATTTCTTAAATTTGGAAAAAAAAACATTGGCATGGTTTATAAATTCTACTCAAATAATAGGAATTGCATTTTAAGAATCAAAGCCAAGGAAAAAGAAACTTATAACTGAAAATTAAGATAAAATGTTGTTTTGTCAAAATTTTAATAAGACCTGTCATGTAGAAAAATTTCAGGACCCTCTAGAGAGAGAAGGAGTAGAGGTAGGTACTTCAAGCTACCTTCCTGGAACACATTTTAGCCTGTAGACCCATCCCTGAAAGTTTCATTCTCCTAACCTAACCCTTTTCCAAGATAGCCAGAGGTAGCTAAACCAGAATTTTACCATACTTTCCTCCTCTCCTCCCTCTAGAGGTAACTGACCTTTGATAAACTTTAAAAATCTTTTTGCTATAGAAGTGAAATCTTTCAAAATAGATTTTCTGCTTAAATACAGTACAAGTACACATTTTTCAGCTTAACATCTTTGCTCAATCCCAATTTAGGCCTATGAGGTTTTCAAGATATGCAAATATCTTTCCTAAATTTAGAAAAATTCATTGATATAGCTTAAAATTCTACTCAAATGTCAGGAATTGCATTTTCAAAACCAGTGAAAAAAAAAATGCATTTTTATTAAAAAATAAACAATTTCAATGCTAAAACAATCAAATTTCTAGGCTTAAGCTTTGTTTTTTTTTTGTAAAAGATTAGACTATAGGTGCATTTAAAATATTCAGCTTTTTCTGTGGCTAAAATGTTCAAGCTAATTACACTTTTATTAAAAAAAAATAAACAGTTTAAATGGCAGAACAATCAAATTTCTAGGTAGGGTTACAGAGATTTTTACAGGGATTTACCTGTTGAAGTGGTAATTAGCTGCCCAAGTACTGGGTATTGTACCCTGCTATATCCAGGATATTCTTTCCTTATTTCTTAGACCTAAAAGATGCATATACAACAAGTGTATATCTATCTAGTTTCAATAAAAGGTGTCATAGGCTACCTTAGTTTTGTTTTTTCATTCTCATTTGCTCTAGTTTTTTAAAATGAAACTCTGATTTGAGGTGGGCTTTATGCTATATCAACTTGTTTTTTTTCTACTAATTTTCAGACATAGATTTACAAATGAATGATAATTATCATAGGGAAGCAGGCTTTAAACACTATCCTGGTGCTTCCTTTGAGCTTCTCATCTGTTTCTTAAAAAAATAAAAGGAGCCACATTGCTGCATTACAGCAAAACAGTAATTCTCTTTGTTGTTAAAGATGGGCAATGTTTTTTGGCCAATGCCAACGTTTTGGCCAATGCCAACACTCCAAAGCAAAGAGTTTTGGCCAATGCCAACACTCCAGTTTCTTTTCAATGAAACACCATTTTGTGAGGTTTCTGGCTGTTTTTCAAAATTTCCATAAACATGTTCTTGTAACAAACTTAGGCATTCAGATTAATTGAAGTAATAGTTACTATCAACCATAAATGAAAAAAATTAGCTTTAATGGTTTCTGCACTTCACAGTTATTTTCATGTTTTTTTTTTGTTGTAACATATGCATTACAATTTTTTTTTCATTATAGGCTACTTAATTTATATATCACTATTTTTAATGTTTTGTTAATGCTTTTTGATTTCCTCTTGACAGCTGGCCCATAAGGACAATCTTTAGTAATCTGTCATCCTTCATCAAGAGAAAATGCTCTAGCCATCTCCTTCTTTATCTCATTATAGCCCTAGAAAGCAGGATTGAACCACATGTTTTGTACAGCCTACTGTTTGAGATATAGTTGCACAAGGGTACCCAAAAAGTCTCTGCAGGCAGTTTCTCTGAAAAACATGTAGTAAATTTTTCTCCATTGCTTAGAGTGCCCATGCTTGACCACTCTGTATGTTTATTGTTGTGTAAAAATCATACTTTGTTTTTGATGTCCTCTATATTTTAACAAATCAAACCACTTTTAATTTATCCAGCATCTTAAATCAAACTGCAATTTATGTCCTAAATTCTTAAGAAGAGCTTTCAATTTTTTCTATATATATAAAGGTTGATACAACAAATATATATATATAGAGCTTGTTTCTACAATAAGAAGGTGTGGTGTTGCTAATGCTCTTAAAAGCTAGAGTGTTATTTGCGCTTTGCTGGAAAAATAATGTAGTCTGAATAGTTTAACATTAAAACTCAAAACAAAAAGAAATTATTCCATATAGGAAAAAAGGTGTCCTCTCCTCAACATCTTGCTCTTTATGCTAAAGTTTAACTTCTTCTTCTTGAATGCTAAGCCTTCTGGAGTCCACAACAGTCTTCTTCTGGCTCACAACAATTCTCCTAATCTACTTGCAGATATTATTGTGTCACAGGAAGCTGAACATACTTCTGTACAGTTGTCTTTCAGTGTTAGCTGGTAGGATTGAGAGCAGCAACACATTGATGTCATACTGGAAGTTTGCCTCACTGAAGATTTTCCTAATATTGATTACTTCTTGCTGGATAAATCAGCATTCAAAATCATGTGGTTCAGGAATTCTTGAATAGAATTGCAAAATTGGCAGTATGGATTGGTTTGTTTGTGCCAAGTGAACTCTCATGATCAAAGATTTACTTTCAATTCTATAGTAAAGAATATTATCTGCTCTTGATGGAAATAAGCATTGAAGGAGCATTTTTTTTTCGAATAAACTCTTCTTCTGAGTATGTCTCTGAAAATCTGGGCTTTCAAATTGGGGTTGATTGGATTATACAAGGAGTTACTGGCCAGCTGGTCTGCTACCTGATTATATTTGATGCCTTGGTGGCTGGGGATGTGCTGGAATTTGATATTAGTAATGCTATTTTCGAAACTGATTAATTGATCTCTAATTGTCCTCAGGTCTGTGTCCATGGCACTATTGGATATTATCAATGAGCTGAAGGGCATCTTTGGAGTCTGAGAGCAACACTATCCTTTTGGAAGCTGGTGGGTTAATATTGACAACCTGTAAACTCTTTTATGGCCAACAAGCTCTGCAGTGAGGATGGAGGTATTATCAGGAAGTCGGGTTTAAAAATTCAATTAATTGCCTGGGATAACAGATGTAGAGTCATATTTGCTGCCATTTACTGAGCCATCACTATAAATTTGGAGAGAGCCTGAATGCAAAGGGGTTATTTTCTCATGGAAAAGTGTCTGAATTTGGGTTGGCAGGTACTGTGACTTTTGCAAGGGTATTAACTCTAGTGAAACATTTGGAGGTGACGTTTTTTATCCTGGAGGGATATGAAAATGACAGAAACAGGATGAGTCAAGCTCACTATGTTAATTCAGGGTCACAACTTTATTTTTGAAGTAATAAGAAACTTTAGCATAAAGAGTAAGTTGTTGAGGAGGGGGTAGCCCCTTTCATATACAGAATAATTTCTTGCTTGTTTTAAGTTTTAATGTTGCTCCTTATTTTCAGTAACTTGTTTTTTTTAGTTTAATTTCTAATCGTTTTTGAATAATGCCAGGAAATCCATGAGACATAAAATGGTGTAAACAATTTTTGAAGGCCATGTGGCAAAACCAGTCCATCAAGAAGTAATAAATGAAATCATTTTTCAATATGTTGATAATGCAAATTAACTTTTTGTTAAATTTCCCAATTTCTGATGTGCCTTTGGTTGTTTTTTTTTTCCTTTTTTTTATAATCAAGGACTGAAATATGTGATATATTTTTCATTCAATGTAGATTTTTTCATTAAATAAACTGCTCTTAAAATATTCAAACATGACTTGGTTAATTTTCTTAAGCTGGCATTATGACATAGCTGAAAATTGGTCAATGTTGTAGCCACTAAATAAATTTTAGGGAAAAGCCTCTAACTTTCACTATACTTTACTCTCAGCCCCCTAATGTCCTATGCATTTTGCCATGTGTCACTCTTGTTTTCACTGTGTACCCATAAGTTGAATCAATGATGACAAAATTAAGAAATAGAAAACACTAGAAATATATAATTTGGGTTATGTTTCCACACAAAGGAGAGGGAGCAAGGTATGGAAGAATTACCTTCATAATGTGTTAAAAAACAATTTTTTTTGCATATTATAAAGTAAGAATTTTTTTTAATATGACTCCTTCTCAATAGCCCCAATTCTTGGCTAAAAACAATTAGTTATGGCTGTTACATAAGACCAATTCAAGAAAAAGAAAGACAATAGACCTATAAATGTATAGCCTTAGGCATTTCCTCACCTTTTTATGGAATTCCAGGGAAATGAAGATTATATTTTGGAACAATGCTGAATCAGGGATCAACTACAGCTATTCTTTTGTTACCACATTGCTTATTTCATATTTGGGATCTTGGTTCAAGATCACCATGTTATCTAAGGTATAGCTGCATCTTTGAACACTGACCTAGGCATTTTTAATTAAACATAATAATTTTCTGTTTAAACATAATAGGTCTAATCACTACTGTTGCTAACTTGACCTATGTATACTTATTATTTCTTATATTGTGGAGGGGTTAGCTTCCTCCTCATCACCTGCTCTTCACCCTCAAGCTCATTAGTACTTTTAAAAGAGCTTCTCACTCTAAATATTTGGCCATTGTGTTTCAGGAGTTGTTCTTAAAAAATTGTGACAAAAAGTCAAATTTTAGTGTAAAGAGCAAGGTATTGAAAAGGGGACAATCTCATTAATGTACAAAATAATTTCTGTTTGTTTTAAGTTTTGATGTTGCCCTTAACTTTCAGTCAAAATCTTGTTTTTTATTTAATTTTTGATTGTTTTTCAAATGATGCTGCAAGATCAACCTTCCCTCCATGGAAAATCCTTTCCCCCATAGAAAATTGTTCAAAGTGAAACTCTTCTCACATAAAATATCCCCACCTACTTAGAGAACACCTCTTGGACAATTTTATTATCACTTGAAATTCTCTAAAGGAATTTCTTGCAGACGTTTTCAAATCATGTTGGAAATCCCCCTTCCCAGAAATACCACGGCCCCCAGTGGTATAATGTTTAAATTATATAAAGCTTAAATTTTACACCAAAATTTAAGCCATAGATCTTCATTTTTTCCTAAAAAACAGAGAAAAATCGGTTTTTAAATTGGTAGCCTCTCAATTTACATGCAAACACCATACCCCAAGGCTATGAGCTATGACACAACAATTACAAAAACTGTATGGGGACAATATAGGCCTAGGCAAATTTCACACTAGCCCTTTCTTCAGGAGCGGGGGGGGGGGGTCATAATATCCCCAAGGGCATATTGGACCAAATGTCTGTCATATTGGACAAAATGCCTATCTCAAAGTTTTTGTCAGACAATTTTTTTTTTTTTGGGGGGGGGGGGGTTGAGGGGATGGGGAGGTGGCCTATCTAACCCAAATCTGTTTGGTCACTTAAAACAGGTGCTAGAGACTTTTAATTTCCATTTAAATAAACCCTCTGCCAGTCTTCTAGAACAATTGGTTTCATCCAATTCCCTCATATCACCATAATTGCATAGCATAAAACTCTTTCCCCAGGGACTATGAAGGGCCGTATCATCACCAAATGTACAATTATTGGACCTTTAACTTATGCTGAAAAAATGACTGGATCAAAATTTTGATTGGACAACTTTGGGATAGGGGACTTGGGGAGGGGGGGGGCTAGCTGCCCTAATCTTCTTGGTCACTTAAAAAGGGTGCTCAAACTTTTTATTTCAGCTTGAATGAGCCCTCTACCGATCTTCAAGAACCATTCGTTGAATGTAGTCATCCCTAGGAAAAAAACAACAAACAAACAAATTAACGCTCATCCATGATCTACAACAGACAAAATTCCACATTTTTGTAGATAGAAGCTTGAAAACACTATAGTAATATTCTCTGAAGTGCTGAATCTTATGGTGTGACTTTCGTTAAGATTCCTTGCCCTTTAGGGGAAGTTTTCTACCTTTTTAAAAAATAAGACCAATTTTTATTGGTAACAGGTTGTATCTTTTTATGGGTAGCACTAACTTCATGCATCTTATATTTGTAATCAGTATAATAACCAATTCTTTTGAATATCTATCGATATAAAAATTAAAGTTTTTAGAGATTTGGCTATTATTTAGCCATGTTGCTCCTTACTACAGTTCGTTGCCATAAACTGTTTGACAAATTGTGGTTTTTATCTAAATCTCTGTGACATTTTAGTTTTTGATATTAGTCTCTTCTTTGATATTAGCCTCTTCTTCTTTTGATATTCTTCTCCTTCTTCTTCCTCTTCTTCTTCTCTTCTTTCTCCCCTTCTTATGTTTGTAATGTCCAAATTCATTTTTCATATCTAATTTCACAAAAGGTATGTTATTTTCATCAAATTTGGGATTTACGGGGTTTCTCAAGTCATTAATTACAAAAATGGGTTCTGAAGTTCCAATTTCGATGTAAAAGAAAACATCAAAATAAAAAAACAACTACATCACATGCATGCTCCCCATGTTTATTAAAATTTATATCACAAATCAGGCACGTACGCAGGAATTTGTTTCACGGGGGGGGGGGGAAATCCTTCAAATCCATTATTCTGTGAGAAAAATCAGAACATTATGGGAAAATTAAAAAAAAAAAATCGTGAGATTTCGGGGGGGGGGGCCGGGCCCGGAGGCCCCCCCCCTACGTACGTCCCTGTCACAAATTGCATCAAAGAAAATCTCTACTTGCTGATAAGGATTTCAAGCTACTGCTATTGTATGAAATTTTATAAGGAAAATGCAGTAAGTGAATGTATTCAAACCATTATTTGCATTGCTGTTATATGCAGATCCATATTTACCTCTTCTTTCCATAATCAATGCTTCCTTAACATAAATTCAGCTCTTTCAGCTCTACTCTGTTGCAAATTGCTTTTAGAATTATATTTTCCAATGAAAAAGTAATATGCACAAGAGAAGTGCTGCCAGTAACATTGTTATTTATTTTTGTGCTGAAATCAATATAGACGGACTAATTCTTTATTTATTTTTATTGAACTTATGAACTTCTTCTCAGTACGATACTAACAATTCTCCCTTGATTCTCAAACCATATACTGCCCTGTGAAGTCTCAGTTTTTAAAGAAAAGTACTTCAATTTGCTTTTCAATAGTTTGTTCAATTTTGAGCTACTGGAAGCTGGTTTCTGTTCAATAGTTTTAGTTTGCTTAAATGCAACTCCAATTTTTTAGAATGTTAAATTGTTAACTAGAGACGATACCCATTCTGCTAAAGTTAAGGACTCATACTTTCCACCTTTATTGGAGGGAGAGGGGCTAAATTTAGCTTTGACTGAATGCAAGTCAAATCTGGAGAAGTATATCCCTCAGTGTTTTTGATGTAGGAAACTGAGTATTCCCTCTGATTTTGGACTTGCTTAACACTACCATGACTGAGGCAGATGTAATTTGCAGCCCTGCCTCCTAGAACTAGATTATTTTTTCTGCCCTTGCTCAGGATCCTTTTGAACTAACTGACCTGTGACAAATAATCTGTAGATTCTTAGTAATAAGTTTGTTAGAAATTTTAAGACTCAGGACTTGTTAGGACATTACCATGGTGGTAGAGGACCTTAATTTACAGTCTTCCTGCTCTAGGAAGATCTAAACAAAAAGTAAGAAAAACCCTCACAAGTAGCCTAGACTAAATCGCTTTATGTCATTTCATTATTTGGTTATGCACGGCTTTCCTTTAATTATTATTATTATTAATTTTACAAGAACTTCAGTGCTTAAAAATTAAATTACTACTGAATTTATTTTACACCCATCATAAACACAGAAATTGATGGAACAGCAGAAAAGAGAAAACAAAAAAACATACACTTAATGGTACAGGCAAAGCAAATTGACATACACATCAATCAAAGTGACGAGAGTAGATAGCCAAGGATGGCTGCTACCCTCCAACTTAACACAATACTTGTCAAGCAACTGATTAACTGCAGAAAATGAATCAGTTACTGCGCATCACCAGATCAGGTACGAATTACTCGTTTTCAGTGGAACTTGCAGCAGAAACTTCAAATATCTGAAGAAAATTCTGCAGATTTTAAATTTATCTTCTTTACGCAGAAGTTTCCAAAATGGTGTTATATATAATATATGTGGCAGCGCGACAGCATTATAAATTCTAGCCAGTGAAAACCTATTAAGATTTCTCTTCGAAGAAATTGTGGCTCCATATGCAGTTCTAATTTTACGCTCTATATGTGTGATGATTAGCAAACGGGTAGATGACAGTGAGTCACCGATGGGCAGTCCCAAGTATACTAGTGACTCCACAGGCTCGACAGACTGGGATCCTAGTTGAATGTGAGGTAGAACAGATTTATTCTAATTAAACAACATTACTTCTGTCATCTGCAAATCCAAACTGTGGTCACATCTATTCCTCTTAGAATACAGCGTGTAGTGACTTTGGACTGCGCCTCGGAAATACTATAATAAACAACTCTGGCGAAGAAATCGCACCCTGTTTAATACCTTTTTTACAGGGATTTTCCTAGTGGATTCTGCATTAGGAATGCGTAAACACACATTTAGTTGGCGATACAGATCATAAAGAGGTCGAACAATAGCTGGGTCGACACCATTTTTCCGTAATTCTAGCATTATCTGCGCATGTATACCCGAGTCAAATGGTATTCACCAATAGTCAATGATTCATTAGAAATGTGCGCATCTAATAGAACATTTGCTACAACATGTAATGCGTGAGTGCATCCCATTCCTGACTGGAAACCAAACTGGTGGGGAGGGGCCTTGCAACACTTCCGAATGCCACTTAATATTAACAATTCAAAAAGCTTGCAAAAAAGAGAGGAAAAAGTTATCGATCTATAAGAAGAAGGTTCTGTTGCGGGTTTTCCTTTTTTCAGTAAAGTTGTTATGGGTCCTAATGAAAATAAAACTGGTACAACACCATGCGTCATAAAAATCTGGTAAGCAATTGCAAGATGTTCAAATAAAAGGGACTACCATTCAATAGATGATGTGCACTTATTTTATCAGAACCACTTGACGATTTTTTCTTTAATTTTTTTCACACTTCCCGGATTAGACTACTATTCGCAACAAAATAGTTTAACTCTTTAGTAAGGAGAGGACTTAGTTGCTCATAAAACATTTGACTTTTCGACTCATCTGGGGCTGCAAATTCCATACTAAAATAATCAACCCATTCTTTTTCACCAATTGCACTGGAAATCAGATTATTGTACTCAGTAGGCTTTGCACGCAGATTCCAAATCAGATTATGATTACCCATGATTTTCGACACAGTTTAAAGTTTTAAAGCACTACGCTGTCTACGCAGTTCTTTTGCGAATTTTCGCTTAGTAAAAATACGAATTTGATTGACTGCCCCACTTTTAGGCCTGTCACACTCATGCCAAAAGTTGGCCACAGCCTTCGCATTAACCAAATCGGAGTTTTGGGGCCATCCTTTTACTCGAGTATTACGGTGGAATTCAACACTCAGAACAGCTGAGCTTTCAGCTATTTTTAAAGCGTGGCAGATTTCAGCAAAGCTTAGGTTCAATTGCAGCTTTATTTCACTATCAGGTAAGTCAGGATTCCACTGGAGCAGATGAAATGTGACCTTAATTTTCCCAAGAACTTCGTCACACTTTTGTTGGAATAAAGGGCGGGAGACCTTTTTCCAGTCACTTACGTGCTTCGGTTTAGGTTTCGGCGGGTATGCATTCACAGTACATGGGATAGTGACAGACAGGGGCAGATGGTCTGAGTACATTCCGTCAAGTCCTACCTGTATGGTAGAGAGCTCAACATTATAACTAATAGTGTGATCGATGTTAGACACAGACTGAGAGACACTTGTAAAAGAATGTTGCTTGTTTTTCGTGGCTAGCTTGAATCCATTAGGAAGTGAATTTCGAAGCACTTGGGCACGAGAGTTGCTACTGTCTTCAATGTTTAGGCGAGATAACAAGAGGGTTCAGTTAGAAGATTTGAACTTTATCACAACTCTGTTTTTGTTAAACAATAAAACACTTTAGCGTAAAGAGCGAGGCGTTGAGGAGGGGACAGCCCTTTCATATACGGAATAATTTCTGTTCGTTTTAAGTTTTAATGTCGCTTCTTACTTTCAGTTTAAAAAACTTCTTTTTTTTATTTAAAGGCTGCAAAAGCGGGGGGTTTTGGGGGCGGCAGCCCCCAACTGTACCTCCTAACCCCTGTACGTTTTAAGGTTCGAACTTGTGACTCAGCCTCTTTAACTCTTTAGAAAACGTAGTTTTTTTCAAATAATTGTTCTTAGAACTTATCTGTAGCTATCTTGATAAATGTTTTTACTTTTATAACTTTAATAAATCAAATAATATTAAGATTTTGATCACTAAATATGAGTATATGTATATTAAACTGACAATGCACATTCATTTGTATTTTTTTCAGTAAAGTGCAAATTATGATCTGGCCTTGGGAAGGCATAGGGGTTTTGAGCCCAACTTATGTTAATTTCTGCTCGTTTTGAGTTTGACTCGGTTATTTATTGTAATTTCTGTTCGTTTTGGGTTTCATTTATTTATCGATGCTGATTTGTGGTAGTTTCACGCTTGGTAGATTATTTGATTTTATTTTTTATCATTTTTGTTTAATGGAGTTCTTTACTTTTCTTTGAAAAACTTATTTTGTGGAAAAAGTTTTTTTTAATTAATCTCTGTTCGTTTTATATTGACATAGTCTTTTCAGAGAAAAAGAAAATAATACTTTAAATCTTTTGTTTTTTTTAAAGATTTATAGGTTTGACCTGCTATTTGTTTGCTGGAGAAAAATTTTCAGCAATTTTTAACAACATACACCCTCTTAAAAATCTGGACACAAATAGAAGTGTTTAATTTAGTTTCATACCTCGTCTAGTTGACCTGAAATGGAAAACTTGATACCATTCGCAAAAAAATCTGTTTACTTTCTTTGATAGCTTGGACACACTTACGCTATTTTGATTTGGTTAAATTTTAAGAGCAGAAGCAGCCCCAAAAGTTTGAACATAAACCCTCAGTCCCTCTTGGGATACTGCTGAGATGGCTTATTGGGCATTAGCATTAACACAGTGCATTTTGATTTAATCTTATGGCATTATTTAGTTTTTAAACATAAAGTCAAATGGGAGGGTGGGCGTGGGAAGGGGATTAGTTTTCCTCCAATCATTTTCGACTATTAAAAAGGGCATCAGCCCTTTCTATTTTCATTCGAATGAGCCCTTTTCGAAGTTCCTACGACAACTCCTTCGATACAAAGTGCCCTGGTCTAAACAACAACAACAACAAAAAAAATGATACATTGTACCCACATCGATCTTTACTATAAAAATGTCAAGTCTTCCAATCACTTTCGAATATTAAAAAGGGCACTAAGCCTTTCGATTTCCAATCGAATGAGCCCTTTTTGAGTTTCTACGACAACACTTCCTATAAACACCTTATATGCCCCAGGGCATAAATTGCAACTCTTACCCTAAGAGCTGTGAGGGTGGTTGTCATCCTCTAAGACCTAATTTCCAGAAATTTCAACTACGTTAAACAAAATGGCTATCTCAAAATTTTGATTGGATGTGTCTGGGAAAATGGTGGGCGTGAGAGGGGCGTTAGTCTTTCTCCAATCACTTACAACTATTAAACAAGGCACTAACCCTTTCAATTTCCAATCAAATGAGCCCTTTTGAAGTTTCTACGACAAAGCTTTCAATAAGAACCTTATATGCCCCCAGGGGATAACTTACAACCCTCGCCCTGAGGGCTGAGGGGGGAGGGGGGGTTGTCATCCTCACAGACATAATTTCGAGAACTTTATACTATGTTGAACAAAATGGCTATCTGAAAATTTTGATTGGATGTGTTTGGGGGAATGGTGGGCGTGAGAGAGGGGTTAGTTACCGTCCAATCACTTTCAACTATCAAAAAGGGCACTAGCCCTCTAAATTTCCAATTGAATGAGCCCCTTTTGAAGTTTTTACGACAACTCTATCATTAAAAACCTTATATACCCCCAGGGCGTAACTTACAACCTTCGTCCTGGGGACTCTGGGAGGTTTTTCATTCTTAAATACATAATTTCCAAAACTTCCAACTACGTTGAACAAAATGGCTATCTCTAAATTTTGATTGAATGTGTTTGGGGAAATGGAGGGCGTAAGAGGGGGGTTAATTACTCTCCCCTCACTTTCGACTATTAAAAAGGGCAATTTCAATTTCCAATCAAATGAGCCCTTTTGAAATTTCTACAACAACTTTCTATATAAACCTTATATGTCCCCAGGGCATAACTTATAACCCCTGCACTGAAAGCTCTGATGGGGTTATCATCCTAAAAGACCTAATTTCCAGAACTTTCGAATACGTTGAACAAAATGAATATATCAAAATTTTGATTGGATGTGTTTGGGGAAATGGTGGGCGTTAGAGGAGGGTTAGTTGCCCTTCAATCACTTTCGACTATTAAAAGGGCAATAGCCCTTTCAATTTTCAACTGAATGAGACCTTTTGGATGTTTTTACAACATTGCATTCAATAAAAACCTTACATGCTCCCAGGGCCTAACTTAAAACTCTTGCCCTGAGGGTTGTGGGGGGGGATAGGTTGTCATCCTTAAAGGCCTAATTTCCAAAACTTTCAACTGCGTTGAATAAAATGGCTATCTAAAAATTGTGATTGGATGTGTTTGGGGAAAAGGTGGCGTGAGGAGGGGGGGTTAGTTGCCCTCAAATCACTTTCGACTATTAAAAAGGGCACTAGCCCGTTGAATTTCCAATCGAATGAGCCTTTTTTCAAGTTTCTACGACAAAAATTTCAATAAAAACCTTATATACCCCCAGGGCATAACTTATAACCCTTGCCCTGAAAACTGTGGGGGGAGTGTCCTGCTCTAAGGTATAATTTCCTGAACTTTAACTGCGTGGAACAAAATGGCTATTTCAAAATTTTGATTGGATATGTTTGGGGAAATGGTGGGTGAAGAAGGGGTGTTAGGTGCCTTCCAATTACTTTCGACTATTAAAAAGGGCACTAGCCATTTCAATTTCCAATCGAATGAGCCCTTTTTGAAGTTTTTACGACGACGTGTTCAGGAAAAAACCTATAAGTCCCAAGGGCATAACTTAAAACCCTTGCCCTGAGGGCTGTGTGGGAGTGTCCTCCTCAAAAACATAATTTCTATCTGGAAATCCACAACAATGAACAAGATGGCTATCTAAAAATTTTGATTGGATGTGTTTGAGGAAAAGGTGGGCGAGAGAGGGGGACTAGTTGCCCTCAAATCACTTTTGACTATTAAAAAGGGCACTAGACCTTTGAATTTCAAATTGAATGAGCCCTTTTTCAAGTTTCTAAGATAAAGATTTCAATAAAAACTTATATGTCCCCAGGGCATAACGTATAACCCTTGCTCTGAAGACTGTGAGGGGAGTGTCCTACTCAAAGGTATAATTTCCTGAACTTTAACTGCGTGGAACAAAATGGCTATTTCAAAATTTTGATTGGATGTGTTTGCGGAAATGGTGGGCGTGGAAGGGGTTTTAGTTGCCTTCCAATTACTTTCGACTATTAAAAAGGGCACAAGCCATTTCAATTTCTAATCGAATGAGCCCTTTTTGAAGTTTCTACAACAACGCTTTCTATAAAAACTGTATATGCCCCCAGGGCATAACTTACAATCCTTGTCCTGAGGGTTGTGAGGGGGTTGTCATCCTCAAAGACCTAATTTCCAGAACTTTAAACTACGTTGAACAAAGTGGCTATCTCAAAATTTTAATTGGATGTGTTTGGGGAAAAGGTGGGCGTGAGAGGGAGGTTAGTTACCGTCGAATCACTTTCAACTATTAAAAAGGGCACTAGCCCTTTGAATTTCCAATCGAATGAGCCTTTTTTGAAGTTTGTATGACAACGCCTTGTATAAAAATCTTATATGCCCCCAGGGCATAGCTTACAACCCTTGCCCTGAGGGTTGTGGGGGAGTGTCCTCCTCAAAACATATTTTCTATCTGGAAATCAACTATGCTGAACAAAATGGCTATCTCAAAATTTTGATTGGATGTTTTTGGGGGAATGATGGACGTGGGGGGGGGGCTAGTTGCCCTCCAATCACTTTCGACTATTAAAAAGGGCACTAGCCCTTTGAATTTCCAATCGAATGAGCCTTTCCTGAAGTTTCTGCGACAACGCCTTCTATAAAAACCTTATATGCCCCCAGGGCATAACTTAAAACCCTTGCCCCGAGGGTTGTAGGGGAGTGTCCTCCTCAAAAACATATTTTCTTTCTGGAAATCAACTACACTGAACAAAATGGCTATCTCAAAATTATGATTGGATGTGTTTGGGGGAATGATGGGCGGGGGGGGGGGTGCTAGCTGCCCTCCAATCACTTTCGAATATTAAACCGGGCACTATCCGTTTGAATTTCCAATCGAATGAGCCTTTTTTGAAGTTTCTACGACAACGCCTTCTATAAAAACCTTATATGCACCCAGGGTATAACTTAAAACCTTTGCCTTGAGGGTTGTGGGGAGTGTCCTCCTCAAAAAGATATTTTCTATCTGGAAATCGACTACGCTGAACAAAATGGTTATCTCAAAATTTTGATTGGATGTCTTTGGGGGAATGATGGGCGTTGGGGAGGGGCTAGTTGCCCTCCAATCACTTTCGACTATTAAAAAGGGCACTAGCCCTTTGAGTTTCCAATCGAATAAGCCTTTTTTGAAGTTTCTACGACAACGCCTTTTATAAAAACCTTATATGCCCCCAGGGCATAACTTAAAACCCTTGCCCCGAGGGTTGTGGGGGAGTGTCCTCCTCAAAAAGATATTTTCTATCTGGAAATCAACTATGCTGAAAAAAATGGCTATTTCAAAATTTTGATTGGATGTGTTTGGGGGAATGACGGGCTTGGGGGGGGGGCTAGTTGCCCTCCAATCATTTTCGACTATTAAAAAGGGCACTAGCTACTCCAATTTGCAATCGAATGAGCCCTTTTCGAACTTTCTATGACAACTCCTTTGATACGAAGTGCCCGAGTATGGAGAAAAAACAAAACAAAAAACAGCACATTGTGCCCACATCGTTCTTTACTTAGGCAGCGCTAGCGCACGGCCTATGATTATCATTGTCGTTGGCAGTTTTCCGGAATTCATAATCATATCCCTGTTCGCTCCCGATAGAAACTAACTTTTCTTTCGCGTTTATTATGTCCTTATCAGAGAAAAACTCCACTGTTCTTTTAACAATTTGCTCTATTTTGTTTCCTGTTTGCATCAAGCGATACATAAAGTTCACCACAGCATCTCGTACAAGCGTCGCCATCGTATCTTCACGTCATCAGGCAAATCGCAATCCAGTAATCAAAGTCCAGGTCCATGTACTGAAATCACCCAGGAGTAAGGGATGGGTAAGTCCCCCCTCACCTTTTCCCCGCAATTTTCGGGTAACTGAATACCAGCGGGTACAATACGGTGCTTCTGGGGGCTCCTTTTCCTCTTCTGCTTGTTTCCAGTAAAAAATCAGCACCTTAATGATATGGGAACTATATGAAATTGGCGTTATAGATGGCGCCCCAGCACTTGAGAAAAAAGATGGCGATGATGAGGATGCCCGGAGAGAAAGACCTATTCTAGGAATTGGAGAAGATCTCTCAGTTAACTTAACTATAAATCTATCTATTAGAGGGTACAAATCAATATGCAAACGACCTCAAGGTAGTGCAATAGCTTTATCCCATTAACAGCAAACAGGCAAAACTCAGGCGCATAATAACCTATATATTAGGGCCAGACCTATAAGAATTTTTGGGGTCTGATACTGATGACACCGTTATATCGGCATTGTACTGATGCGATACCCTTATACTTTGCCGATAAATTCCCCTCCGGAAAAAAACCTTACTTAAAGTTTACCCCCCCCCCCTCCCATATTCATATTTACGTGTTTCTCCCTAGTCTATTACACACCAAAGAACAATCTCAATAATTCACTGTGGATTCCGAAAATTAGGGCACTTACAAGAATTATTTGATTTTCTTTACCTTTTCTGATCAGCAGCATCTGAGCACGCAAAAGAAATGGGGGATATCTGCGGAAGTGACAAATAAAAAAAAAAATCAAATCAAAGAAGCTGGTTTAGTTTCATAAACACAAATACGTGAAAATCTGATTGAAAGAAGCGACAATCAGATTCAATATGAATATTTACTGAAATTGATTATTCAAAACCCAAATTTCAATAGCAGGACTTCGAATTTTAATCATTCACATATTAATTTGATATCTTTACTTTACATTGATATGATATGGTCTCTTACTAACGAATCCATGCTAGGCACGCTGGATACAGAGATGCAGCTAGAGTTTTAAATTTGGAGGAGTGGATTTAAAGAATGTATCGACGAAAGTCGTCCATCATGCTGACAAATGCGGATACATAAGCTAAATTTCCAGGGTAAATTTTCCAAGGTGCTGACACGTAGCGGTGACACCTTGGAACTCCCCCTTCCACATCTTACAACATCCTCTCTCCCTTTGAGCTGCGCCCCTGACTGGATATCATGGTTTTGAACAATTGAATCTTGGACCTTTTACCCACGCAAGTGAACATTCATCAAACAGAAATGAATGGTTTATTGTATTCTTTTTAGTTGTTTTGATATAAGATGTACGTCCTTGAAGTCACCATAGATTTAGAACATTGCTGTACGAGGTGTGTATTAGCAACACATATACTTTGACTTCATCTGATTCATCTCTGCTACTCTCTCTACCATAGTCAGACGTAACTGGTGGCTTCGTCCCCAAGGACCAGACAAGCAAAAAGTACCTGAGGAAATCTGGAGCCATCTTCTGGACAAGTTGTGCATAAAAAAATATATTGGCCGATAGTCTATATTTTTTTTTCTGAATCCGATAATGACACTGACCCTCATATTGGCCTGATAATATCGGTCGGCCGATATATTGGTCGGGCTCTGGAATATATATATATATATATATATATATATATATACTATATATATATATATAGATATAGATATATATATATATATATATATATAATATATATATATATATATATATATAACATATATTATATATATATATATATATATATATATATATAGTATATATATATATATATATATATATATATATATATATATATATATATATATATATATATATATATATATATATATATATATATAATACAATAAATGATCAAGTCTTAGGACTCTTAAATACATTTTATTGGCCTATCTTGTTTATGTAAAATAAATACTTACATTTACATTGTCTTGATCATTGAGGGACAAAGGTCAGGCTAAAAAGCCAAAGGCCATCCCAGCTTGATCTACAGCCACCAGATGTACTCGTGCCAGAAGTAATAGACACACTGAAGATGAACAGGAAGTTTATTATATTAGAAAAGATTGCTGACTAATCCTTATGTACATTCTGACAACAACTGTTCATTCATTTGCTCTAATGTATCTTTCCAGAATATTTAGGGGGCCTGGTCCCCCAAGGACCCCCTTCCATACGCCCATGCTGTTTGCCTATATACACTATGTTTAGAAATTTGAACATTATAATGAAGTATCTATTTCACTATTAAATTATTTACCTTGCACTCTTCTGGCCAGTCTGATCACTCTGAGCACTGTATAGTATATACAGTGGTCAAAATGAACAGAACACAAGAGGCCTATTTTGCTATGTGAAAAAGGTGTTTGATATTTAGCATGCCCCAAAATCTTTCGTGATGATTGCCCTGCATATTGAAAGATATTGTCGTCATGTTTAATAGATGATCAATTTGTTTAATGATCAGTTTATTGGTATTAATCAGTATTTGTAAATTGATCATAGGGTTAAAACTGATTAGTAATCACAAGACATTTTTTGTTTATTTTATAGCCTATATTATATTTAATTCTCTTCAACTAGTTTTGTACAAAATAACTGTTCTGCTTAATATTAATTTTTAAAGGCCTCATTGGAGAAAAAATGTTTGGATATAACTGAAGATAGACAAACCAAGCTTCAAATTCTGTTGGCTACCAAAGAATTGTTCAGTTATACATCTGTGTAGTATATCTTTTGTCCATGGTACAAGCAGAGGATTGTAACCATCAATAATCTTTTACATTTTCCAGTTCTTTCTTATTTTTCGTCTTCTCTGTTGGATTGAAGTAGCCTAAATAAAAAAAAGATATAAATAAAAAAAAAAACAACAACAATAGAAAACAGTTAAAAAAAAGAAAAAAAACACTGAGGGTGACAAACCTGTGCTTATATAAGGTGTGTCAGGACAAGACAATAGGTATAAGATGTAGTTCCATAATAAGAAGTATAGTTTGTAATAGAAGTAATAGTTAGTAAAGAAGCTTACTAATAAAAGGCAATATGAAGCTTGCTGTGCTTTTGTTTTATTTCAGACATTCTTGCTAAATATCACTTTGTATTACTACTACTACTACTAACAACTCGCCGCAGCACCAAGCCGCCTGAGACCAACACAGCTAAGCACGCTCCTCCTCCATTCCAAACTATTCAAAGTCTCCCTTTTTACACCCGCCCATGAAGTGCCCATTTCCTTTAAATCTTTCTTTATGACGTCCTCCCACCCCAGACCTTGACGACTTGCTTTCCGTTTAGCCCTAGACGGTTGGCCAAAAAGAAAAATCTTCGGCAATCTGTCATCCTTTCATTATAGCCCTAGAGAGCGGTATTGAACCGGATTTTTCATATAGCCTATTGTTTGAAATACGGTCAGTCAGCCGTGTACCCAGAACAATCCTTAAGTAGTTTCTCTGGAAAACATCTAGCAAATCTTCATCCGCTTTTCGGAGTGCCCATGCTTCAGAGCCATATTTGACCACTGTCATCACTGTAGCTTCTAATATTTTAATCTTGGCTTGCAGACTTATCTTCCAATTCTTCCAAACTTTTTCTAACTGTGAAAAAACACCCTGAGCCTTGGCTATTCTACTTTTGTATTGCTTCTTTTTTACATTCTTATTAGTTATATGATATTACACCATAATTTATTTCCAGGCAAAAACGGACTGTCAACAGCAAAAAGTATGGAGTAGACTTAATCCATTTTACACATACCAGAAATACTGCAATCCATGCTTCTACAAAAATTGATGGTAAATATTCTACCTTTTTTGTTGCTCTGTTTTTACCTAGCTGACTACCTGGCATTGCTTGGGAATGTTTAGCAAAATTGATGGTTAATATTTTTAAGCTACCTGGATGTTTTCGGGAATATTTATTAAAATTGATGGTAAATATTCTTTTTTTGGTCGTTACATTTATAACTCGCTGAATAACTGGCATTGCTTAGGAGTATTTACCAAATTATTGCTAAATATTCTTTTTATTTTATTACTTTATTTCTAATTAGGGGACTTACTGATATTAATTGGGAATTATGCAGTGGTTTATTGTGTACAAAAAACATTAAAAAAAAACAAGAAAAAAAAAAAAACATTGAAGGTGGTAAACCTGTGCATATAATAGGTGTGTCAGGACAAGTCAATAAGTATAAGATGTAGCTTCATAATAAGAAGTTTGTAATAGTTTGTAGTAGAAATAATAGTTAGTGAAGAACTAATAGGTATAAGAGGTATAAGATGTAGCTGTATACTAATAAGATGTACAATAAGATGTAGCTGTATACTAATAAGATGTATACTAATAGGTATAAGATGTAGCTCCATAATAAGAAGTTTGTAATAGTTTGTAGTAGAAATAATAGTTAGTGAAGAACTAATAGGTATAAGATGTAGCTGTATACTAATAAGATGTACAATAAGATGTAGCTGTATACTAATAGGTATAAGATGTAGCTCCATAATAAGAAGTTTGTAATAGTTTGTAATAGAAATATTAGTTAGTGAAGAACTTACTAAGTGCTTTTGTTTTATTTCAGACATTCTTGCTAACTATCACTTTGAATTGATAGTTATTTGTAATCTTTTTTTAGCTGAAAATTATACAGTAATATATCAAATTTTTTTAAATATAATGCAACATTTAATGGATTCTTGATTCTCAGGTGAAGATCTTCATCTTACTTAACTACTCGTGGAGAGACCATCTCAACTACCTTTAAAACCACAGAAATATTGAACCTACAATGAATTTTTGATATTTCAGACTGAGCAATCCAATAAATATATTGAGGTATAAATTTTTTCAGGGATAATGGTCCATCGTAATATATTACAATCACCCACCCTAATAAGATATCCAAGCCACTTCAAATGAAAGAGGATGTCTTAGAAACTTGGGAGGGGGCTAATTTGGTTGGAAATTTGAAATTTTTAGTCTCATTTTTAAAGGCCAAAAACTGCTGGACGGGAATCAAACCCCTGCTATCACTGAATTGATAGTTATTTTGGTGTTTTACGTCTTTTTTTCTTTTTTTTTAGTGCTAGGAATTTTAGTAAACATGCTTTAAGTTTAGTAGAGAAAAGGAGGGGCTTCTGCAAGAAATATTTCCGTGAAATATCATACGAAAATAATAAGAAAGTCGAGAAAGTATAAGGTCTAAAGTATGAATTAAGTAGGTGTGAAGTTGAGGTAATGGATAAAATTGCTGAAGATGTGTAAGATGCAACCAGGTGGCATGATAGTAGCATGTTTTATTGGCATGTAAAAAAATTGAAAGGAAATAATATATCCTGACCTATTCCAGTTAAATAGGGCCACAATTAGTGATAAGGAAAGAGTTAAAGAAAGATAGACTGAGCATTTTGAGAATATTCTAAACCATCATAGAGTTACAGGAAATGACATAGAAAAGAATGAAAAAGTTTGTTACTATTTGGAAGTGAAGGGAGATTTATTTCACAAGGAAGGATTAAAGACCATACCAAAAAATTAATAAGGGCTTAGGTGATGACATTGTGGTAAATGGATTTTTCTAAATATGATGGTTGTGGAGTTTGAGATAAATTATAAATTATGGGTATGACTTCACGAAAGGGGAAGTACCTAGCGAGCTTAGGAAAACTTCGTTTAAACCCTTCTTAAGATTAAATAAAAAAAAACAAGTTTTTAAACTGAAAGTAAGGAGCGACATTAAAACTTAAAACGAACAGAAATTATTCCGTATATGAAAGGGGCTGTCCCCTCCTCTACGACTCGCTCTTTACGCTAAAGTTTTTATTGTTTTAAAAAATAAAGTTGTGAGACAGAGTCAAACTTGAGCGTAAAGAGCGAGGCGTTGCGGAGTGGACAACCCCTTTCATATACGGAATAATTTCTGTTCGTTTTAAGTTCTAATGTCGCTCCTTACTTACAGTTAAAAAAACTTGTTTTTTCTAGTTAATTTCTGAACGTTTTTGAATTAACGCAGCTTTGATTTTGGCTCACCGTACATGAATAATTAAAACGAAATTCGAATATTAATTTTCCTTTTTTTGGCTAATTGGCTTTCTCGGAATTTTGTTCTGACGTAACCTACGAATTAACTTACGTAACGAATTTCTATATTCGTATGTTTTTATTACGTATATTAGGAGTTCGCTTCTTAGTCAATACCTCGCTCTTTACGCTAAACTTCTAATTTTATTCAAATCACAAACCCCTGAATCACAAAGGCCGGTTAATTAGAATAGATAGCTCTTTTGAAAGTACCAAAAAACTTTAGCGTAAAGAGCGAGGTATTGACTAGGGGGCGAACCCTCTCATATACGTAATAATTTCTGTTCGTTTTAAGTTTTAATGTTGCTCCTTATTTTCAGTTGAAAAAAAACTTGTTTTTTTTATTTAATTTCTGATCGTTTTTTAAATAATGCTGGGAAATCTGGTGCCCCCTTGATGGAAATGTTCCTTCCCCCAAGGAAATATTCTCCATGGAAAGATCCTCCCCCATAACCCCTACTCCGACCTCTATCGACCGTAACCCCTAACCCCTACTCGAAGGCACTAGAACTTTTCATTTCCGTTCGAATGAGCCCTCTCACGATATTCTAGGACTCCTGGATCGATACGATCACCCCTGGGAAAATAAAAAAAAAACAACAAACAAACAAATAAACACGAATCCGTGATCTTTCTTCTGGCAAAAAATACAAAATTCCGCATTTTTGCAGATAGGAGCTTGAAACCTCTATAGTAGGGTTCTCTGATACGCTGAATCTGATGGTGTGATTTTCATTAGAGTTCTATGACTTTTAGGGGTTGTTTCCCCCTTTTTTTCGAAAATAAGGCAAATTTTCTCAGGCACGTAACTTTTGATGGGTACGACTAAACTTGATGAAACTTATATATTTGAAATCAGCATAAAAATCTGATTCTTCTGATGTATCTATTGGTATCAAAATTATGTTTTTTAGAGTTTCGGTTACTATTGAGCCGGGTCGCTCCTTACCTACAGTTCGTTACCACGATCTGTTTGACTAGCTGCGGAAAAAAGAAAACCCAAAATACAATAATGAAGGGGTACTTGTTCATTATTCGGTACACCCTCGAGAAAGGAAGTTGCGCTTTTTACTGTGGCTACTGTAGAGTAGTCAAGAGTCTCCGATGGTAGAATGGTGAGCATAGCTTGTACATGAAAATGCAGGTTTTTGGTAAAAAATGATCCTAGTTGCCCTCCAATTTTTTGGTCACTTACAAAGGGTACTATAACTTTTAATTTCCGTTCGAATGGACCCTCTCGTGACGTTCTAGGACCACTGGGTCGATACGATCACCCCTGGGAAAAACAACAATAAATAAGCACGAATCCGTGATCTTTCTTCTGGAAAAAAATACAAAATTCCACATTTTCGCAGATAGGAGCTTGAAAACTCTACAGTAAGGCCCTCTGATACACTGAAGCTGATGTTGTGATTAAGATTCTATGCCTTTTAGGGAGTGTTGCCCCCTTTTTTGAAAATAAGGCAAATTTTCTCAGGCTTGGTATCTTTTGATGGGTAGGAATAAACTTGATGAAACTTATATATCTAAAATCAGCATAAAAATCCGATTCTTTTGATCTATCTATTGATATCAAAATTCCGTTTTTTTAGAGTTTCGGTTGCTATTGAGCCGGGTCGCCTCTTACTTACAGTTTGTTACCACGAACTGTTTGAAAGGCTTGGAAGTATACACCGATATCATCATTGTAATAATTATGGTCCTAACCCTTAACTGGGGGTTTGCAAGAGCACCTCCCATATGTTCCTCCTCCAAGCCCCCTTAATAAGCTACGCAATCAAGGTACAAAAACCAATGTATCAAATTAGATTATTAGAGGCGGTGTTCTGTTATTACAGCGTTCGACTTCAAATTAGAGTGTCTTGGGTTCAACTTCTAATTTTTTTAGTTTTTTTTTTTTCAATCACAGTTTTGTCCCCTTCTATGTGATCATTTTCAGACAATTTCACTGTTTTTATAAATGCAATGCACTCATTTTTTTAAAGCGTGTCCCGGGAAGGTATTTTTTCAAGCATTTTGATTCAAAAGGAAATAGAGGTCATCCCGTTCATGGTTTGCAACGACATTCTTAGTAGATCACTAAATCCATACCCCAACGTATGGCGTAATTTTGTCAAAATCTTGTGTGTGAGGGGGGGGGGGGTGTAAAATCTGGAGCCAATTTTCCCAAATCAAGTGAAAATGCCAGGGAAAACTTAAAAACGAGCCATATAGTAATAAAAAAGGTAAAGATGTACTAAAGAAAACTGACCTGTTTTAGTGGATGCTTGAATTATGCAGGCTTATCTTAGTTTTGCCAACAATTTTGGAGAAACTAAATTTCATATGGGAGGGGAGGGGACTGGGTCTAGGGGGAAACTGTGGTCTGGGAGAGGCAGTTGCTCCCTCTAACCCATAGGAAATTACGCTCTTGACCTCAACCCCTTGCCACTTAGTGGTTGGAGAAGTGCAGGCATGTGGTTCTGGAACCATTCAGAGTTGTATATTAAAAGACGGATTATTAATTGTTATACCTTAATTACCTTAATTCACACTTCGGAGCGAAATAAGGTCCAATGTTGGATCTGTTCGGCTTCGTCGTTGAGATGGCAGGTAAAAAACAATTTGCACAAAATATAACAAGAACAGGGTTGTGACTGTGTTTACGGCCCAGTGACACGCCTTCCGACTAAGAGTGTGCTAGGATAGTTGCAATTTAAGTCCACTTGGTAACGATGACCACAGATAGGTAACTATATAACTATATAAAAAAGTAAGTTTTGAACTGAAACTAAGGAGCAACATTTAAACTTAAAACGAACAGAAGTTATTCCGTAAAACAAAAAAGATCATGGCAGTGTTGTTTCTAAACTAAATCAAACAGGTCGTGGTAACGAACTGTAAGTAAGGAGCGACCCGGCTCAATGGTAACCGAAAGTATAAAAAAACGGAATTTTGATACCAATAGATACATCAAAAGAATCAGATTTTAATTTTGATTTCAAATATATAAGTTTCATCAAGTTTAATCTTACCCATCAAAAGTTACGCGCCTGAGAAAATTTGGCTTATTTTCGAAAAAAGGGGAAAAGACTCTCTAAAAGTTATAGAACCTTAATGAAAATCACACCGTCATATTCAGCGTATCAGAGAACCCTACTGTAGAGGTTTTAAGCTCCTATCTACAAAAATGTGGAATTTTTCATTTTTTGCCAGAAGAAAGATCACGGATGCGTGTTTATTTATTTTTTTTTTCTTTTTCCCAGGGGTAATCGTATTGACCCAGTGGTCCTAGAATATCGTGAGAGGGTTCATTCGAACAGAAATTAAAAGTTCTAGTGCCCTTTTTTAGTGACCAAAAAAATTGGAGGGCAACTGGGCCCCCTCCCACGCTCATTGTTTTCCCGAAGTCACCCGATCGAAATTTTGAGATAGCCATTTTGTTCCGCATAGTCGAAAATCTAATTAATATGTCTTTGAGGATGACTTAATCCCCCACTGTTCCCGGGGGAAGGGCTGCAAGTTATAAACTTTGCCCATTGTTTACATATAGTGTTGATTAATGGCAAGTATACAGGCGTTTTCACGAGGATTTTTTTTTTCTAGTGGGGGGTCGGGTTTAGAGTAGGGGATACGTGGGAGGATCTTTCCATGGAGGATATATCCTTGGGGGAAGGGGCATTTCTATGAAGGGGGTGCCAGATTTCCCAGCATTATTTAAAAAACGATCAGAAATTAAATAAAAAAACAAGTTTTTTTCAACTGAAAGTAAGAAGCAACATTAAAACTTAAAACGAACAGAAATTATTACGTCTATAAGGGGGTTCGCCCTCTAGTCAATACCTCGCTCTTTACGCGACAGTTTTTTTTTTTAGTACTTTCAAAAGAGCCATCTATTCTAATTAACCGGCCTTTGTGATTCAGGGGTTTGTGATTCGGACAAAATTCGAACCTTAGCGTAAAGAGCGAGGTATTGACTAGGAAGCGAACTCCCTAATATACGTAATAAAAACATACGAATATAGAAATTCGTTGCGTGAGTTAATTCGTAAGTTACGTCAGAACAAAATTTCGAGAAAGCCAATTAGCCAAAAAAAAAAGGAAAATTAATATGCGAATTTCGTTTTAATTATTCATGTACGGTGAGCCAAAATCAAAGCTGCATTAATTCAAAAACGTTCAGAAATTAACTAAAAAAAACAAGTTTTTTTAACTGAAAGTCAGGAGCGACATTCAAACTTAAAACGAACAGAAATTATTCCATATATGAAAGGGGCTTTCCCCTCCTCAATAACTCGCTCTTTACGCTAAAGTTTTTATTGTTTTAAAAAATAAAGTTGTGAGACAGAGTCAAACTTTCGCTTAAAGAGCGAGGTGTTGAGGAGGGGAAAGCCCCTTTCATATATGGAATAATTTCTGTTCGTTTTAAGTTTTAATGTCGCTCCTTACTTTCAGTTAAAAAAAACTTGTTTTTTTTTTTAGTTATTGTTAATCAAAAACGAGCAGAGATTAATTTAAGAAAACAAAGTATTTCTGAGGGAAGTAAAGAGCGAAGTTGAAACTTAAAACGAACAAATATTATTACTTCACAGCCTATCTAACATATATCAATAAAACTAGTGCAAATAAATCAACTAGTGATATTTCCCTATGATTGTAGGATTACAGAAAACTAGCGCTTTACTGAAAACACAAAACAATATAAGAGTTTTGGTACGGTAAAAATAAACATTTATGGGCACTTATTAACAGTATGAAAGCAAAGCATTTTTTAGATTGTTGCTTTATTTATTTATTTTTTTTAATTTGGCATCACTTCTGCAGAATAAGCTCAGTTCAATGATTGACTGTCATTTTGGATCTGAAAAAGACATATCATGATTATTTTGTAGACAAGTTCGAAGTGAAGGAATCTTATTAGTATTAAGGCTACAGACTCGCTTTAAAATTTGTATCGCAACTTGAAATTCTCCTTTTATAGAGATAAATAATTGGAAACCAGAGTTCATATTATGGTTGATAATTTTAATTTATGGTTAAATTATATCTAGGACATAATTCTTTTAAAATTATGGTTAAATAAGTCTAGGGACTGATCCCTCCGATTATCATTTAGTTCCTTCTTTTTCCTTTTCCCAGTTACTTGGTGTATATACACTTCGATTATCGCTGAAAATAATTTATTAATAGCTAAATTTCTTCTCTTCTTAAAGCCTCGTTAAAGTTTTTTCTTCCTCTTCTTCTAAATTTAAAGCCTCGTTAAAGTTTTTTCTTCCTCTTCTTCTAAATTTAAAGCCTCGTTAAAGTTTTTTCTTCCTCTTCTTATAAATTTAAAGCCTCGTTAAAGTTTTTCTTCCTCTTTTTCTAAATTTAAAGCCTCGTTAAAGTTTTTTCTTCCTCTTCTTCTAAATTTAAAGCCTCGTTAAAGTTTTTTCTTCCTCTTCTTCTAAATTTAAAGCCTCGTTAAAGTTTTTTCTTCCTCTTCTTCTAAATTTAAAGCCTCGTTAAAGTTTTTTCTTCCGTCTCTATGTAAGCCGTTAGTTTTTCTTCCTCTTCTTATAAATTTAAAGCCTCGTTAAAGTTTTTTCTTCCTCTTCTTATAAATTTAAAGCCTCGTTAAAGTTTTTTCTTCCTCTTCTTCTAAATTTAAAGCCTCGTTAAAGTTTTTTCTTCCTCTTCTTCTAAATGTAAAGCCTCGTTAAAGTTTTTTTCTTCCTCTTCTTCTAAATTTAAAGCCCTCGTTAAAGTTTTTTCTTCCTCTTCTTATAATTTAAAGCCTCGTTAAAGTTTTTTCTTCCTCTTCTTATAAATTTAAAGCCTCGTTAAGTTTTTTTCTTCCTCTTCTTCTAAATTAAAGCCTCGTTAAAGTTTTTTCTTCCTCTTCTTCTAAATTTAAAGCCTCGTAAGTTTTTTCTTCCTCTTTTTCTAAATTTAAAGCCTCGTTAAAGTTTTTTCTTCCTCTTCTTCTAAATTTAAAGCCTCGTTTAAGTTTTTTCTTCCTCTTCTTCTAAATTTAAAGCCTCGTTAAAGTTTTTTCTTCCTCTTCTTCTAAATTTAAAGCCTCGTTAAAGTTTTTTCTTCCTCTTCTTCTAAATTTAAAGCCTCGTTAAAGTTTTTTCTTCCTCTTCTTCTAAATTTAAAGCCTCGTTAAAGTTTTTTCTTCTTCTTGTTTGGTTGTTTCGAGTCTTCCAGTCAAGTTATAAAGCTGCCGTAATAATAATAGACAAATTTACTCTTTAGTCTTATAAAAGCAAAAAGAATCTCCTACTAGACTAACAGGTTTGTCCAGAAAGATGGCATTGTCTCTGAATCTGAAGAGTCTTGGTTTATTCTTTTACTGCTCTTCAGTAGCTGGAAATTTTTCAAAACCCAACGTGTCTTGTTTATTTACCAACTCTTAGGCGTATAAACGTGAATGCTCCTCCAGAATCGAATTCTGATAAAGATGATGATGCAGTAAAGAAATTGAACTCATTTTTGCACAAGGTTCTGTGCTTCTAATTTCGTATTTTGCATTACTGAAAGGGAAGAAGTATCGAAGGTATCTTTGTTGTGGGGGAGGGGGCGGGGTTTACTTATCAAATTGATCCAGGATACGGAAATCTAGGGAAGTGAAGCCCCAGTCTAACTTTTTTGCGTATTTCAGGCTCCCTCCTCAGTCATTTTTCTACAATTTGGAACAGAAAAAAAAAAGTTACGAGGATTTATCTTTTTTAGCTCCTAAAAAGGATTAATAAATATGGATTAGCAGTTCAATATGTATTGGTATTCATTTCTGGATGTTTCAGCGAATTTGGATTTATTAGCGCTAGAAAAGAGAAAACGAATAAAACATTCATATCCTTATCCCTCCAACGCACTTTAAACTTTTGATATTGTTTGGATGTTTTTTCATTATACCTATACCACTATTTAATCGTGAATTAAATTGCTTCATTTTGCGTGTTTTTTTTTTTTTTTTTTTTTTTTTTTTTTTTTTTTTTTTTTTTTTTATTTACAAACGGGTTACAATAAATAAATAAACAAACATCTCATTTAAAAAAAAAACAATCCAATGCATTACTGCATGCCGGACAAAAACCCGAAAAAAAGAAAAACACTTAAAAAAAAATATAATATTTCTTTTATTATCTTTTATTTCCTCGGACCCTAATATAACCCAAAAAGGGTCCAACCCAAAAACAAATAAATATCTTCTCTGCCTCCCTCTCCCACCCCTCCAACAAAAAAGTGGGAACTTGGGAATCATCCACGCAAACAACCCAAAACGACTCACAACATTCACAAAAAGAGAGGAGAAAAAAAAAAAATAAAAAAGGAAGTAAATCACTCATCCATTCAAAACCCAAACAATCATCTCACCAACGACATTCAACCAATCATTCTCTACACACAACCACTAAAATCTTACATATTGAGAAAAACAGCTTACTCTGAGGGAATTTCGAAATTCATCCAGATCTGTCTTGTTTTTTACCTCCTCGGGAAGTTTGTTCCAGACAGCCGGGCCATAAAAACGGACAGAAAATGTAGACTTTGTTGTTACAGGGAACGGGGTTCGTATTGAATGGGCATTTCTTGTCTCATACCTGTGTAGAGCTTCAGTAAATCCAATCGAGAAACATGCAGGTAGCAGGTTAGTAAAACTTTTAAACATGAATAATGCCGTGTTAAACTTAACTAGGCCGAACAGTGGCAGAATCTTAATACCATCGTATTGCCTTTGAACCGAGTCAGAACCTCGCATTCCAGATAAAACACGAACAGCTTTATTTGTAGAACCCTCAGTGGCTGTAGATAAGTAATAAATGTCGCTGACCAAACACTTTCACAATATAACAAATACGGATTAACCAGCGAGAAATACAGCATTCTTAAAATTTTAGGAGGGAAAAAATGTTTCAGTTTCCGCAAGCATTCCAACATTCCTGGCAATTTTTGTACACAGTGATTCAATATGAGGTTTAAACATAAGACACTCGTCAACTTGGACACCAAGATATTGGACATAACTATGTCTCTGGAGATATCCACTTCCTAGTTGAATACCATGGATCCAAGGATAATAATTAGCACTTCTTCCATATAGAATAAATTTACTTTTACTATGATTCAAACATAATTTATTTACACGCATCCATCTTTCAATACAACTCATTCCTGTATTTAAAAGCAGAAATAAATCTGCCTCAGTCACAGCTGCCACAGAATACTGTGTGTCATAAGCGAAGCTAGGCAATATCATCTTTGACCATCTAGCTGCAGGTCCCACATGACTAAATATCCTTTTAAGACACGCATTCAAATCATTAATATAAATTAAAAACAACAAGGGTCCAAGCACAGAACCCTGTGGTACTCCACATCTCACATTCATATAGTCAGAATGAACACTCCCAACCCCAACACACTGTTTCCTTCCACTCAAAAAAGACAAAATCAAACTATGAAAATTACCACGAATACCGGCATGCTCTAATTTTGATAATAATACACTATGGTCAACAGAGTCGAATGCTTTCATAATGTCCAGAAATATAGACGCAGCTTTCAACCCCGCATCCAACGAATCATTGACAAATGTTGTTAAAAAAAGCAAAGCTTGCTCTGTTGACATCCCATGACGAAATCCGAACTGAGTAGGGTGAAAATAAGAATTTTTATTGAAAAAATCCACCATTTTTACATAAATCAGTTTTTCAAACAGACGCGATATTATTGGGAGTATTGGTATTGGTCTGTAATTATTCATATCATTCTTATCACCACTCTTAAACAGGGGTACCACATGAGCACTTTTCAAACAATCCGGATAAACTCCACTCTTAAAACATGAATTAATCAAATACAACAAATGACCTGAAATAATAGAGAAAACTGAACGAAGAATTCTAACAATGAAAAAATCCGACCCAGCTGCTGAATTCTTCATTGAGTTCACCGTCGTCTCAAGCTCTGCAAGAGTCACTGATCTTAAGAATATAGAGACTTCGGCTGCCTCATCGAGAAAATCATTATAAGAGCCATCACTGCGTGACTGCACAACACTATCAGATACACTCTTACCAATATCTGTAAAATGTGCACACATTTTATTAGCAACTTGATTATCCGAGTGAGCATCAGGAATGTCAGGGATAGTCGGGGCAGCACGAGGGTTCACTACCAACTTGATGATTCTCCACTTTTTCGCAGGATTGCCTTCTTCTTCTTTAAATTTATTTTCAAAGTAGAGCTTTTTAGCCTGTCTTAGAAGGGTGTTAAGATTTCTGTTATAACTTTTGTAAATATCTTTATCTGATTGAGATCCAGTTTTAGTAGACCTTTCATAGAGCTCTTGTCTTTTATCCATCGATTTAAGTAGCGCTTTCGATATCCATGGTTTCTTTGCAACATCATAACGTGTACGCTTTTGTTTGAACTCTAGACTTTCATATAACATCTGAATCAGTTTATCATACCATTTACCAAATTTATCATTAACACAATCAGTACCATCAAGGCATTCAAATGACTCCTTCGTAAGTTTAGTCCTATATTTATATATAGCTTTCTTATCAATTATAGGCTGTTTAACTCCAGTCATACCGTCTCCTTGACGACAACAACTAATAGCTGCACGGATCACAATAGCACAGTGATCGGAAACGTCGTTCACTAACACTCGCGACAAGTCGCAGCTAACATTCAAAAACAGATTATCAATCACAGAGGTAGAAGCTCCAGATATTCTAGTTGGAATATTAACAGAAGGGGAAAGACCATAACTATACATAAGATTCAAAAAACTTCTTGCCTTCGAATTCATATCTTGCACATTATTCAAATCAATATTAAAATCACCACTTATAAAGCAAGGCACTCGCGAATCCGGTATTTTACCCAACATATTATCCATCAGGTCCAAAAACTCATCCACATTTCCTGAAGGGGGCCTATAAACAACAACAAGAAATAACTTACGCCCAGACAATGAAACCTCTAACACCATTGATTCAAAAATCATTTCTCGATATACAGCAATATTCGGCCTTGGCTTAACATTATATCCATTTTTCACATAAATTGCAAGACCACCATGCTGTCTTTCCACTCGATTCCGAAGAAACAACCTATAGCCTGATATATGCAATAATGAAG
>CM051269.1:6212136-6227136 GCA_027921565.1 Artemia sinica
TTAATGTGAACAGCTATAGCATGTTATTTATGTTGAATTGAATTTAAAAAAAAGCAGTGCAATGTAAATATTTTTTGGTTAGTATCAACTTATTTTCCAGCTCCAAGAAATTTTTTGCGATTACTTTCGCGAGATTAACTCTTAAATTGTGTCAGATCCAAAAACAGCGTGAAACCAACGAATATACTATTTGATATGTCATATATTTAAACGAGTAACTGTGTATTTATTTCTGTATACAATTTTTCTTACAAACAGATCCTTGTTTTGTATGAAAATTAGTATCCTGGGATTTTATGGTCTGAAGAAACAATTGAAGTATGTCACGAGTTTGAGGAAATTGGTTTAGAGCCTATAATTATTTGTCTTTTGTTTTTTTTTAGGGGGGGGGGAGTTATATGAGCAGTGTCAAAACAACAGTAAAACAGTAAAAACAACAGTGAATTGCTAACGATAATGTTGCTCTACAAAATTTTCGGTTAGAAGACAAACAAAGTTACATTGAATGAGGGAAACAAAGTTACATTGAATGAGGGAAATTTTCGGTTAGAAGACAAACAAAGTTACATTGAATGAGGGAAATTTTCGGTTAGAAGACAAATAAAGTTACATTGAATGAGGGAAATTTTCGGTTAGAAGACAAACAAAGTTACATTGAATGAGGTTAGTTTAGCATGTGTGAGTCTGTGATGGTTGAATATGAAGGAGGAATTGATTTTAGTGTGTATGACATGTGCAAACTCACACAAGATGATAAATGACTCGGAACAACTGAAGAAACAAGAAACAGCAAAATCAAGAAACAAGGCGAGAAACAAGAAACAACAAAAATCACAGTGAATTGGAAACGAAAATGTGAGTTGAAACTCGAAAATAACACGATAATTATGCTATTGCGTCATTTAAATGATAATTTGAGAAATTATAATGGAATTGAGGGACGTGTTATTTTAGATTGTGCAAAGCATAAACAATGGGAAAATTTGATTCACGTCAGAATTTCTTAGCTCAACTGACATTGCTGATTTGCCGCCCTATGACTTGAGACCAAAAGAATAAATCGAAGATAATGCCAACGCGAAATTTAGAATGTCAGAGGAAAGAGGCATTGAAAATTTTTTGGTTGTTACTGAAATATTTAATGACACAATTAAAGCAAAAATCGAAAAACTGGGTAAAACCTGGGAAAGAGGTTTTTTACGTATTTATGACGTCATCAATGTTATGCATGATTTCGAATGACCAAACAGCTAAAAAAAAGGCATGGAAAAAATGTAGGAAGTAATGATATCCGAAGAAGCGCAGCGAGATTTGTGGCTAGAAGACATGCGACAGCAAGCATGACATCGAATTCTACATGAAATTAATGGACAACAAAAAATCTGCGGTTAGAATGTATGTGACGGGGGTAATCAGTTCAAATCGTAATTGGAATCTGCGATTAGAAGATAAGCAACATTGAGAATCGCAACGAGTCCCAAGAGAAAATAAATCTTATAAAACGGATATATTGGAGACCAGCGGCTTCACCGCCGGTCCCAGGCTGTGTAGCAGGTTTTTCTATTGATTCTCGTTGTCGCTTGTCTTTTAACTTCGAACAGTATGAACTTTTTCTTGATGTTATGGCGTCACCATAGGTTGGATCCAACTACCACGGGGAACATTTGTCAGTGCATCCTTCCACAGAGCATTATGTGACCGTCGTTCATTTTCAGGTGGTAGCACAACTTTTTAGTTACCTTGTCTGCGAACGTAAATTCTTAATGCTTGCAAGTGCAAATTAAGGCAAGGTAAATGTGAAAAGCAGAGTGGAAAGATAATACTCCCCCTCTACTCTTGAAATCCCTCCTTAGTGGAATTGGATCTGAAATTGCGCTCATGAAGAAATATTCTACCATACAATATGCTCAAAAAGCTCCCCAGTATAAAAATGTACCCAATCTTTGTTTTTTTTTTTCCTATTTCTGCAGATACGCCCTTTTTGCCATTGGTGCAAGGAATTTTGAATGCGCCACCAGATATTCGTTTTCGGCACTTTTTCCTGCCTTAGATTCCATATTCAAGCCTTCTTTAGCTCGTTGAAGCCTGGTAACTATTTTCTAGCGATCTTTCTTTATCTTGGGTCCTTGACTAAATCAAAATTCTGTTTTGTAGAACTATGGTTTCTATTTATCCGAGTCGTCCTTACTTATAGTTCGTTACCACAATCACCAAAAGCATATTTATTGGACCTTTCAACTATGCTGAATCAGATGGCTATCTTAAACTTTTATTGGATGTCTTTGGGTAAAAATGGGCGTGAGAGGGGGGGCTGGTTGCCCTCCAATCTTTTTGATCACTTAAACAGGGCACTGGGACTTTTGATTTCTGTTCGAATAAGCTCTCTCCCGATCTTCTAGGACCCTTGGTTTGATAGGATCACCCCTAGGAAAAAATGAATAAACGAAGATCTGTGATCTTTCTTCTGGCAAAAAATACAAAATCCCAAAATTTTGTAGATAGGAGCTTGAAACTTCTACAGTAGGGTTCTCGAGTATGCTGAATCTGATCGTATGATTTTCCCTAAGATCGCTCGAATTTTCGGGGGTGTTTCCCTCATTTTTCGAAAATCAGGCAAATTTTCTTAGGCTCATCTAATGGGTTCTACCAATATAGTAGTTGCCACAGTCACATGGTATTTTATTAAAATTTAGAAAAACGCCTGCAACAGCACAAAGATGACATAACTTAAGCTTTAAATTCTAATAGTACAAATATTTCTTTTGATTCTGCTTTAAGCAGTCATACCTTTGATAATCCTAGCTATAAAATGCTTTTTGAAGAAACTTCCCTTATTAGCAATGATTTAGGCATAAAACAGGTTGTTCGAGAGGCAGTTGAAATTAGAATCAAAATAAATAGTAATACTTCTTTAAATAGGGATTTGGGGGAATATTCACTTAATGCCTTATATGCAAATATAATTAAAAATGGTTTAAACTAATTATATTAAAAAGAACAGTAAACAATTCCACTCGACGTGTTACGGATAGACCTCCTAGGCTGGCTGCCAAAAAGGCTTTAAGAGCTTGTTTGTAAATGTTTTTCTATTCCATTTAAATGAATTGTCTTTTTTCACTTCGCCTGATGTACCAGTCCTGGTTGAACTTCCTTGAAGCAATGATGCTAGGGCTGTTTTTAAAATATTTTGGTTTTAAAGATTATATTTTAATGCGAGTTCTTTTATATTCGTTTTTTCTTCATTTGTTTTGCTGAGGACTACCCTTGGATATAGGGTCGAAATATTCATTTAAAGTTGCGTTCCACTGTCTTATATAAAAAAAAATTCCCTATTGTTCTGCTTGTTGTTTATGATGGAAAGGCAGTGTGGTCTTCGTCGCTATTTACGATTCGAACTGTACTTATTAGGAGTTTCAGAAACTCATATCTCAGGGATAGGAAGCATGAAATTAGGTGATATAGAATTTGTTTACTCGGGCAGGAAGGATGGGGTACATAGACAGGGGGTAGGGCTCACGATGAATAAGGAAGCTGCTAAGTCTTGTTTAGGCTGGGAAGGTATTAATAATAGAATACTAATTGCTCGTTTTATGACTAAAAAGTTCAGCGTATCAGTTGTAGTAGTATATCAAACAGTTCGTGGTAACGAACTGTAAGTAAGGAGCGACCCGGCTCAAGAGTAACCGAAACTATAAAAAACGGAATTTTGATACCAATAGATACATCAAAAGAATCAGAATTTTATGCTAATTTCAAATATATAAGTTTCATCAAGTTTAGTCTTACTTATCAAAAGTTACGCGCCTGAGTGTTATTTTTTTCCAGGGGTGATCGTATTGATCCAATAGTCCTAGAGTATCGTGAGAGTGCTCATTCGAACGTAAATTAAAAGTTTTAGTGCCCTTTTTAAGTGACCAAAACATTGGAGGACAAATTGGCCCCCTCCGACGCTCATTTTTTCCCGAAGTCACCCAATCAAAATTTTGAGATAGCCATTTTGTTCAGCATAGTCGAACATCTAATAAATATGTCTTTAAGGATGACATAATCCCCCACAGTTTCCGGGGAAGGGCTGCAAGTTATAAACTTTACCCATTGTTTACATATAGTGTTGGTTAATGGGAAGTATACAGACGTTTTCAGGAGGTTTTTTTTCTGGGGGGGGGAGTTTGAGGAGAGGGTTACGGGGGAGGATGTTTCTTTGGGGAAGGGACATTTCTATGAAGGGGGCGCCAGATTTCCCAGCATTATTTAAAAAACGATCAGAAATTAAATAAAAAATATGTTTTTTCAACAGAAAGTAAGGAGCAACATTAAAACTATCAGAAATTATTGCGCATATGAGGGGGTTCGCCCCCTAGTCAATACCTCGCTCCTTACGCTAAAGTTTTTTTTTTAGCACTTTCAAAAGAGCTATCTATTCCAATTAACCGGCCTTTGTGATTCAGGGGTTAGTGATTCGAACAAAATTCGAACTTCAGCGTAAAGAGCGAGGTATTGACGACGGGGCGAACTACTTAATATACGTAATAAAAACATATGAATATAGAAGCTCATTACGTAAGTTAATTCGTAAGTTACGTCAGAACAAAATTTCGAGAAAGCCATTTAGCCAAAAAAAAAGTAAAATTAATATGCAAATTTCATTTTAATTATTTATGGACGGTGACCAAAAATCAAAGCTGCATTAATTCAAAAACGTTCAGAAATTAAATAATAAAACAAGTTTTTTTAACTGAAAGTAAGGAGCGACATTAAAACTTAAAACGAACAGAAATTATTCCGTATATGAAAGGGGCTGTCCCCTCCTCAGAGCCTCGCCCTTTATGCTAAAGTTTGACTCGTTCTTACAACTTTATTTTTTAAAACAATAAAAAACTTGAGCGTAAAGAGCAATGTGTTGAGGAGGGGACAGCCCCTTTCATATACGGATTAATTTCTGTTCGCTTTAAGTTTTAATGTCGCTCCTTGCTTTCGGTTATTTTTTTTTATTTAATTTTTGAAAGTTTTTGAATTAATGCAGCTTTGATTTTTGGTCACCGTACATGAATAATTAAAACGAAATTTGCGTATTAATTTCACTTTTTTGGGCTAAATGGCTCTTTCGAAATTTTGTTCGCACGTAACTTACGAATTAAATTACGTAATGAACTTCTATATTCGTATGTTTTTATTACGTATATTAGGTAGTTCGTCCCCTCGTCAATACCTCGCTCTTTACGCTAAAGTTCGAATTTTGTTCGAATCACTAATCCCTGAATCACAAAGGCCGGTTAATTGGAATAGATAGCTCTTTTGAAAGTGCTTAAAAAAAACTTTAGCGTAAAGAGCGAGGTATTGACTAATGGGGCGAACCCCCTCATATACGTAATAATTTTTGTTCGTTTAAATATTGCTCCTTGCTTTCAGTTGAAAATCTTGCTTTTTTTATTTTAATGCTCCTGTAGAACCGACTGCCGGAGATGCTTGTGACTCGGATGAATTTTACTTGCAGTTACAGGAGCAAATAGACAGGGTCCCAGGTAGAAATATGGTGTTTTTACTTGGAGGTTTTAACATCCAGGTCGGTAGAAATAGGGATAGATGGTATCCTAGCCTAGGTAAAATTTGGTATAGGAAAAGAAAAGAGTAATGGCTACAGACTTTAGCAATTTTGTAGGTATAACAATCTAGTCATAACCAATACGGTGTTTGGTCATAAAATTACCCATAACGTAGCATGGTATTCACGTGATAGTAAGACATCAAACCTTATTGATTATGTTATAGTAAACCGAAGACTGGCAGGACCAATACAAGATACTAGGGTATATAAGAGTGCTGTTATTGATGTCAAAAGTAAAGACCACCATCTAGTAGTGTCTAGGGTTAATTTAAGGCTGAAATTTTGGAAGGGTAACTACCTCCCGGGAAGTTATGATGTTGGTAGACTCAAGGATGAGAATTTGAGAGAAACTTTCCAGGAACAGTTGAATACTAAACTTCGGAGTTTAAAATTTGATAATATGGAAAATGGTTGGAACAATTTTAGAAAAACAATTTTTGAAGTTCCTGATGGTGTCTTAGGGAAGAAAGTTAGGACTGCAGCTAGGAATGTAAGATAAAACGCTTTATGTTTAATAGAGAGCAGAAGTGGCTTGTACAAGAATTATCTGAGTGATAGATCATATGAAAACAAAAGGAGTGTAAAGAAAGTTGAGAAAACATTAAAATATGAACTAAGGAGGTTTGAAAGGAGGCCATGGAAAAAATTGCCGAGGATCTGAAAGATGCAGCTAGACGGTATAATAGTAAAATATTGTACTGGCATGTTACCAAATTGAGAGGGAGTAGTCAATCCGGAATTGTCCCAGTTAAAGATGGGAACGGGGCTACAATTAGTAATAAGGAAAGAGTGAAAGAAAGATGAGAAAAAGTTTGTGATACCTTTGTTGTGAAGGAAGATTTTTTTTTTTGTGAGGAAGAATTAGCGACAGTACTAAAAGGATTAAAAAAATAAGGCTCCAGGTGCTGATAGTTTGGTAAGTTGGTTTTTCAAATATGGTGGCACTGAGGTTAGAAATAAGTTCCTGAAGATTATGAGTATGATTTTTGAAAAAGGGGAAGTACCTAACAATTTTAGGAAAATTTTAGTTAAACTACTGTACAAGAGAAAGGTGATAAGAATGAGTGTGGTAATTATCGAGGCATTAGTCTGGTCTCTGTAGGTAGTCAATTACTTAGTACTATGATATTTTTTAGACTAAGAGATGCTGTAGACAATGTTTTAAGAGAAGAACAGCGCGGTTTTAGAAAAGGTAGAGGATGTGTCGACCAAATGTTCAGTCTTAGGTTAATAATTGAGAAGTGCCTGAGTTGTCAAACATCTTTGGTCCTCAGTTTTATAGATTATGAGCAAGCGTTCGATTCTGTTGATAGAAGAGCTTTAGTAAAGCTCTTATTTTTGTATGGTATACCAGGCAAATACGCTAAAGTGATTTACGAGAATAATGTACGAGAATAACACTGCTGCGGTTAAGGTAGGAAATGAGGTTAGCGGGTGGTTTTGTCTTAAGTCACGGGGGAAGCAAGATCGTGTTCTATCCCCCTTTATATGGATAATTTTTATGGACTTTGTCTTAGGCAATGGGAGACTACGGAATTAAATGGGGAGGAAAGGCTCTCCTTGACTGTTGAATTATGCTGATGATTTAAGCATCCTAGATGATAGTGTGAGCAAAATGAATGAACTTTTATATGTTTTGCGAGTTCAGGGTGCTAGAATAGGTTGAAAATTAATGTTAAAAAGACTAAGTCACTTAGGCTAGAAATAAGTGAAGAGGAAAAGGTGACGTTGGGTAACGAAAAGATTGATCAGGTGGGTAGCTTCACTTACCTTGGTAGTATTATTAATAAAGACGGTGGGTACAGTGAAGATGTTAAAAGAAGAATAGCCAAAGCTCATGGTCTCTTTTCACAGTTAAAAAAAGTTTGGAAGAATAGGAAGATAAGTCGGCAAACAAGGATTAGAATATTGGAAGCTACAGTGATGACAGTGGTCAAATATGCTCTGAAGCATGGGCGCTCGGAAAAGCCGATGAAGATTTGCTAGATGTTTTACAGAGAAATTGCTTACGGATTGTTCTGGGTACCCGGCTGACTGACCGTATTTCAAACAGTAGGCTGTGCGAAAATTTTGGTTCAATCCGGCTTTCTAGGGTTATAATGAAAGAAAGGTTGAGATGGCTAAGGCACGTTCTGCGGATGAAGGATGACAGATTGCCGAATATTGTTCTTTTCGGCCAACCGCCTAGGGTTAAACGGAAAGCAGGTCGTCCTCGTCTTGGGTAGGATGATGTCATAAAGAAAGATTTAAAGGAAATGGGAACTTCCTGGGAGGGTGTAAAGAGGGAGGCTGTGAATATATTGGGGTGGAGGAGGAGCGTGCGTAGCTAAGTTGGCCTCAGGTGGCTTGGTGCTGCGGTGAGTTTGTTAGTAGTAGTAGTAGTAGTAGTTGTTGTCTTTTGACACGGAAAAATGCTACGTACAACATACTATTTTCCTAAACTTGAATTATTTATTTTCCCCCGAAATGCAAAGCATTAAAAGCAATCCGACGGAGGCCGGGTTTTACAGCTTTCAAAGTAAGGCTTTTGGCATGTTCCGCCCGAAAAGCGATACAATAGCTGGCTAATTCAAGCCATGTTAGATATGAACGATTTGCATAAAGTGTTTGAAGTGGCATATCCACGGATAAAACAATGAGTAGGTAAGGGGCTGGTGGTTCACTATTTCATTGTTCGGAAAACTATGGTTAGCATTAAGAGTAAGCGCAGCGCATACTTCATTAGATGCAAGAGGGTTAAACTGTCTATTATCGACACCATCTGGCACAGTAAAATTGAGCTGCGTGTATGGAGGATGCTGTCCCAGTGAATCAGCAGATCGTCCCCGCTTCTTGCATTTTCTCGTAACTTTTGGCATAGTTGTGTCTCGCAACAATTCTTCCAAGAGATCCATTAGGTTACGAGAGATCCCATGATTTTAAGGATGGGCGAGGTATTCTTCAACAGCTTCGTCGCGGTCTCTGAAGTACATTTGGACATATGAAGATGCTTCAAAATCACCTTGAGTGGTTGGTGATGGATATGCCGCTAAAACTGATTTTTCGTATTATTTATTATTATTTATTATAGTATTTTTATTATTGTTTTTTTTCTTCTTTTTTTCTTCTTCTTCCTTTAACAAAAAAAGAGGAAGAAAAAATTATATGGTTCTGCAGCGCATTGTTAGTAATAGTATTAGCAGTTAGTAGTATTTTCTTTTCTTTTAGTATTTTATTATTGTTTTTTTTCTTCTTTTTTTCTTCTTCTTCCTTTAACAAAAAAAGAGGAAGAAAAAATTAAATGGTTCTGCAGCGAATTGTTAGTAATAGTATTAGCAGTTAGTAGTATTTTCTTTTCTTTTAGTATTTTATTATTGTTTTTTTTCTTCTTTTTTTCTTCTTCTTCCTTTAACAAAAAAAGAGGAAGAAAAAATTATATGGTTCTGCAGCGCATTGTTAGTAATAGTATTAGCAGTTAGTAGTATTTTCTTTTCTTTTAGTATTTTATTATTGTTTTTTTTCTTCTTTTTTTCTTCTTCTTCCTTTAACAAAAAAAGAGGAAGAAAAAATTATATGGTTCTGCAGCGAATTGTTAGTAATAGTATTAGCAGTTAGTAGTATTTTCTTTTCTTTTAGTATTTTATTATTGTTTTTTTCTTCTTTTTTTCTTCTTCTTCCTTTAACAAAAAAAGAGGAAGAAAAAATTATATGGTTCTGCAGCGAATTGTTAGTAATAGTATTAGCAGTTAGTAGTATTTTCTTTTCTTTTAGTATTTTATTATTGTTTTTTTCTTCTTTTTTTCTTCTTCTTCCTTTAACAAAAAAAGAGGAAGAAAAAATTATATGGTTCTGCAGCGAATTGTTAGTAATAGTATTAGCAGTTAGTAGTATTTTCTTTTCTTTTAGTATTTTATTATTGTTTTTTTCTTCTTTTTTTCTTCTTCTTCCTTTAACAAAAAAAGAGGAAGAAAAAATTATATGGTTCTGCAGCGCATTGTTAGTAATAGTATTAGCAGTTAGTAGTATTTTCTTTTCTTTTAGTATTTTATTATTGTTTTTTTTTCTTCTTTTTTTCTTCTTCTTCCTTTAACAAAAAAAGAGGAAGAAAAAATTATATGGTTCTGCAGCGAATTGTTAGTAATAGTATTAGCAGTTCGTATTATTTTTCTGTTCTTTTAGTGTTTTATCATTTTTATTCCTTCTTCTTTTCTTCTTTTTCATTTAACAAAAGAAGAGGAAAAAAAAATTATATCGATTCAAATTGAGTTTAGATGAAACATTTCCTAATTTTTAGAGTGGTAACGCTTTGTATGTCACCCTCGGATGATATGTTTCTATCTGGCGCTCTTGATAAGACATTGCGTCTTTGGGACTTAAAATCACCGAATTGTCAAGGGCTGATGAACCTCACTGGCAGACCCGTGGCAGCTTTTGACCCTGAAGGTCTAGTATTCGCTGCTGGTGTTAATTCTGAATCAGTCAAACTTTACGATCTTAGATCTTTTGATAAGGTAATTTTTTTTCTTTATTATAGTCTTGAAAATGAAGAAAAAACAGCAGATATTTCTTTTTCTCTTTTGTACTTTGTTTTTTTTCTCTTAGCGTTTTCGTCATTGCTTCTTGCTTATAATTTTGTTTCTTCTGCTTGTTTCCATTTGTTCGTTTGTTAAACATCGATACAGAAAAAACTAATCATAGATCGTTTGATAAGGTAATTTTTTTTTGTTTGCTTTATCGCTGTGTTTAGACAAAGTAAACGTGAAAACTTTCCTTCTCTCTTCCCTCTATTTTCATATTTTTTTCTATTTGTTTTCATCTTTCGTTTTTTCAAACATGAATATAGAAAACACATGTGTCAAAAATGTCACGGGCGTAAATTCTGAATCCTAGTCTGTTCTAAAACTTATTCTCAATTTGATCTTTCGACAAATCAAATTTTTGCTTCTTTGTCTTTATGTTTGTTCCTGAGATAAGCATAAAGAAAAAAGAAAGATTTTTTATATTTCTTCTTTGTTTTTTTTTCTTTTTTTTCTTGTTTCTTCCATTTATTGCCATAGTTTATCTTTTTGAGTTTTTAATTTCTTTGTTTCTAAAGATAAGCATTTGTTCCTGAATAAACAAAGAAAAAGTAGAAAAGTGTTTTGTGTTTTTTCCCTTTCCCGTTTTATTTCTTTCTTTGTTTCGTGTATTTATTCCTATTCCTATATCCTTGTTTCCTTACTTTGTTTTAAAAGCTTAACGGATTTCCTCAATGTATTGCCAATTTTGATCCTTTTTTTTCTTTTTCCATTACTTTGTTTTAAAAGATAAATATTTATTCCATAGATAAATATAAAGAAGAATTAAAGAAAAAGAAATTGCCTTTATGAATTTTTTTAATATTTCTTTCTTTGTTTCTTCTATTTATTGCCATTTATTTATACTTTTTTCTTTTTCTTTAATTTGTTTTAAGTGGTAAAAAATTTGTTGCCAAGATGAGCATAAAGAAAAAGAAATATGAGGAATTTTTTTCTTTTACTTTTTATTCATTCCTTTTTTTTATTTTAATCGGCGTTTCTTCTATTTTTTGCCATTTTTATCATTTTTTTGTGTGTTTGATTGCTTTGTTTCAAAAGATAAATATTTGATCCAAAGATAAACATAAAGAGAAAAAAAAAGAAATTTCTTTGTTTGTTTCTTCTATTTATTACAATCCCTATAGCCTTATTTGTTTTGTCATTACGAATGCTTCTTCTAAAAATAAAGATAAAGGAAACGAAAAAAAGTAATTTATTTTTTATATTTTTACTTTTTCTTTTTTTATCATTTCTTTCTTTTTTTCTTCTTTTTATTGTCATTTTCTTTCCTTTTTTTATTTTAATTGTTTTTTTGAAAAAAGATAAACATTTATATACAGAATCTTTTCTTTATTTCTTTTTTTTATTTCCTTCTTCTTTTTATTGTCATTTTTTATCAATTTTCTTTTTTCATTGCTTTTGGTTCAAAAGATAAACATTTTTTCAAAGGATAAATATAAAGAAAAAAATTCATAGTTTTCTCTTTTAATTTACTTTGTTTAAAAAGATAAAATATTTTTTCCAAGGGCAAACATAAAGACCAACGAGACAAAGTATTTTTTTTTTCATTTATTTCTTTCTTCTAGTTTTTATTTATTTCTTGCAGTTATTACCGTTCTTATCTCTTGTTTTTCTTTATTATTTTGTTAAAAAAAAAAAATATTTGTTCCAAAATAAATATAAAAAGAAACAAACATGAGAAAATATAAAGAAATTTCCGTTTTTTCTTCTTTTTTTTTCTATTTGTGTCCATTTCTTTATCCTTTCTTCTTTTTTTATTGCTTTGTACCAGCCTACTCCAAATAGGTGGCCTGTTCTGAAACCACATTTGTCACTTGGGTAAATAAAGATTCGACCCTTAGGGATAATAAGATTTTTTACTTCATTTTTAGGCTTCATCGTGTTTTTCCACTTGACGGATTCTCATATAATTACTTCATAAAAGAAAGGGCCCAGTACGGGGGCCAAAAACTTTTCACACACCAGTCTCAAAGATAACCCGACGTTTTTTACATACTTTAGATATATTTGTTGTCACATTTTTTCAGATTGACAGGGGTAACTAACGGAGTTATAGGTTTCTAGCCCTTGAGGCTTGGGTAGAAATATTCTACTGTAGTTTGGGGAGACAAGCTATTGTAATTATAATTGAAGTGTTTAAAATTTCTTTATGAAAGGCAGTAGCTTTAAGAAAAAGGTCCTACCAGAAAAAATGCTTCCGCTAGTTTTGTATTTTTATTCGAAGATATTTGAAACTGAGTTTTTTTCCCAATGGAAATTAAAGAAATTTGAAAAGTTGATAAACTCAGGCCTTGGAGTGTTGAATTGAATGTATTTTCCAAGGTGTTTGTTTTAAGAAATTTTATTATTCTGTCATTCTGAAGCCCTAAGCCTTTTCTATGTTTACTTCCCCTGGTAATCTCATGAATTGACCTCGAACCTCTTCTCATGAATTGATATGATAATCTGTTATTTTTATTTTTTATTTGAACCTTTTAAAAAAAGAATCAAGGGAAAAGCTCCAGAAGTATGCCGTCATTTTTTGGTTAAATTTTGAAATGACCTGATTAGTCATTTGGTTGTTGGATATAACTGTTCGACTTTTGGCAATGCCCTAAAAGCTTTTTAATAATAACTTATAATAAAGAAGATAGAAATGAAAACTTTAGACTATACCCTTTTTTTAATTAGTCACGCATCACCTGGGCTGGCTGAGCCTTCTCTTTCATCCTTCTCCAAGTAGTCCACAAACTGAAATATAAATTTTGATGACATATGAGATAAGATTAGAGAATTTGTCTCCCACTCCTTCCTTATACTGGAAACTAGTGGTCTTAACATATATTTTAACCGTATTTAAAGCCCTCCCATTTGTTATCTTTATGACCGATCTGATCATTTATTTTAATGTTGTTTAGTCTTGCTGGTGTAAAGTTCAATGGTTCTTTATTATTCTTTGAAAAACTTCTTATAACCATTAATCTAATTAACCTGAAATTTTTTCAGGGTCCATTTGCTACCTTCAAATTTTCACAAGAGAAAGACTGTGACTGGACTGGCCTCAAATTTAGTCCTGATGGTAAATCTATCTTGATATCAACCAATGGCTCTATCATAAGATTAATTGATAGCTTTGATGGTCATCCAATACAAACATTTACTGTGAGTATTCTTTCGTAGGATTATTATATTATGTCCGGAAATAGCTTTGTCATAAGGATAGTGGGTAGCTTTTATAAATAGCCGATAAAAACGCTTGGTGTGTTCATTCAAATTGCAAATCATTCGAAATTGTAATCATTCGTAATACGAATTCGTATAAAACATATTTGTAATGCGAAAGTGTAATCATTCGTAATACGAATTGCAAAATTCTCAAACGAAGAAGCGACTTATGGATGACAAATCCGACAATTGTTTTTTTCAAAAATTTCACTTAAGCAAATTGGCTAATTGTAGGATAAATAATACCTTTTCGAACAAGATTTTTTTTAATGTTTCAATAGAAAATTGTTGATTTATACGGATGACACTTTCTGCGCTTATCAAAAAGCCATATTTTAGCTGATTCTTCATTGAACATCTGCTTCTAAAATGAATGTTACACGCCAGCTAACGCAAATTATAACTGGACATTGTCGATTGAGTTATTGAATTGGAAAGGTTAGAGGTGGAGAATGTGTTTGTGATGAAAGTGGAACTTGTAGCCGCTTCCTGTTTACTTGTCCCGTTTATTATTTAAATGTTTCGGGTTGGAACTAGAATTCCAATCTCTAGGTATTGATTTCCCGTTTTTTCTAGTTCAGTAGTATCTGACAAAGTGTATGAAATTTTTTTAATAGGCTTTTGTATTCTGCTTGAAGACTGGTTTAATGTTTATATTTGATTGTTACCTTTGATTGTGGCATTTAGAAGTTTCATTTAGTCTAGTTTTCTTTTGTTAGTTCATAGACTATTGGTAGTAAATACTTGTAAAGGTTTAGTCACTTGATAAAAATTTATTCATTCAAGCTGACTATTGACAGTTTTTTTAAAACTTTGTCAAAGAGACAAAATGTTTGAGATTTTTTAAAATCAAGAAAAGAAAAGCAAAAAAGAAAGCAAAATGCCAGCGGATCCCAAAACCAGCACCTCACATTTTGAGCAAAAATTATAACTGGAATGCAGGGAGATGGGGAGCTTTTAACATTTAGGTTAGTTGACCCTTCCAAAAAAAAAAAAAAAAAAAAAAAAAAAAAAAAAAAAAAAAAAAAAAAAAAAAAAAAAAAAAAAAAAAAATTAAAAACACTGACGTTGTTGCCCCCATTTTGGTATCTGCTTAAGAGCATCGACTATACCCTTCTATATTTGAGAAAGAAGCAGGTGTAGAAATGGTATATTTAGGTTTAATTATAAGAGTAAAATATAAACTTTCAGATTTTTCAGAAGCAAATTTGTCCAGGAAACAAGTTTTTACCTGAAAGCAGTATTTTCAAATTAAGATTAGTTTCATATATAAAAATACGTGCCTTCGTCGAATTTTGAAGCCATTCTGTGTCAAAAGCTTTTTCAATGCGGTGAAGCAGAATCGAAGGAAAACGAAGGAAAATCGAAGGAAAAGGAAGCATTCTTGCTAAATGAACATTATTTTTCGAAAATTATGCTTGACAAAGTCTATCAATTCGCTCTTCGGGCTAAATATTAAACCTTTTATCACAAGGCTTTACTGTTTAATTGTAGTTTCTGTGAAAAATTCCACACAAAGAGAGGAGTTGTCCCTCCCTCAGTATCCATACACGGGTCCGTTACCATCCCTCTCCGGAAAAAATAAGTCTCCATGGAAGTTTTTCGGTTAATTAAATTAAAATATTTTCTATCGAA
>CM051269.1:6232136-6559636 GCA_027921565.1 Artemia sinica
ATATTTTGATATTATCCAGTCCGTTGATTTTGAATTGAAGTTATCAAGTATTCTTCAGTAGGTTGCATCAAGACAAGTCTGAATATTTTGAATTCAGATCCGAAATCCTTTGTCAAAAGTAAAAATAAAAAACTTAGACTAAACAAACATATAGAAAAAGGCGGGAAAAATAGGAAAAGGTGCGTATTTTGGCCTAGAAGTGGATCTTTAAATCTTAATTAGGTGGTTTCGGCTTAAAAACTGGGAAAGCATATTTATCGGGTCTTTTGGGCTAAAAGAGGTCTTTTTGACTTAAAAATGCGTAAAAATAATAGAAATGGAAAAATAATAGAAAAGAAAACAAAGTTGTGAAACGCGAAATACGTAATACTGTGTGTTGTTTCTGAGAACTGTTTCTGGTTTCATTTTCTTGAGAAGATTGGAGCTCAATTGTTTGAATTTTATGTGGACAGATATTAAATTTTTTTAGATATTATATATTAAACATTATATTTCACATTTAAAATTTTTAATAGTTATTTTTTTAATACTATATATTAAAAAAATGATATTACATTTATTTGGCTTTTGAGATTTAGCCTAAGGAACGGCCTTGGGTCTTTTGGGCCATTACAAACCTGTACAACTCACCATTGGTAAATATCTCGTTCTGACAATGACTATTTATGGACTGGGGATCTTACAGAATGTATGGTACAAAAGAAAGGAAATAGATAAGTCGTAAATAAAAAAAAGACATAATGAATAACAAATAATAAATTAAATAGATGGTAGAAATAATCGAAAGAAAACAAATTCGTGAAATGTCGAAAAGAAATTTTTAAACCACGAAATATGTAAAACAACGTGTTGTTTCTGAGAACTGTTTCAGGTTTCAATTTTCCTTTGAAGATTTAGCTCAGGCGTTTGTATTTCATGTGGAAGATTCATAAGAAGTTTCCATCTTTCCTTTCATAAAAAATTTCCTTGATAGCCGACAGGTGTTACGGATAGGATACAATCTTCAGTTAAAATTAGCGATTGACTAGTCTCTGAGGATATTGAGGCGGTAATGATTTTTTTATTGTAGCAGAGCTGCTTGTATCCTCCCATTTTTGCCCTAAAAAGAAGAGTATTTTGAAGAAAACTTCTTTAAAAATTAGAAATATAGTCCTGTAGAAAAAATCTATTTTCACCAAAAATAGATTTTTATTTCTTTAGTTTCACTTCGTATTCTAATTTTTCTGTTTCTTTATTGTAAGCAGACACGAACTGCCTGAAAACTGCCTAATAGTTTAATTATTATAATAATATAATTTAAAAATTAAAATTAGAAAAAAAATCTCTTTTCACCAAGGCCCTTCGTATTGAAAGAGGGGTTGTAAAAACTTCGGAGGTTCATTTGACTTGAAATTAAAAGTCCTAATGCCCTTTTAGGGAGCCAAAAGCAATTGGAGGGCTAGCAACCTTCCCAACGCCACCTTTTCTCCCTCTTCCATGGGAAGAGTTGGGTCTTAAGGGTTAAAGCAATTTTTTTTATATGGTTTTAGAATTTTCATTTGACATTTTCTTATTTTATTAGGAAAAGATATAACTCAATTACCGATTCAATTTCAATTCTACTCAGTTTCAGTTATTGAAGATTATCTATAATTTATAAAAAAAAATTACTACCTGAGAAAATTAATATTAATGCTAATAATGGCAAGTAGCAACAAATGATGTAGCAACAAATAGTGTAGCAACAAATAGTGGCAACAGATCTAGTGGCGACAAATAGTGGCAACAAAAGTAGCAACAAATAGTGGCAAGTAGCAACAAATGATGTGGCCATCATTTGTTGCTCAAATGTGTACATAAGTGAATTAAAAAGACACATCCACTTTGTAACTAAATGCATGTTCTTCTATTTTCATGTTGTTGTTTTCATTTTCTATATCTACTATGTCTATTTTCTATTTTGTCTATGTCTATTTTCTATATCTACTATATCTATTTTCTACTATGCATGTTGTTTCTATTTTCCTGTTCTTCGTAAAACTGGCTGGTAGGTGTAAAACTACCTGGGGGGGGGGGTATGAATATTTTTTTTGTATTCATTTATGAGATGTTGCCTACATTGTAGATAATTATTGAAGCTGACAGTGAGTAGGTCTTACCCGTTTTTGGGGCCCAATTCCTATCATTAGCAAGTCATAAATCACATTGACGTCTTGCCTGATTCTTTTCGTTGACTTTCAGTTCTTTTTGTTTCCCGTCTCGAAGGATCTAGGATGTGTTTGGGTTTGAAAATAATATTTGTTTTAATGACGCTATTTAGCATTGGCATCAATACACAAACAAAATTGGGGGGGGGGGGGGAGAGTAAAACCTACTTTTCAAAAATTAGTAAAAAAAAAAAAAATCATTTTTAAATGAAAATATACCCTAAAAATAGTACTTTTCAAAATATAGGGAAGGGGGATAAAATAAAGGTCCTCCAAAGCCATTACGGGCGCATAGGGCGTCGAACCAATGCTTCAATTTCTGGGTATTTTTTACAGGTACAAGTAACAAACTTGTCGCCCAGCCTTGCTATAGCGGGGATTGATCCCTGCACCCCATAGCCAGAGTATCAACCCACTGTGCTATCACAGGATTAGCGGGGACAAAACCGACCCTCCCCCCCCCCCCCCAATTGACGCCACTGCTATTTTCCGAATCACGAATGAGTTTAAAGTTATAAATTCATACATAACACTATTGCCTCAGAAATAGTTTAAAACTACTGACTCAAAGATTGTTTAAAAATTATATCTCAAGCGATTATTCGAGAGCCTAAATTTTTTCTGCATTTTTAGGTACTTTTTGTTATATTTTCAAATATTTTTGTTTAAATATTCCCCCCCCCTCCCCCCCCTCCTCTATAAAAACAACAACTGCGTACGCAATTGTGCCGAAGCATTCATCATTTCACCGAGAGAAATATGCTTTGTCAGTAAAAAGACATACAAGAAAGATTTGGTTTGATGTCAGATATTTTTTCCGGTAAGAAAAGAGGGGGTGGGGGTTGGCTGGATATAATTTTGTGTTCAAGCCCAAATTTTCCTGGACAAAGCAATCCTTCTGACTAATCTTGAGGGTTAGATAAATATTGACATTTATGGCTTTGGGCTTTCTCAAAGCAAAAAGATTCATGAAATAATTGGCTTAATGGTGTGCTTTTTGAGTAAAAGTATTTTTTTTCTCGTTTGTTGAGTAAAAAAGTAGCAAGGAAAAAGATTGTCCTTTTCAGTCAACCCCCTAGGACTAAATGAAAAGCAGGCCGTCCTCGGTTTGGGTGGGAGAATGTCGTAAGGAAAGATTTAAGGGAAATGGGAACTTGTGTGCGTAGCTGTGTTGGCCTCATGTGCCTTGATGCTGCGGTGGGTTGTTAGTAATAGTAGTAGTAGTATTTTCGCTTTTATTTCATTGGTGATTTTTTTATTGCATTTTTTTTGTTATTTTTTAATATATTTATTTCTTTCATTTATTTCGTTTATGTTTTACTTCTTTGGTCTATTCTTATTTTCTAGGTTTGTGTCCTTGATGGAGACCACCACTGGCCCTGTACAAAATGTTCTCTGGAATCCTAGGTATATGATGTTTGTCACAGCCTGTACAAATTTGGTATGTCGTTCTTATTTCCTCTATCAATTTAGTAGGCAATTAGACGAAATATTTCACGCCGTTCGCTTAAATGCCTAAACAATCGATTTTCAGCGTTGTATTTTCTGTCCTTATACATATCCCAGCACTGACGGTACTTTTTCCGTACCTTTTGACAGGGTTGTCAAACCCATTCAGCCTAAGTCAAGGCCGTATCCAGGGGGCTAGAACCCCCCCCCCCCCCCGAAAAATGTTTGTCTGACTCGTAAAAACGTAATAAAAATGAATATAAACAAATTTTTTCTCCTTTTTTTGTAAAGCCCCCCCCCCCCTCCCGAAAAAAATAATCCTTGATTCGGCCCTGGTCGAAGTTTCACAGCCTTTTCCCAAAAATGGATAGTTTAGTTTCCGTGTAAAACAAAATAATGTTTTCTTTGGTTCCCACAGACTGTCCGCTTTTTAGAAACTTATGGGGCCGAAGGTAACAAAAGGTGTCGTGCGTCCAGTTGGCAGCCCTGATGATTTTGTTCAATTTTTTTGTGAATCCAAACTTCTCTTGTCTAAGAACAAGCGGTTTTGACGTAGCATAAAATAAAAATAAATAAATACTTACTATTTCCATAATAGCTCACAGCTAGCAGTGAACATCACACGACAGGAAAATGTAATACACGGTAAAATGAAATAAATATAAAAGTGAATTACCAAGCTTTACCAAAAATTACCGAAACTTTACACAGAATTTACAGGAAGTTCATCATTGTAGTGCTTCACTATGTACGGTGCAAAAGACGATAGACACCGTTTCGATGCCTTTTTGCTCGAAGGGCAAAGGAGAATGACAAAGGACTCCTCTATGTGTTTTTGGCAGACTGATTTGTGGTTCTTGAAAATCCAGTAAAATTTTGCGGTGGGCAAGGCCGTACTCAGAGGGGGGGGGGTTAGGGGTGTTTGAAAACCCCCCCCCCCCCCTCCCTGAAATGTTTGTATGACTCGTAAAAAGGTAACAAAAATGGATATAAAAAAAAATTGTGTTTTTGAGATTTTTTTGAAGACCCCACCCCCCCCCCCCCCGATTTTTTTTCCAGTAAAAATTTCTCCGAAAAAAAAATCCTGGGCACGGCCTTAGCGGTGGGTATCAGAGTTCACTCTTTTTTTAAATCTTGCGCACATAAACGTATAGAATGCATAAGTACTGGTGCCTTAGTAGTCAGTTGAGCTTCCAATCCATTTAGTGATAAATTTTAAGGTCAAAAGGTCACCTGACTCCCAAGACAGGAAGCTTTTACTGCCCAAGTGCTGCAAACAAAAGAATGACTTTGATTTTAGTCGTTTGTTCATTGTTTAGACATTTATGCGACTAAAAGTGGCAAAAAGGGGCCAAGTTTATTATTGGCAATCCTGACGGTTTTTGATCCGTTTCTAACATACATTTTCTCAGCGCGTAAGATGAAACGAGTTTGACGAAAGTACAAAATGATTTAGTACTACCCGTTGTACGAAGTTGAGTTGTGCGAGGTATATTTTTCGTTTAACCAGAGAAGTTAATATATTTAATAATATATTTTTATAATATAATATTTTTATAATATTTATTAATATATTTAATAATATATTATTAATATATTTAATGCATTAGTGACGTCGTTCATTAAACGCAGCTACTGCATTAGTGGTTTGGTAATCAAATAAGACCATCCAATATTTTGTTTTTAACTTATGGGTTTCTAGTTTTTCTTCTGAGAAAAATATGCCATATGGGAACAATACAGATTCTTTACCTCCAATATTTGACGTGTGCCAGTTTTAAACGCACTTATTTTCTAAAAACATTTATTTCTAAAAATCAGCTAAAAACGAAATAGCCATTCTTTTGTTTTTAGGATATGACCAGTAAAAGCATGTCAAACATTAAGCTGTGCGAAAAATGTGGTTCTACCCCACTTTCTAAGGCTATAATGAAAGAAAGATCGAGAAGGCTAAGTCACATTCTGCGGCTGAAGGATGACAAATTGCCAAAGATTGTCCTTTTTTCGTCAACCATCTAGGACTAAACGAAAAGTAGGTCATCTCCGAACGGGGTGGAAGGAGGTCGAATGATTTAAGGGAAATGGAACTTCTTGATAGGGTGTAAAGAGTGAAGCTTTTCATAGATTGGGATGGAAGAAGACCGTGAATAGCTGTGTTGGCCTCAGTTGGCTTGGCACTAAAGGGAGGTGTTAGTAGTAGTAGTAATATTTGAACTACAGTACCGACAAGAGTTAGAAGCTAATAAAATAGAAATGGACCTAATATTGAAAAAGAAGACATGGCGAAAAGACAGAAGAGATCTAAAACAAAGAAAAGAGGATCTATAATTGAATAATTTTTATTTTCCTACTTCATGTCTGTGAAAAATGAACGCTTCAAAAGCTTAGAAAATATACCAGAGGAAATGTCTTAGGACAATCTCACGTATTTTTCTTCATGACTGTATCATAGGCAGCGCAAAGGCGTAAAGTGAAGAGCGAAGTGGGTAGAGTGTGTTTGTTTCACCAAGGCACTTCATATAGAAGGAGCGGTTGTAGAAAATTGGGAAGGAGCTCACTCAAATGGAAATTAAAAGTTCTAGAGTCTTTTTTAAGAGTCAAAAGTTATTTCAGGGAAACCAGCCTCCCTCCCATTCCCCTTTATTCCCCAAACACAATCAATCAAAATTTTAGATAGCCATTTTGTTCAACATAGTTGAAAGGTCCAATAACTGCGTCAGTGGGGATGTCATCCCCAACCCATTAGCCCTCGGGAAAGGGCTGTAAGTTGCGCAATTCGTTTATGGTTTGCATTTAGTACTTGTTATTTAGGAAAGGGGGACATGTTTGACCTTGGGTGTGCAATAAGGCCAAGGGCATTGAAGTGAAGCTTTCAAGGAATGATGAGGAGAGTGTTAAACTAAATCAAAAGAAGTTATGAGCATGCAGGTTGTCTGACTGAGTATATTAATTTGGACCCTTCAGGGAATAATGAGGGGCATGATCAATTGACCAAAAAGGCAATATTTGCAAGCTATTAAATACTGCTACTACCACTACTGCAACTGCAATTACGGCTTCTGTAGCGACTACTACTAAGGCTGAGGATATTGAGGGGAAAGTTGAATTAAATCATACCATATGCATACAGATTGCCAAAAGGGCGTATCAGTAACATATTAGGAACGGTTTAGCGTATCTAGCTGAAATTTCTAGGGTATGACGAGGGGGAGGTTCAACTGAGCAATTGTTGATATGTCCATAGTACTATTTCTACTAAAGCTACAACTACTACTAATACAGCACTACTACTACTACTGCTATGATACTAGTACTACTGAGGGTAAGGGTATAAAGGTGAAAATTTAAGAGAATATTGAGGGGATAGTTGAACTAAATCAAGACACGCAATGTACATGATGGTTGTCAAAAGGGTGTTTATAAGGTATGTCTTCGGATATTAAGTTGGAACTTTCAGAAAATGCTTAGGGAGGAGATCATGTAACCAAAGCGTAATACGTGCAAGCTACTGCTAATACTGCTACTCCAACTATACTTCTAATGCAACTAGAGCTAAGACTAAGAGCATAAAGGTAAAATTTTAGGAAATGTTGTGAGGGAAGTCGAACTGAATTAAAACACAATATGGGCGTAAATGTTTTCAAATGGCCATATTGTCAATGTCACAGCAACGGCTTATAGTAGTTGAAACTTCCAGGGCTTGACGAGGAGAATGTTCAACTGACCAAAAGGCTAAAGGTATGAAGGAGAAAATTTCAGGAGACACTTAGGGGGAAGTTGAACTGAATCAAAACAAACTGTGTGCATGCAGGTTGTCAAAATGCGTATCAACAGTATCTTAGGAATGCCTTGGAGAAAGAAGTTGAAACTTACAGGACTTTTTGTAGGGAATGTTGAACTAAACAAAAGGCATATTTGCAAGCTACTTCTTCTACCACTATTGCCACTGCTACTACTAATACTGCTGAGAAAGCGTATTAAGGTATTAAGAAAAATTTAGGAAAACTTTGAGACAGTGTTGAACTGAATCAAAATACACTATGTGCATGCAGGTTTTCAAAAAGATGTATCAACAGTGTCCCAGGAACTGTTTACGGTAATAAGTTGAAACCTTCAGCGTGTGTTAAGGGGAATTCACTTCAACTTTAAACATAATTTGCACTTCACTGAAACAAAATAAATTTTAAACGTTTTTCTCTTTTTTAACTAAGGCTTTCAGGGAATATATATATATATATATATATATATATATATATATATATATATATATATATATATTATATATATATATATATATATATATATATATATATATATATATATATATATATATATATATTAATATATATATATATATATATATATATATATATATATATATATATATATATATATATATATATATATATATATATATATATATATAATATATATATATATATATATAATTATAATATTATATATATATATATATATATATATATATATATTATATATATATATATATATATATATATATATATATATATATATATATATATATATATATATATAAACTGACTGTCAATCCACATTCATTTGGGCATTTTTTTTTAGTAGTCTTGTTTATGATGGTGTTTATTATTTTCGATATTATGAGAAATAGAAACATTCAGCTCAAAATAAGGATTGCTTTTAGAAGAGTGTAAATTATGTTCTGGTCTTTAAAAGGTATGTGGAGCGTTAGCCCTACTCTATTTTATTTGTTTAGCCCTCAAAACTATCTGTTCATTCCCAAAGGCGGCTGCGCCTTAAAAGGGAAGGTACATCTTTTTGGTTTTCGTTACTCTCTTTAATTTCTGCTCGTTTGGAAAATGAATCGGTTAGTTATTGTAATTTCTTTTCGTTATGGGTGTTGATTTGTGGTAGTTTTACGCTTTAAAATTGTTTGAATTGCTTTCTGATCATATTTAGTTTAATGTAGCTCTTCACTTTTTTTTGAAAACCTTCTTTTGTGAAAAAGTGTTATTAAATTAATATAAAAAAAAATAGATTGTTCAAAAAATGTGACTCTTCTTAGGGCTGTAATCATAGAGATGGAAAAAATAGAGGTTAGATTCTGGGATCCGGGGTCGTAATTTTAAGAGTTTGGCTTACTGATTTATTATCTTATGTGTTGTCCGAGAATTTTGAAATAAATATTTTCTTTTTTGCTATTTTTTGGGCTTGTAACCGTATTTGAAAAATTTAACGCATCTTTTTATTAACGACAAAATTTGTAGAATCTAGCCTATATTCTTCTTTCTGTCTATAACTATAATGAAAACAAAGTTCAATATGGCTGTAATTTCCCCTAAAAACAAAACAAAAAGTAGTGATGAATATTAGTTAATTTTTAAGTAATATCAATCATAAAAGTGTTTGATGTATCTCATTGTGTGCAATCAGTGTAAGAGGAACCTCAGAATTCAACATTTGATGTTCGTCACTTTAATGTTTGACCCTTCAACCTCAGATGGTTCTGACCCAAACAAAAAATTAGTTCCTCTGAATTTTGATCATTACAGAATCCTCCTCAGCAGTTTCTTGGATTTCAAACAAACTTGGCCCAGAAGTAAGAGCAAGTGTTTTAGTTACGATTTTGGGGAGTTCAAATGTGACTCGATCTGTAAGGGGAGGATGTTCCTAAGTTCTTTTCATCAGGAAATTTATTAGAAAGTTGTTGGACCTTAACCAACCATTTTGAGGTGGGGTTGTCCCACCATTAAGGCCAACCATCAGAGGGGGTGTCCCCACCCCCTCTGATGGTCCCATGTAGTGCTTATAATGTATTTCTCTATTACAGCAGTTTAGTCATATATTATAGCTCCTACATTAAACTGGTTACATAAATCTTATTTATGCTTTTTGAGAATCAAGATCCGATCCAACTCTTGTGTGGGAGAGACTCTTAATTCTTTTTAGCTTGGAAAACAAACAGATGTGGTTATATTTCAGGAGACTTGGATAGAAGCCAAAATCAGTATCATAGTTGTTCTTTTTGGGGCCAGTAACCATTCTAACCTCTTTGAGAGGAAACAAATCCTTCAACTGTTGTCGCCTCGGTATCTGCTAGGTTGGGTTCCCAGATTTCAATTGATTCTTCTACCTCCTCTGTACGTCTCCCTTAACATCAGTATAGTTTACCATTTTGTCACCCTAGCCCATTTTCAGTCTTGCGTGAGATTCAAACCTTGTACTAGTTGGAAATACAGCCTAAACAATTTCCTGGGAATAGATGTCTACATAATTGACGAGACCCCTCCATAGCAGATAATCTATCCGTCTTAACATGCAGTTTTAATTTTGCGGCATTCACCCATTTATAGGAGATATCAGTCCTATCTAATAGCACTGTATTATTATTAATAGACGTTGTAAATGCAGTGATGATGTTAATAGTAGAATAGTCAAGGTTCATGGTTTTTTTAATAGTTGAAGAAAATTTGGAAGAATATGAAGATTAAGGACACCCTAGATGGTCAATCATTTTGATCAAAAGCTTCCGTCAATCAATTGATTAAAGCATGATTGGCCGTCTAGGAACGGATTGAGTCATTCAAACTTCATATTAATCACCATCATACGCTTGACTCAAGCGTCAAACAGGTTCCTAGAGGGTCAATCATGCTTTAATCAATTGGTGACGGAAGCTTTTGATCAAAATGATTGACCATTTAGGGTATCCTTTAATCCACGAACCAAGATTAGAGTATTGGAAGCTACAGAGATGGCTGTGGTCAAGTATGGTCCTAAAACATGGGTGCCTCGATAGAAGGAAAAGAATATGTTAGATGCTTTCCAGAGGCATTGTCTCTGGATTCCCTTAGGTAGGCTACCTATCTGACTGAGCGTATTTCATACAGTAAGCTGCAGGAAAAATGTGGTTCGATACCGCTTTTTGGGGCTATAATGAGGAAAAGATTGAGATGGCTAGGACACGTTCTGCGGATGATAGATTACCAAAGATCGCTTTTTCCCGCCAACCATCTAGGGACAAGCGAAAAGCAGGTCTACACCGAAAGGGTGGGAAGATGCCGTACATTTAAAGAATCTTGAACGTATTTTGATGGTGAAAGAGAAAGCTATGATTGGATTCCGATTGAGGAGAAGCGTGTGCAGCCGTTTTGGCCTCAGGGGGCTTGGTGTTGCAGCGAGATACTAGTTGTAGTAGTAATATTAGCGAAAGTATCACAACCTCACGTCAAGCTCACCCGTACAATTTCGCAAGAAATCATTTCTTAAAGTTCTTTTTTTTTTCAGGCCTTTTGGATTCCATCGATTGAAGACGACACCGTCTAGAATAAACATACTCATTGTAGTTGTGCACTTTTTTCCCATTCCTCTATTTTTGTAAATTGTGCTCTTGTAAATTTGCGCCAACAGGCATTAAAATTTCACACAATCTTATAACTTAGTAAATCATTATGGATACCAAAAACCCTTGTAATTTCATTTTTTTAAACGACATTTTCCAAAGAATAAAAACAGTAAATCGTTCAATCAACCAGTAAATCAATTAAGTAATAACGAAATAGTACAATGTACCAAGGACATCAGAATATAACATATTCTGTCCTCGCATCCGAACGCCGCGATATATGTAAAATTTCTCTTATGGTTCTTTCAAAATTCTGAAGTTTTTTGGGCAGTAACACATTTTCGTCAGTGTTGCCACATTGAACCATAAAAATAAATAATCAAAACTATGTGTTCATTCCTAAAGACAGCTGCACCTTAAAAGGGAATGTAAATCATTTGGTCCTTTTAGCGCCATATGGTTTTAGCTTATTTTTGCTGATTTATTACCCACGCTTCTTTTTTTTTAAAATTTGGCACCCGTTACTACCAAGAACTTCATAATTGTATATCTAAGTCTTTTTCATTCAAAAATCACCCCTGAAGGCTTTCTAATATTTTAATATATATATATGGTGTGTAGCTTTCTATGTTGCCAATTCCAACAATAAATTTTCATTTTCGTTGACTTTGGACTTTCAACCTCGACTTTTATTCGAAATTTCATGGAATTTTCCATGGAAATTTCATGGAATTGATGTTGTTTCATGGAAACAACATCATTGATAGCACAATAAATGGAAATATGCCATGCCTGGAAACTCTAGGGATTGCAGTTCAAACCTGCCCTTCGCGTGGCGTTCAGTCCTAAAGAGTCGCGACCCTTGTGTGTCGTGGTATTTTCAGATGGTTCCTTGTTGCGCCGGTTGTTAGTAGCTGACATAAAGCACAGTCCCTTCTTGTACGAAAAAATCACTTTCTACGAAACTAAAACACTATATTATATCCTCTAAATTATCCAAAAAGTCAGAATTTTTACTTTATTTCGTATGACTAGGTATAACAGTCGAAATATCATCTAAAAAATAACCACTACCTCGCAACACTCGTGGAAAAACAGAAGCCAAAAATACGGTTGTACATCCCTCTTTGCGTGATGTAAAAATTACGCTGAATACGAAAAAAAAGAAGACATAAGGTATATACACTAAGTACCTAACAGAAACGAATGGATAGCACTTAAGAGTTCCATTTAAAGAGTACCAAAAGCCATAGTTTAAACCTCTTCCCAAGAATTGGCTATAAAGCCATTCCACTGGGAAATGGTTTCAGTTGCATTTAAAGAGTACCAAAAGCCATAGTTTAAACCTCTTCCCAAGAATTGGCTATAAAGCCATTCCACTGGGAAATGGTTTCAGTTCCATGGCAAACGCCTTTGCGAAAACGAAAATAATTCATTTTGGAAGAGATTTATAATGAGCTAAATTACAAGTTGCTTTCTTGCGATAAAATTCAGTGAAATGGCATTCGTTTAATGCTTGAGAGCCGAAATTAAAAGGTGAAGGCTGAAGACCGCAGAGACAATTTATAGAAAGATTTAAGTTTAAAACGAAACGGGAGTATTTCGATCACCTTTGCTTTCAAAGTAGCTTGCGCAAAAAGTAAAAAAAAATTCTATAAATTCTTCTTGATATGCGTTAGACACAACGGAGTAAATATCTTGGCGTTTACCATCAATAGTTCACATTACATAACTAATATTACACAAATTTATAGACCAAATTTTTGAACTACAAATTAATTTGTAAGACCTTATCATAATCAAAATAAAGCAAAAAGAAATAAAGGAAGTCAAATCCGTTCAAAACAAGTATCCGTACGGAAATATAAAAAGGAGAATTTAATAACATAAGCAAAACGTATTCACGATCGTTCTAGTGGGAAAGGGGAGCTAAGAGCAGAGGAACTGTCTCAGCTTCTCTCTGAAAGTTCGAGAGGAGTTAAAAAATAGGGAGCATTGAGGAAATACAAAGACTGTAGGAAAGCCCTATTTATAGCCTAAACTTTAATTTGGCACACGTTATGTGAAATTTTGAATCTCAAGAGAAGGCTCCTTTCTACACTCATCAAAGAGCCCTTCCCTCAAGTTGTAGGAAAAGTACATCTTTTGGACACTTTCTGAATAAAGCAGTTGGTGATACACCCCTCCCCCGCTTAGACAGGAATCTCCAATACACCTAAGCATGCAAGATCTTCGTTGCGCCCATAATAAAAAATGGAATATTTAGGGGAATAAAGTTTCACTATACACTTTGAGTATCTACTGATAACTTGACTATTCAAGAAGTTTAGGAGGAGCTATTCTGGATTCATTCTGCTCGCCGGGAAAAGAAAACTACTTTTTTTATTTAAAATCGGTAATTCTTCAAAATATGGAAGTCAATCTTGCTTTCGGAGCAACAGGTCACGTGTTACTTAATAAGATTATGTACAGATACGTCAGGCGCTACTTCCGCTATTCCTGAATTGTTGGGGTTCCTTACAAAAATTGGTTCTCTTGAATCTCCACGGAAATTAACGCTTATGAATACCTGAACGTAAACCCGAAAAATAAATCGTTAATTTTTCAGAGAACCCAATTTTCTTTTGGGGAATGTCAAAAAGTCTGGGGATAGAGGAAATACTAATCCCAGGATACAATCTATTTGAACCAAGCAAAAGATACGCAGCGTCGCATTAGGGATAGTGGTAATTTGGGGACGGTGTGGCATAATGGAAAATCTGGAGATAATAGAAACACTGATGTCAGGTTACAATTGTACCTTATGAAACGAAAGATACGCAGCGTGGCATTAGTCTCTATATTTGCTAATACTGTTGAATGGGTGGGGCAACTGCGCGTCTCTCAATGATCATAGCAGATGTTTCTAAAAGCTAAGAAAACGAAAATCATTTCCGGGTATTCTAATAACTTCAAGAATCATTTCCCAAAATCTTCAATTTTTTGACGTTGTAAAGAAACATCAATCCCCTCTATTGAATATTTTCTAGAACATGTTAGAAACTTTTAAGATCAAACTGTCTAAAAATGATAAAAAAACATTTATGCAACCGACGGGCCCCCTTCTCGGCTGCCCTGTTTTGTGATAGAAAGATCAATCCACTGCACTACCTCAGTTCAATGAAACAAAACGGGGACAATTTACAAAAATCGACAAGAGAAAAAAAAACTAATAAAAGGCGGAATATGCTCTTCACAATTATTGTATAAGCTTTTGAAAGATTCCTTATGACTATTATTACGCTAATTGAGACGGGGCTTTCGACTTGAATACTTTCAATGCTGAAACATAACACTGCCATATCCGTACATAATACTATTGATTAGTCTATCACCACAGCATAAACAGGCACTGTGAAAACAAATCACAGTTCAGACAGAAACACAAAATAATCAAGTATCCAACGTTGCCAAAAGAATAAAAACTACACTAATAAAAATTAAGCTTGAAAGACCTTTACTTTACGGTAAGTACATCTATATATATATATATTATATATATATATATATATATATATATATATAATATATATATATATATATATATATATATATATATATATATATATTATATATATATATATATATATATATATATATATATATATATATCCAAGTCGCAATAAAAATTAATTATTTTTGTAATAAAATTAGGTACCATCATTTGTTATTTATGAATCATGTTTAATGATTAATTAGTAATTTCTGATTCGAGTCAGAACTCGAATTAAGTAACAACTTGGTTGAATAGAAAGTTTCTGTGGATTCTGTGGACTGCACAGTTGGATTGATCTCTGCTTGGTAATGACTGAGGTGCTTAAGTAGTAGAATAATATGAAAGAATGTACCTGTCCTTTGACTTTGTTTCCTGGTTTCTACCGATGGGAAATAATTACCTTTTTGACGATATCTGCAAAGCAAACTACACAACTTGCCTTATAGACTAGTATACAAGCCTACCCTATTAACACCCTACAATAGCTTAAAGTGGCTTTAGGCTCATCTCTAGAATAATAAATTTTAAATGTGATAATTTTCATCTTTTTAAATAGCTACTTCCAAAAGCATTATCTTTCGCCTTTTTTTTTACTGCTTTTTATGGCCTTTTTTAATTGTTTTTTATTAATGTATTTGCAATTACAAGTTATTCCATTTCATAATGACCTAAAAGTAAATTAAAACATACTGGCGACGCCCCGCCTCTTATTGTCATTAACTATAATCAGTCGACGTGGAAAGCGCCCTTACTCCGAAGCTCGCCGTTGATGCGAAAAAAGGTTAGCCAACAAAATTTGACGAAATTTGAAAAGAAAAGAGCTCAAGAGCTGATATCGTTCTGTTCTACGATATTGTCAGCAGTCAAAGTTTCCTAGGGGATTTCATGATTGATGCGAGTGGTAATGTTAAGATATTTTTTGAAAAGCTTGGCGAATTCCAAGGATTTTCGGCTAAGTAACTTTCTAGTATGCATATTTTATTTTACATATCCCTGCTTCTAAACATTAAACGATGTGTCCACCGGATAATTTCTGCATACCCAGAACTTAAAAATAACAGAATTGAAAGTAGCAGATTCGAAATCTACAAAAATTTACATTACATCTTGCGCATCACATAAAGGTCGTTGCAAAAATTATAAAATAAACACACCCTTACAATATCAGGTATGTTATTTTTTTGACAAGTCGGTTGAAGTAATAGTTGTACTCATTCCTTATTTTTTCAGTCCGAAAAACTAACTTTACATCTTAATTACACAAAGTTTTACCTCCTTCCGAGCCCTGTCTTAATCAACGTAACAAATAAGGATCCATCATTTTTAGAGATTTACGTGAACAAGGCTAAAAACACTAAAATAATACACAGTTCCAAATTTTTTGCCATTCTTAAAACCTGGTTACAGGTCCAAAAGAAGATAAAGTCGAGGGAGAGGTGGTTTTAGGTGGACATTGCGCCCGGGTGCAGAAATTGTAGGGGCGCAAAATTTCAAATAAATAATCTAGCAGTTATGATTATTTTGTAATTTCAAATTTTCATTTTTCCCATATTTTATCACCATTCCAAGAAAATAAAAGTAAGTAGACCGAATTAATGTTTTTGGTGATATTTTGAATTCAAATTTTGTTAATAAACGAGAATTTTGTCAAATGTTGGCCTAAAAATTTTTGCGAGAAAGCGGAGAGGTGGGGGCACTAATCAAAATTTTGCCCCAGGCACAAGAGAGGTCAGGACAGCCACTGAGACGGGGGCTCTTCTAATCACTTTATATCCGAATTAAAATAAGGCAAGAACTCCCCTTCAAAGTTTGTGTATAAGCTTTCTAACGCGTACAATCCTTATGACTCTTGTTACACGAATTAAGAGGGCTAGAGGGAAACAGTGAAAAATTGTGTGAATTAAACAGCTAGATACTCATCAAAACCAGGGCTAACAAATAAAAGAGTTAGGTTTCTTAGCTAAAGCAAATGAATTACGTTTAGCCACGGAAAACAAAACTTTTGTTCCAATGATATTTTTAATTTTTTTCCCTTTGTTTCTATTTGACTCACAAATATCTTACCCCCAAAATATTCAAGAAACAGCACTGTAAATTTTAAACAATTCCCTTTTTTCGACTTGTCAGGAGAACAAACATGTTATGGTTAAAGTGATTAATTGGGACATTATCCAAAATAACCAAAGAATATCAATGGTTTTAATTCATAATAAATAAGTAAACCATTTTCTTGACAACATGTAACACTCCAATTAATTTGAAGTAAGATAACTCACAGCTCACAGAAAAAAATATCTCTAAAAAATATCTTAGAAAAAACAAACACGCCAAACTACCTACAATTTTTAAGACAGGCCTGAAGATACAATTAAGAAAACACTATACGCATATTTCCGACAAAAAACTAAAACCGTTTAAACGCTATCCACTTTGTCTGCATCCGACGGGTTGAAAATGCAGATTTAACTAGTTTCATAGGTGGATAGAAGGGCGGAATCGACCGGCTCCATACAACTAGGACAAGTGAAGCTTCTCATAAGCCAGTCATCGATGCACTCGGTATGATAAGCGTGCATACATGGTAGAAATCGAAGACAGTCTCCGTTGACGAATTCCACCATACAGATGACGCATCTAAAAAAGGAAACTGTCAAATAATCTTGAAAATCTATTTAAATCCTTGTAGATAAGAACCATTTTTGATTTAGTATTTTTGCCGACACGACAACAATTTTACCGTTTTATTTTATTCTCAATCAACACGGTGGGCGTTCAATTTGTAAAATGTTGATACCATTTCAGCTTTATTGTATTTTTTTATGACAGCTAAAAATCCTCTGTTTTCTTTTTCGATATGTAAATTATAAATTCAATCAGCAAATTCATAATAGGATGCGAGTTGAGTGCCAAATAGCCCTAGTGGCATCTGCCTGGCCTCACTCTCAAGTGGGAAATATTCTGCTCACCTACTTTTAAAACACAAAAAGCCCAAGGACATTTTTAAATGTCTCCAAGTCATGAATTATCATTATTATTAGGAGGAGTGGTGGACCCACTATCAGTGGGTAGAGGCTCAGGCCTTCAAGGCACATTGCCTCTACGCCCCAAAAACTATGCTCCATTTATGGCCACTGTGGAAGGCCATCTCGCATTTTTGGCATAGTGGGAATTCGCCCCTCCCTATTCGGGAAAGACATTTCCCGAAATATTCAATTCCTGTTATGACTTCTGTAACTTTTCTCGTCTCGAGCCTTTTCAGTCGAAAATGTTAGTCAGGGTGGGGTTGAACTTCAGGAGTAATTCCTTCGTTTCTTTACATCTCACCTTCCTATGCAAATTTAGTTCCGCTCTCTCATTGCTCCATCTCCTCACTGCTGCCTTCCAGCAACTCTGATAAGTAGGGATGAAAGGTTCTGGACCGTAATATCTCAGTGACGTCCAAGTCTTAGCTGCTGCATCTGCCATCTCATTAACCTCACTCCAGAGTGCACTCAGGGGAATTTGGTTTTCTTTGAATGCCAAGTCATGAAACTCCCAAGTCAAAATCCGGCCACTAAAGCAAATTTCTTATACAAGACAATCACATTTAACCTGCTCTCTGGAGTGACAATACTTCATATTAAAATTTCGCCAAAATGACCTTTGAATCCAAGAACTTACTTACCAAAGAACTTACTTAGCAAAGGTCAACATGACCAAATAAACTTATTGAAATATTTATGCCAATCAGAGATGTCAATTTGCTTCTGTTGAAGAAGCCAACTATGTTGTTCCCCTTTTTTCAAAACACAGTTATGTTAAAGGGCTTTTAACCTAATCCTCGTTTTAATTAATTGTAATTGCCTTTGTTATGCATAAGAGTTTTTAAATAGAAAAATCATTTCGTTTCACTGGAATCCAAAACCAGAAAATATTACTCAGTCTTTGTTATTTCTGGCATGTACGTTATGGCAGGGGGTAGGTGAGGCTCAGATTCACCGCTTCTCATTCCAAAATATCTAATAATTTTGATATTTTGGATTTGACAACAAACAATTACCAATGTTTTTTTTTGCCCCATAGAAAAGAATCCTGCTTGCACGTCTGCGTTATTTGCTTCAGTTAAACTGGAATTGTATACCGAGTTTTGTCCCCAGAAGGAGTTTATTAATTCTACAAAACAACAAGAAAAACTTTATCAGGTTTGTTTTCGTTTTTCAAATTATTTAGTTGATAAACTTTTCCAGATGTGAAGCCGCAATATTCAGGTATATTTATATTATTTTTCAACGTCTTGGTTATACTTTATACCAATAACAAAAACCTAATTTACATCAAATTTAGAAACAGAATGTTATTAAAAAGCCTGTAGCAACTAGTTATGCAGAATTATCTAATACTATGATGTTCAAATACTCCATCTATATTTTTAAAGCTATTTTCAGAACTTTTTAGTAGATGACAAACAGAAGTTTTTTTTCCACAAGGAATAAGTTTTTTTCACTTAATAAAGAAGAAGAAGTTTTTTTCATAAATAAGAAGTTTTTTAAGAAGTTCTTAACATACAAGAAGTTCTTAATAAAATAAGAAGTTTTTTTCACTTAATAAAGCTGTATTAGGTGTCTCAAATATTCTAAGGCTTTAAGCGCAACTCTATGATAACCAACTCTCGGGCAAATATACTAGAGATAGAATACACAAGCAAAATGTTATTGAAACACCTGCAGCCATCTCCTATGCAACACCATCTAGAATTCAGATTCTCCCCAGTACCATCTCTATTTTTAATTTCTTGCTCCAGTTTTTAGTAGATTGCATATTCTCCATATACAGTCCACAAAGAAATTCTCCAGTCAATTAAATTGCAGTATCAACCTGGCTGATAATTGATTATGTGAGAGCAAGAGTAGTCATAAGAGGTTACTACTCCCTTAGCCACTATAGCCTTTCAGCCTACACTGATAGTAGTGTTTAAGGGAAATACAATAATAGCAGCCTATGTAGTTAGTTTAGCTTCTAAGGAACCTTCTGAGAATATTTAACCATAAATGTTTTCTTCGCCTAAAATGACAATAATTGGAAAAATTAGTTTTGAATGTTAAATTATTAGGATTAGAAATATTTGCCAGGAGGACTCTCTATCTACCGAGTTGGATATTCTACCAGCAAAAATAGCAAATATTGACGCAAAATGTTGTTGAAACGACGTTGCAACATTATTCAACCATTTCCTGATTTTCATAAGCACTCTTTAATTTTACATTTTTTCGCTGTTTTTTCTAGATGGCATATACTTCTGCCCCACAAAAACATATGAAGACTGCTTAGAATAGCGTTATTTCGTGTATAAAGGATTGTGAGGCTTTAAATTCAGTCCTAGGATAAAAGAATTCTTGGATATTTAAGTTTTCCCTTAATCTACGTTTTCAATCCGTTCAATGAATTCTGTTTACTATCCTGCTATATCGATAAACATTTAGAATATTTTGGAATCAGATTTCTTTGAAATTTTGGTAAATTAAATACACATAAATACCATGCTGAACGATACAGCAGGGCAATCCAAAATTACTCTTGAAAGATGAATGTGATATAAATTCTGCATATTTAGGCAATAATACGAATAAGGCGACTAGCGCTAATAATGCTAAAGTAGAAAACCCTTTTATTTTTTCTTATTCGTCTTATTATTGCAGTAATAGCCAGTTTCAGGTTCAGTAAAAAGAGAAAGAGGTGATCTTTTCAAGTGGTCTTATGGAAACTAATACAAGATGAGTGCATGGCCTATTCTAATCAGCTTATACGTACTTTAAGACAAGCTAGAGTCTCCTTTCTGCAATTTAAATTCCTTAAGGTTTGGGATCCTTATGACTTATCAAACAGTTCGTGGTAACAAACAGTAAGTAAGGAGTAACTCGGTCCAATAGTAACCAAAATCTAAAAACCGAAATTTTGATAACAATTGATATATCAAAAGAATTGGCTTTTTATGTTGATCCCAAATATATAAAGCTCAGTAAATTTAATGCTACCCATCAAAAGCTACTAGCCATAGAAAATTTGCGTAATTTTCGAAAAAGGGGGAAAACGCCTCCAAAAAGTTAACCGATCTTAGTGACATTCACACCATCAGATTCAGAATATCAGACAAGTTTCAAGTTAAAATCTATATTAATGAGGAATTTCGTATGTTCTGCCAGAAGAAAGATCACGGATGCATGTTTATTTCTTGTTGTTTTGTTCCCCAAAGGTGATCGTTCGAACCAATGGTCCTAGGAGATCAGGACAGGACTCATTCGAACGGAAACCAAAAGTTCTAGTGCCCTTTTTAAGGAACTAACAATATTGGAGGGAAAAAAGACCCCATCCCATCCCCCCCTTTCCCTCAAAGACATCCAATCAAAATTTTGAGATAGCTATTTCATTCAGCATAGTTGAAAGGTCCAATAACTATACTTTTGAAGATGATAAGACCCCAAATAGCTCCTGGGGAAAAGCCTGTAAGTTACATAATTTGCCCATTGTTCATATATAGTATTTGTTGTTGGGAATCGTACTGATTTTTCTTTGGGGGGGGGGATAATTCCTGTGGGGGTGATTTCCACGGGGAGGAAAGTTTCCCGTGGAAATTGTACAATTAAACCTTAAAACAAACAGAAACTATTTCACATGTGAGGGGGGCTACTCCTCCCTCACTGTTTACGCTAAATTTTGACTTTTTGTCACAATGCTTTAAGGAAGATTCAAACAAAAGAGCCGTACAATTAAAATGAAAGGTTAATTTATTTTGTTTTTTGAGTAAACCTACCATGATGGATTTAATAATAGAAAAACAATAGCCTCTTGAAAGTAATAACAACAAGACAGGGAAAGTCTTTCCTCTGTCTTGTTACAGTTCCCTTTCAAAGGTTATAGGTTTTTCGTGTGTGTGTGTGTATGTATGTGTGTTAAGCACTGAGGACGGCTTAATGGAGACCCTTGCCAAAATAACTGTTTCCTCTTTCCGCTTTCACTTTTTTCAACTGACGGAAAATCACCCTTATTTCTTAATTATTTTTATGTTTTTTTTTTCTTTTTATCAAACGTTATGCATAGCCAGTGTGGTCTTAGAACGCAGTTAAAGTCATTCTTAACTCTGCTATTCAGACCAAACAAGTAGCAAAGGTAGTTTTTTTTTTTGCAGATACATATCACTAACAGTAAGGCAAAACAAAAATCTTAATTGAAACCGAACTTCTAAAAGAACAATGATTAATGAACCGTATGGAACACATGAACCTTATGGAAACCTGCGACGGTGCGCCGTCATTGAAGGACGAGCCACCTAAGGACGAGCCACCTAACGACGAGCCAAAATTTCACCTAACGACGCGTCGCCGGTCTGTCTCTAATTGGCCTAATCTTTTTGCCGCGATTGGTTGATTTTCGGTGTGCTGAGTAAGCTAACACTCCAAGTTACATTCAAAGGCCTATCAAGATTGAGTTCAAGCCAGAAAATATGAATAAGAGCTTACAGAGTAGGGAGTGGCGTATTTAAAGGGAGGCCGTGTGCCTTGGTCCCCAAAAAAATCTCCGGATTTATTTAAAGAGCTTATTCCCTCTCTGGTAGCAGTCCACTTGATTTCTTGCAGTATAGTTAGATAATTTACTCGAAGAGGCTCGCAGCGTTGAAAATTTTCCCTTTTACAGGTGTTATTTTGCTTTTATACATCTATTAAGATTATCTAACAGTTAATGGTAACGAATAGTAAGTAAGGAGCAGCTCGGATAAATAGCAACCGAAAGTAAAAAAAACAGAATTTTGATAACAATAGATACGAAAAAATGGCTTTATACCCTGATTCCAAATATGTAAAATTCACGAAGTTTAATGTTACCCATCAAAAGCTACGATCCTGAGAAAATTTCTGTCATTTAAAAAGTGGGGGGGGGACAAACCCAAAAAGACAAGGTATCTCAATAAAAATCACACCACCACGTTCATTGCACCACAGAACCCTAATATCGAGGTTTCAAGCTACCATCTGTAAAAATCATGGATTTTCTTTTTTTTCCCCGCAGAATAATCAAGGATACGTCTTTTTTTCCTTTTTTTAAGGGTCATCGTATCGAACCAATGGTCGTAAAAGATTGGGAGAGGTCTCATTCCAGCGAATATTAAAATTTCTAGTGCCTTTTCTGAGCGACAAGAAAAAAGAAAGGGGGGCAACTAGCCCTCCCACATGATTTTTCCCCAAAAGTTATCTGATCAAAATTTTGAGATGGTCATTTTGTTTAGCATAGTTGAAAGATCCAATAACTATGCCTAAGGGGATGACATGACCCCCCCCCCCCCTTAGCCACTGAAGAGTGGCTGTAAGATATAAAATTTGCCAATTGTTTACATTTAATATTTGTTATTGGGATGTGTGTAGATGTTTTTCGGGAAGGGGTGGTATTTTCTGCCTGGGGGAGATTTTCAACGGGGAGAATTTTCCATGGGATTCCAGGGCTGAACTTTCCAGGGGAAATTTAACACGGAGGAATTTGCTAGAATTCCTATAGGAGATTCTTTTTATTTGATCAAATTTCACACGTGGAAATGATGCGGCGGAATTGCCCAGGAGAAGTTTCCAACGCAACGAGGCAATTGGATTGCCTGGTTTTTCCCGTGGGGAGAGGGATTTTCCGCGGCAGAAGTTCTCTACGGGGGAATTACCCACAGGAGAACCTAGCCATCGAGGAAGGGGGGGGGGTCATTCCCGAGAAACATTTCTACAGAGGGAGAATGTTTGACACGATTTAAAAGATGATCAGAAATTAAATAACATAATTAAATAAAAACAAGTCTTTTTTTCAGGTGAAAGTCGGCTATCGAGAATTTTCCAGGAAAATTTGAGAAAATTTCCCGGGAGCAACTTTCAGCGAGGATGGAATTGTCCGGAGGAATTTTCCAGGAGTAATTTTACATGGAAGGAACTATCCATGGAGAAATTTGTCGGGGAGGGGGCAAGGAGGGGAGAGGCGGATTTCCCGGCATTATTTGAAAGACGATCAGATATTAATTCTAAAAAAGGTTTTCCAACTGAAAGTAAGAAGCAAAATTAAAACTTGAAATGAATAGAAATTATTCCGTATGTGAGGGGGCTGCCTCCTCCTCGATACCTTGCTCTTTAGGCTAAAGTTTGACTTTTTGTCCCAATTCCTTGAGAACGACTCATGAAACCCAAGGGCCGTTTATTTAGAATAAGAAGTCTCTTTAAAACACTACAAAAGTTAAGCGAGAAGAGTGAGGGATTGAGGAGGCGGCAGCCCCCCTCATGTACACAGTAATTACTATTCGTTTAAACTTGTAATGTTGCTCTGCTTTCAGGTGAAAAAACTTTTTTTGTTTATTGACTTTTAAGATCAATCTCAGATTGATCTTAAAAGTCGATTGATCTGATCGATGATCGATGTTCTGATCGCTATAATTTGTCATTCTCTCGGTCACTCCATCACTGTGCTCAAGTTTCCAGCTTCTTTTTTGCAAAAACGCAAAATTTTCGTTTTTTTTATTTTAACCTTGGTTTAAGGATTACTAGTATCCATTTTTCAAGTGACTCAGTATGTCGCGAAGCGGCAAAGTATTTGGGATGTAGATGGTTACAAAGTGTCCTTTATCGTAAACTTTTTTAAAACGACCTCACATGTGTCACATAAAACGACCTCACAATGTCAGGTACTGATGAACAGCTTGTATCTCCGATACAAAAGCTTATTTAAAGCTCTTTTATTTATTTACTCAAAGAACCACAACCATTTTAAATTATTTCAAATTTTGCATGGTAAAAACTGGTCGAAAAATATCTTCAATCTTTTTTTTTCAACCCAGATGAAAACTTCAGCTCAGATCAATGATTCTACGTTAAGAATATTCCTAAGAAGCCGTTAATTGAAAGTATATTCTTGAACTCTTCCAACCAAGGACATATTTTGCTTATTTTCTTGCTCACTGTTCAACATTGACAAAAAAAAATATTAAAAATAAGATAGATCAAACCAATGCAAACGAAAATGCAAAGTTTACGATTTTTGGTTTTGATTCGGTACGATTTTAGATTTTGATTCAGGTTTAACTAAACTTAATAACTAGACATACCACTACAAGACTTCCTTCGCAGAATCTACAAATTGTACTACCGAATTTTGAACCTCGATCTTGGATCTCGGAAATTGTTTTGAAATAAGATTCGAACTTTGATATTCCGCTGTAGCTACTGCGTGTTTTCTCGGATTCAGTGTAATTTCGGACTTTTAGTCCAAGTTTATCGGAATCTCAAAAAGTTTGGGTTGCTGCCCCCCCTTCCCCCCGACACCTCTGCATGCTACAATGAAGATGGAAATCAGAATCAACTTGCATTTACATGCATTGCAGCTTCCATTGTTCAAATTTTGTCCTACTTGAGGCCTCCAAACTGGTTCTAAGTTAAATGCTATAAGGTATCTGCAAGAAGTAATTGCCTGTTGTTTCTCTTCTTCTTCCCCGAACGAACTTCTTCTGTGTTCTGCTGCACACAAAGAACAAAACCTACTACAGTGCTGTGACACACACTAGGTCGAAAGGTATAATATTGTGACTGCTCGATTTTATTTAGTACAACAACAGATATCACGAAAACACAAACACGGGGGAAGCGAACGCTAGCGTTTATTGTAAACTAAGAGATTCAAAAGTCTGAAAAAAAGAAGTGATTCTACAGATTTAAGAGTGTTGTTGCTTGTGTCGTGTTTTCCTCGAATTTACGTGTGTTATTATGTAGTGTCTGCCTTCAGAATCCTAAAGGGCTTTAACAGCCTTGCCTGTTTATTTGGATTTGAACAATGTGTCACTCAGGGTGTTTTGAACAGATCCGAATATCCTTCCTAATAAAAAATTGGCGTCAGCCGATAGCGCGCCGTCGGAGGCGGCGTGCAGTGGCGCATAAATCTTTTCCGTAAAGATCAGCTATTTGCCACTGAAAAGAGAACTGCCGTAGCCGTCTAGGTCTAGTCCATACGATCATAGCTTAGAAGTAAAACGGCGATGGCAGTTCTTTTATGCATTTTGTTTGGTTATCTCAACAGTTTCGCCTGAGCGAAAGTTAACGCAACATCTTTAATTTTAAGAGCTTGCGTACTCTCACCTTAATTGGACCTGGCAATTTTATGTGGATTGGATAAAAAAGAATGTGTAAATTAGAAGAGAAGAAACTGGCGCAACTGTCGACGAAAAAACACCAACGCCATCTAGCATTTGGCTCTTGGCATTTTCCCGACCTTTATAATCGTATTCATTTTAGAAAAAAGATCAGAGATTTATTACCATATTAGTTAGCAGTTACAACAGTTAAAATAACTTTTACTTACTATTGCACTGAAAAAAATGCCAAGAGACGCCAGACACAAGATGGCATTGTTGTTATTTTCGTCAACACTACCGCCAGTTCCCACTTTTGTAAGTAACCCATCATCTTTGGATTGGATATTGCTTTATCCAATTGGATTGGATATTGCATGGCTTTAATTTTAGAAACTTTTGTTCTCAGCAAGAATGATGTACTTGAGATTTTAACAATGTTCAATGATTTACTGGTGGAAAATCCAGGGTTTGGACAAACGCCCAAGACATCAAATTGCAATAATGTACACACTTAATGAACTTTTTCAGGCATTGTTCGTTGTATGTACACTTCAACATAGTGTACATTCAACATAGTATGTACACTTCAACATGTAGATATTCTTATCTACAACATAGGACTTAAACCCCAAGATCTTGAAAAAAAAAATGCCAGGGAGCAGCAGAGCTGACTGTGCCACCTCACCGGAATCCGCCGAAATTACTTCAATTTCTAGTTTCGTTCTGATCTGTCATCTTTTATTTTCAAGGTTAAAATTGCAAAATTAACAGTTTTCAAAGTCAAGAACTACTTCAATATCCACCTTTGTTCTGACCTGTAAACTTCCGTTTTTGAGGTTTCAAGTTTAAGAGTTTTCAAGGTTCAAGAATTACTTCGATATCTAATTTTTCTTCTGACCTATAAACATCGTTTTCAAGGTTTGAATGCTTAGAATTTACATGGGAGGCTACACAAAAATATTTTGGGAATTTTTATTTTAGGAAATCAGAAAAATAGGAACAATCAAAAAACAAAAAAATTACAAGTTGGCTCATGTTAAACTTACTAAGCCATATTATTAAGCATTTTTTTTTACTTTTTGCATGTGTGTACATGAAGGAATAACTTTTTCGGTTGAGACTGATCCCCCTCATATCTAATATAAAAGTATTGACTTCCAAAAAACTTTTCTTAAGCTAAAACCAATTTTTGTTTCATGCATATTCAAAAAATTTACCATTTTATGAATGTGTCAATATTTTGAAGTCAGCCCGCTATACCCAATGAATGGGCGGATGGGTCATCCTCCCCAAGTAATATTATTACATTTCCCTAAGAATATTTAACATTAAAAGAGGTGAATAATTGGCAATAAAGCTGGTTTATGGCTCTGATTTGATTCGGCGTTCTATAATCAAACAGTTCAGGGTAACGAACTGTAAGTAAGGAGCAACTCAGCGCAATAGTAACCAAAACTCTAGGAAAAAGAATTTCGACAATTAATGTACCGGGAGTAAAACACGATGTATTTAAAATACCAAAATAAAGTTCCTTTCTAAAGATAATTCCGATTCCTTATAATTAAGCTAAATCTAGTTGCAAAAATGAAAAGTCCTTAATCAGCGAAAAGAGAAATTGCATTTCTAGCTTCAGTCAGACAACGGCGCTAGTCGTTCGAATTTCGCTAAGATAATTGTAGCAAGAAAATGCAATGCATAAAATTTCCAAGGAAGTTTAAAAGGCAAAGAACCGTGTGAACGCCTAAATCATCAAAAATATTTAAGACGTATTATTGGACGAGGGTGCGCGTCCTTGGGCCACGTAAGCCAATGGCAGACAGTCCCTAGAGCGCAGGACGAAAGAACTGCGTTTGGGAGTGGGGCAAATGTGCCTTTTTAATTTGAATCTCTATCCAGATTTGAAGCGATTAGTACCGCAAATAATCTCGGACACCATTTTTATTGAAGTGACCCGTTGCTGTACAACTAAGCATGTAAGTTCAATAAATCTATTGTCTTTTTATATGTGTTTGTTTCTCTTATATGTCTGAGTCTAGTCCGATAATAGGTAACTAGTTCGCCAGTCTCCATGGTAAATGCTCCCAAAGGAATCTGATCTCCAGATAGCTCAAGAAAGAAGAAGCCACATTTGTATGTCTACATATTCAATTTTCTCTCATTACTTGAGAGCGGTGCTAGCCTAGTTGACACAATCTCCATCGCTATAAGTGGCGCTATAGGAGAATTCTCTATCGCCACGAGCAAATCTTTTCTATTACTACAAATCGAACTTCAATGGTACAAATGGCGCGTGTCGGAAATTGGAGGAAGACTGCGAACTAGTTAGGCTATTTAAACTTTGTAATTCAAATTTAATTATTGGAGAGATACAGACATATAAATAAAGTGATTAGGCCTATAACCGCTAGGCTACGATAGGAAACCCCTTATATCTCATAGGAGATAATAGCCTCCCCAAAATAGGTTAAGTAAAATAATAAATTTGTTTTAAGTTGATATAAACGCAAAAGAAAAAATATTGAAATATTGTATATTGTAACAGAAATGGCTTTGTCAAAGGAGGAAGGTAAATGGACTTCGCTTTTAGCTGCTCTCGAATTAGCAAAACTTCGAGCAGCTTTGCTTGAACTTTGGCTATTAGAAATAAATTTGTATCCCCTCAAAGAGTTGGGTACAATAGAAAAAATGGAGAAAAGGCTCAATAAAAAATTGTAAAATGAAAAAAAAAAAAAAAAAAAAAAATAGTATTCAGTTTTTAACAAGTAGAAGCAAGTGTATAATTAATAATTTTTTAGTGTTAGTAATAAATGCAATGTAGTAGTGCCGTATATTACTAAATAATAAAGTATTTGTACCGTGAATTGAAAGAATTAAATAAAAGATAATACGGAAAGAAAAACAAAATCTAGCTGGACCGATGAAACGTTGGTAGAAACAGAAGAATTTTAGGCATAATAGTAGCAAATGGGGTCTGTTATATTCCACCCCTGTTTCTTTTCCTTTCAGATAAATGACCTATTTTCGTTCTTAATACATTTGTGACCCTTTTGGAAGAATACAAGTAAGGTATTTTCTACAAACTGTGTAGTATTTTCCGTAACCCAGGCAGGGTAGGAATAGAGCTACAAGGCGCCGTCATTATTATATTGACAGGGAGGGTTATTACCTCCAAGGAGAGAGTAGAAATTTTCTAGCCGTAACCCAAGGCGGGTACGTTTGGCTTTAGAAAGTGGCCATTTGACCACTCGATCGCGTTACCATACCCTGAGACAGGGTATACTGTAAATAGAGTAGTACCAAACCCGATATTTGCAGAACCGTTGGGGTAAGAGCGGGAATCTCACTAACATTAGGGCCGACAAGGGGTTCTCCCATTCGAGTAAGTGGCATAGCAATCTTTTTGCGTCATTCGAGTAAGTGGCATAGCAATCTTTTTGCGTCATTCGAGTAAGTGGCATAGCAATCTTTTGCGTCATTTTTTGCCTTTAAAAGTAGTGACCCTGCACATACACCCCAATAAGTGGTGCCAGCGGTAGCTAGCACTACGAACATTGGCGGCAGCGGCATAAGCACACATGCTAGAAAGCTTAGCAAAAGTCGCCGAAGGAAGCAAAAAAAGAAGAGTTGTTACCCAGCTGTGACTGGAACTCTGCATAAGGCGAGAAATTCGGCGAAAGAAACCGTTAATCACAGAAAATTGAGGCATAGGGATAGGTCTTAAAAGGGTCTCCTTTACCTACACAGATGACCTTCATCTGAATAATGGTGTTAGAAAAAATTCAAATTCTGAAGTAGCTCCGCAAAATGAGTGAACAGGAAAATTTGAATTTCAAACCATGGCTGCTTTAGAGCCATGTAGATGTAAAACAAGCCAGTGTTCATGCTTGTTTACAAAGAATAATTAAAAATATATGAATATATTTTTTTTTGGTCGAGTGTCATTTGTATTGCTGGGGTCGACTCCCCTCGCACACGTTAGGTCCCCTAGTGGATAAATATCCGCGTTATTTGTGCTTATTAATTTTATGGGTTATTTGTAATGATGGCAAATATCAGACTTAACTTAATGCTTTTCTTATAAACAGATACCATTCAACACAATTAAGAAAGGTCGTCAAAAGTCTGTCTATTGTTCTTAAAAACTGCTTATTTGAAAATGTCAATTTTCTTTTTATGTTGTTCTATTTATTTAAGAGCGAGAGAGGATGAGCATATGTAGGTTTTATTTTTGTAGCTAGACATAAGACATACCTTAGTACTTCAGTTTAATTAAATCTACGTTCAATGTTTTGTTACAACAAGCATCCTTGATTGCTATACTTTGCGCAGCTTAGACTAAATTAGTCTATGTTACTAAGGATTTGATTAAGTTTTAGATGTCTTATTTTTGTTAGTGTTATTTCTATGCCCTTTCAAAGGATAATAGAAAGGTTGAAACAGAAAATAACCAAAGGTAGAAAGCTCGTGGTCTACTGAGAACGACAAGTGGTGTTGGACCACGTCTTGTGGGAAGCCTGGGGAGGAACTCAAGGCCCATGATTGTTTTTTGTAATTTTTTTTTAACGACCGTAGGAAGGGATATTTCTCAGTCCTTCAAGTGTAAGAAATTAGTATTCTTATGCCAATCAGGGCCAGTCAAAGCAATACTTAAAGGTTGAATAGAAACTTCTGTGAGCTAGCTAAGTTTTCGTTTTTGGATTTGAATGCTTTGAAAGAGAAACAGAGAGTTTACTTTCTTATAGCTCCGAGGCGAAAAAAAAAAAAAAAGAAAAAAAAAGCTTTTTAATTTCATTATATTATATCTATGACGTATGCTGTCCTACGGCTCTGTGTTAAACATTACTTCCAAAGAGAAACAGAGACATTAATGTCTTTAGCTCCTTGGCGAAAAATTTAATTTCACTAGTTTATATCTATGACATATACAATAACAGAGAGATCACTGTTCTATAGTTCTGTGACAAAAATGTCCTTTAATTTCATTGGTTTATCTATGACATATATTGTGCTCTAATTTTTGTGAAATATTTTCGCAAGTCAGTCACGTTATATCTTACCTATACTGACTCAGGTCCCCTCAGATTTTCTATGAAAAATCGACCCATGTCCTAACCAAGATGGATATTATCAAAAAAAAAAACAAGAAATTATCAGTACAGAAGCGTCTAATTATATGAAATATTTTATCTTAGTGCAGATTATAATTATTTTAGGCCTACCAGTGTAATTATGCGCCGCAAGTTTGCTTATTCATGTGTTTCTCACTCGAGAAATATAATGTTTCTCACTCGAGTAATATATGTACCAATAGCCAACTATTGGTAACTATAACCAAACAACCTATTGTACGTTTATATGTAGAATTTCACGGCGGATGTGAAATTATATCTCAATAAGAATATGTAAAATTTTAAAACCATTTAATCAGTTAAGATATATGGATTGAAACCCTGTGTATGTCCAATGGCGACTAAGTAAAACCCACAAGGAATTCCCTATTAATGTGAAGGTGTTTCTCGCTTAACGGATTCTAATAAGACTTTAATATAATATTTATTTATTTAGTGCTGAAGGATTTGCTCAAACAATAGCCTTCTAAAAAGATATTGATGTCAGTTCTTCATTATGCTTATATTCTTTGCCAAGCATCAACTGGAATCTACGCGGGCAAGCTTGGAAATCCTGCATCTAATGACCTTATTCGAAAGGCGAATACGAGGCACCAATGTTGACTTGCAATTACGGAAAAATCCTGAGACTAAGAACCTCGGCATTTCAGCCGTTAAACCCGGAGCCCCATAAGAACGTCTAAGCCAAGAAATAGGGAGGACATCAGAAAACTAGTGGGTATAGAGGTCTCCACTAGTCCTTGTTATGTCTTGTTCCCTCATTGTAGTATCGTTTGCGTAAAACCGTGCGGTTATGACGCTGCACATGCGTTTCTTATACAGCACGGACTTGCGTGAGCAATGCAGGCATGAAAAAATATTGTAAAAACAGACCTCAAACTTAATAATGTAGGGTAAATTATGTTTATTTAATATCGATATTTTCGTTATCAAAACAAATTTGAAGAAATTTCTGTTTTAGATTTTCAATGTGAGTACCAATATTAGTGTATTTATTTAATTCTGTCTCATAGCTAAGAAATTATAACCCAATTAATGCGTGAATTATTGTATGTGTATTTACTTAAAAGAACATGTGATTCTGCCGCGTTGTTTTTATTACAGGAAAGTAAATGGACACTTTGGTCATCGAGTATTACAATAAGCTGCCCAGTACAGATACGACCCAGTAACATCTATTTTCATCATATCTCAACCAACGAAGAGTACTCACCATGACTCCAGGCAACTTCATCCCAGCTTCGTCTACGAAAACAACAGTTACCTTCGATCGTCGTTTCTTCGACTATGAACCATATTATGTATCAGGTAACACTATATTTGAACCTCAGTATCAAGTGCTTTAACGAACTATATAATCGCATAAACGCTGAGAAACCCATCGGCTAGGACAAGATATAAATACGTAGATATCGCTGTTGATACTCACTATGGACCCCATAATAATTTGACAGTATAGTGATGATACTTGAAGCTAAACGATATTAAACAATATTTAAAGTTAAATGATACTTAAAGACATTTGAAGATATTTGAAGATGAAATTAAAGACAATTTGAAGTTTAATTCTGAGAACTCCATCGATCAGCACATGATAAACGATATTCGAAGTTAAAAGATACTTAAAGACATTTGAAGATATCTGAAGACAAATTAAAGACAATTTGAAGTTTAATTCTGAGAACTCCATCAATCAGCACACGATAGACGATATTTGAAGTTAAATGACACTTAAAGACATTTGAGGATATTTGAAGACAAAATTAAAGAAAATTTGAAGTTTAACTCTGAGAACACCATCGAGCAGTACAAGATAAACGATATTTAACGATATTTGAAGTTAGCTGATAGTTGAAGAGGTTCGAAGTTGAATTTAAAGACAATATATTAAGAGAGTCACTATAATATGACGGCAACCCGTTTCAAAAGGCACAAATGAACAATTTTACTGGAGAATACATTCTCTATGTGCCTCAAAAATCCTAAAAATGATATGCTAAGAAGAAAAACACCAACACCTTTAGTGGGAAGAATCATTTCCCAGTTGACTATTAGAACGATATTTAACGGTCATTTCCCAGTTGACTATTAGGGAAAACATACCGTGTAAAGACAACTAGACTCGAACTGTTCCATGAAGAAACCATAACGTACGTGCTTCGAAAATTTTGCCACGACAAAAGGAGTGAAGGACAGTAATTTACAACAGAAGGGTGTAGTACACTAAGGACACGAAAGGTGATGAATAGATGTGAAGCTACATGTGTTACTTCCTAACAGCTTTGACAATGCAAAAATCTAAATAGTGAAAGTGTTTTAATGTCATCTGTGAATATGTTGAACCAAATATTGTACGTTATAAATCATTTATGTATGTACCACAAGTAGAATTAGGTGTAATATTATTATGTTATTCATTTAACGTTGTGTAGATAGTATGTAGTACGTCATATAGACAGCAAAATCAAAAAAAAAGAGAACTAATGTAAAAGTAGAATAGTCCCAACCTTATTGGAAAAGTAAAAGTAATCAGTGTTAGATATAGAAAAGAAAAAAAAATCTTTAGTATAGTAGCTAACCTAGAACCAAAAATAATCTTAGTCCGGTAGATGAATTTTAGATAGGGATGTAGAATAAAATAAGAAAAATAATTGAAAAATTTTAAAACTCCTGATGGGCAGTAACTAATGACGGGGCGCCATTAATTCACGGGAAGGGTGATATGTACCGGGAGTAAAACACGATGTATTTAAAATACCAAAATAAAGTTCCTTTCTAAAGATAATTCCGATTTCTTATAATTAAGCTAAATCTAGTTGCAAAAATGAAAAGTCCTTAATCAGCGAAAAGAGAAATTGCATTTCTAGCTTCAGTCAGACAACGGCGCTAGTCGTTCGAATTTCGCTAAGATAATTGTAGCAAGAAAATGCAATGCATAAAATTTCCAAGGAAGTTTAAAAGGCAAAGAACCGTGTGAACGCCTAAATCATCAAAAATATTTAAGACGTATTATTGGACGAGGGTGCGCGTCCTTGGGCCACGTAAGCCAATGGCAGACAGTCCCTAGAGCGCAGGACGAAAGAACTGCGTTTGGGAGTGGGGCAAATGTGCCTTTTTAATTTGAATCTCTATCCAGATTTGAAGCGATTAGTACCGCAAATAATCTCGGACACCATTTTGTCATTGAAGTGACCCGTTGCTGTACAACTAAGCATGTAAGTTCAATAAATCTATTGTCTTTTTATATGTGTTTGTTTCTCTTATATGTCTGAGTCTAGTCCGATAATAGGTAACTAGTTCGCCAGTCTCCATGGTAAATGCTCCCAAAGGAATCTGATCTCCAGATAGCTCAAGAAAGAAGAAGCCACATTTGTACGTCTACATATTCAATTTTCTCTCATTACTTGAGAGCGGTGCTAGCCTAGTTGACACAATCTCCATCGCTATAAGTGGCGCTATAGGAGAATTCTCTATCGCCACGAGCAAATCTTTTCTATTACTACAAATCGAACTTCAATGGTACATTAACACGTCAAAAGAATTGGTTTTTCATACTGATTCCAAGCATATAAAATTCACTAAATTTAATGTTACCCATCAGAGGCTACGAGCCTGAGAAAATCTGCCTGATTTTCGAAAAAGTGGCAAAGCAGCCCCAAAAAACCAATCAATACCAATGAAAATCACACCATCAGATTCAGCGTATCAGCATATTCAGATATCAGATTCAGCGTATCAGCATACTCAGATTATCAGATTCAGCGTATCAGCATATTCAGACTATCAGATTCAGCGTATCAGCACATTCAGATTATCAGATTCACGTATCCGCATATTCAGATTATCAGATTCAGCGTATCAGCATATTCAGATTATCAGATTCAGCGTATCAGCATATTCAGATTATCAGATTCAGCGTATCAGCATATTCAGATTATCAGATTCAGCGTATCAGCATATTCAGATTATCAGATTCAGCGTATCAGCATATTCTGATTATCAGATTCAGCGTATCAGCATATTCAGATTATCAGATTCAGCATATCAGCATATTCAGATTATCAGATTCAGCGTATCAGCATATTCAGATTATCAGATTCAGTATATCAGCATATTCAGATTATCAGATTCAGCGTGTCAGCATATTCAGATTATCAGATTCAGCATATCAGAGAACCATACTACAGAGATTTCTCACGGGGAGAATTTTTCGTAGGGAGGATATTTCCCGAAGAGGGGGGGGGGGATTTCCCAACATTATATGCAAAACGATCAGAGGTCAAATTAAAAAAAAAAGTTTTCCAACTGAAAGTAGGGAGCAACAATAAAACTTGAAATGAACAGAAATTATTTCAAATATGAGGGGGCTGCCCCTTCTTCGACCCTTGAGTTTTAAGCTAAAAACCGTTGAAGTTCTCTAAAAGCACTTCTCATTCAAATTCAACAGCTTGTGTGTTTCAGCAGTCTTTCTTAAATAATTGAGACAAAACGTCAAACTTTAACGCAAACAGAGTAAAAAGAATCTTGCAACCATCATAAATCACTATACCCATGGCCAGATAAGACTAATAGTAAATAGCAAGGTAATGGACATACATTACTCACTCTCTATTCTTCTTGCACCCATCAAAGGTTGCTATACAAGCAGTCAGATGATAAAACAGCAAATGGCTACAAATGACTAATTCTCTTTTTTTCTTGCAACCATCATAAACCACAATAACAGTGGCCAGATCAGACCAATCCAAAAAAATAAGGTGATGGACATAAATGACTCACTCTCTATTTTTCTTGCGCCCATCAATGTTTGCTATACAAGAAGCCAGATTAGACCAACATGATATAACAACAAATGGATACAAAAAACTAACTCTCTATTTTGCTTGCAACCATCATAAATCACTATACCCATGGCCAGAATACCAAATGGCAAGATCAGAGTAATTCAAAATAACAAAGTAATGGGCTTTAATGACTCACTCTCTATTTTTCTTGCACCCATCATAGATCCCTGTGGGTAAATGTTGGATAAGCCCAATTCGTTTGGCCATTTTCACTTGTTCCTCTTCTGACAGAGATGTAGTTTGAATTCGTCCACTGGATGTGTAAGATATTGTCGATGAAGTCTATAAAGAGTAAAACCAATGGACTTGATGATACTTGCATTTTAACACTTTTAACTGTCCAGATATCAAAACAACTTTTTTCAAACTTGGAAAAATTTATGTTTATCTTCTAAGTCCCATTCCAAAAATTCCAAGTCTTTTCTTATTTATTATTAATGTGGAAATGATAATATGGAATGGAATTTAGAAAATTACCTTAAAAATTTCCCAAAATTAAAAAAAATCAAGTTAATATCTGAACAATTCAAAGCAATAAAATATGGTGAAATAGGGAAATCAAATAGAGAGTTTGCTGACATCAAAATAACACCCTGCAATCTCTGTAGCTCAAGCTATTCTGATAATGCTTAGAATTCTTAATTTAGAAAAATTGTGCTTTTACAAACTGTGGAGTTTTTAGTGTTACTCTATATTAGTAACTTTAATTTTCAAAGTATATCGTTAATTTTAACCATAGGCTATTTTACTACTACTGCTACTACTATTAACAACTCAATGCAGCACCAAGCCACCTGAGGCCAACACAGCTACGCACGTTCCTCCTCGATCCCAATCAATTGGAAGCCTACCTCTTGACACTCTCCTAGGAACTTTCTATTTCCCTTTAAACTTTCCTTAAGACATCCTCCCACCCCAATTAAGGACGACCTGCTTTTGGTTTGGCCTTAGATGGTTGACTGATAAGGATAATCTTTGGCAATCTGTCATCTTTCTTCTGCAGAACGAACCCTGGCCATCTCAACCTTTCTCTCATTATCAGAAAGCAGGATTGAACCATATTTATTGTAAAGCTTGTTGTTTGAGATAGTCAGTCAGTTGGGTTCCAATACAATCGATAGGCAATTTCTCTGGAAAACATCTAGCAAATCCTACTCTGTTTTTCAGAGCACCCATGCTTCAGAGCAATGTTGCACCCACCGTCTTTACTAATAGTACTACCTAGGTAAGTGAATTTGTCCACTTGATTGATCTTCTTGCTACCTAAGCTTATCTTGGTATAGCAACCATCTCAACCTTTCTCTCATTATCAGAAAGCAGGATTGAACCATATTTATTGTAAAGCTTGTTGTTTGAGATAGTCAGTCAGTTAGGTTCCAATACAATCGATAGGCAATTTCTCTGGAAAACATCTAGCAAATCCTACTCTGTTTTTCAGAGCACCCATGCTTCAGAGCAATGTTGCACCCACCGTCTTTACTAATAGTACTACCTAGGTAAGTGAATTTGTCCACTTGATTGATCTTCTTGCTACCCAACATTAACTCTTTACATTGACTTATTCCTAGTCTTAGTGACTTAGTGACTAGGCCTAGTCTTCTTAACATTAATTTTCAAATCTGTTCTTGCACCCTGAACTCCCAATTGACAAATATTTATTTATTTTCCTAACATTTTCATCTAGGATCAAGATGCTTAAATCATCAGTATAATCAAAGGCTAGGAGAGTCATACTTCCCCAATTGATACTTCCTACCTTCACCTTACTACCTATGTATGTGAGCCTGTCCTCTTGATCAATCTTCTCGTTACCCAACATCACCTTTCCACCTTCACTAATTGCTAGTCTTCGTGACTTAGTCTTCTTAACACTAATTTTCAAACAGCTGATCAAACGCTTGCTCATAATCTATAAAACTAAGGACTACTGGCGTTTGATCTCTCAGGTATTTCTCAATTATTAATCTAAGAGTTAAAATATGGTTGATCTATCCTCTACCCTTCCTAAAACCAAACTGTTCTTTCCCTAAAACTTTATTTGCAGCAGCTCTAAGTCTAAAAAGTATCATCATACTAAGTAATTTGCTTTCTGTGGAAACCAGGCCCATGTTTTTACAATTACCACACTCACTCTTATCACCTTTCATATAGAAGGGTTTAATTAGAGTTTTTCTAAAAATCACTAGGCACTTCTCCCTTTTCAAAAATTGTACTCATAATCTTCAGTAACTTATCTCTAACTTCATAACCACCATGTTTAAGAAACTCATTTACCACACTATCAGCACCAGGGGTCTTATTATTTTTCATTCCTTTTAGCATTGTAATAAATTCTCCTTACAAAATAAATCTTCCTTCACATCCAAAGCGTCACAATTGTTTTAATCACCTATTCTCTGCTTTTTTCGAAGGTAAATTCTATGAATAACTTAATCTTTGAATATATTTGCTGTATAATTAAAACGTTGTAACTATAAAGAGCGAGAACGTATATATGTAGATTGTAATTTTAAATTTCTTACAGATTGTGCAGTTAAAGAAAAAAAATAGAAGCTAGAAAGAACAAGCTTTAAATTTTATAACCAGTTTCAGTCACGTCATTATAAAAATTTTATAACATCATTATAAACTTTTATCACTTATAATGATAAAAATATGATCATTAGAAACAGGAGGATTACGGGTAAAAAATCAACACAAAACATTTTCATATCCTACCAAAAAGAATAATATGCAACATTTTGAAAATGTAAAAATGTTTTCATTTCCAAACTTACCAAAAGACTAAAATTTTCTTCATGCAATGAGAAAAAAATTTGATTCTGAAAACTAAACAAAATTACAGGGGGCAGTCATGACATAAAAGTTGTCTTTGAACTAATGAAATATTTTGACTGCCTCATGTTTCCAATTTTTGTCTAAAAATGTTTTGTCTTGCTAATAGCAAAATTTTTTTTAAAGTTTCTAGGACAATTAGAGGTAAAAGACTTTTTTATTTTTAAGAAATGTTTTAATACCATGATTTTGCTCAATCAAAGCTGTATATGCATCCATAAAGAAGGCATGCTAAGAACTCCCCCTCAAGAGCTCAACACCATAATTAACCATAAGACACCATAAGAGCTCAACACCATAATTAACCTTAAGACACCATAAGAGCTCAACACCATAATTACCAACACATTCTACACAAACAAAATCTCGAACTTGGTCAAATAAAGTCTCAAACTTGGTTAATATAATAAGAAGCAATATAAGCAATATATATAGAAGCAATATAATAAGAATATAAGAAGCAAAAAACAAGAAGCAATAAAAAAAATACATAACAAAGTATCCAAAAGTTGCCCATTTCACAATTTTTTAGAAACACTGATGCTTTGTAGAAAAGAATTTACTAGGGGAGGGGGAAGCAGTTCCGTAGTCTATCTTGCACAAGCATCATCAGTTGGTGATGTTAAACTTTTAGTTTTCACAAAAAAAAGCACTTTCAAGAAGAGAATTATTTCAACAGACAATAAGAGTGGTCATATTAAGATATGGCAGGGCTGCCACTGGTTCAAGTGGTGAAAAATAGGGACTTAGGGACCTCTTCTTAGTCAACAAAGGGACCTCTCTAGGGACAATTCTAGAAGCAAAATGAGCCCAAAAACTCAGTTTTCAGAAAGCTTTGAAAGAAAGAGCAGTGACCCAACAGCAAATGACACTTGACTAAGAAAAAAAAAATGTGAATGACCATTTGCAGACATCTCTCCATGATCCGAGGCCAAGTGATAATTAAGAAACCGACCACACCAGAATCATCATGCCATGGGAGGAGCTTTTACCTTCTTTTTTTTGAACGCTTTAATCTCAGATACAAAAATATGATGAGAGATAAGGGTATGGTAACTAGAACAAACAACCTATTTGTTTCCATTTTTTTCACCGCCTTCTACTGGAACAGAGATGTGATCAGTAACTGTTTCTTTGACTCTAACTGCTGCTGGTTCTTTAAGTCCCATCTATCATAGCCTGCGCTAGTTGTATCTTGACAGTGTTCTTCCTTTCAGTGCCATTTTGAGCCGGCTATGAGCTTTCTTCAGTAGCTTGTCTGCAAGCTGCTCCATGAAACCAAACACTTCTTTTTTTCTTTGAAAGATTTTTGGAGAGTCTCTATTGTCTGTCTTTTCAAAGAGGTTTTAGCGAGCTGCTTCTCTCTCAGCTGTTCTCTTGCCTCCAAGTCCTGCTGCTCTTTCTCAGACTTTTTTTTTAAGGCCTTTTCCTGCTGTAGGTTCAAATCATAGCTCTTTCTAGGGAATTTGACCAATTTTATCAAGTCTTCAGTGACAGCAACATTTTGCTTATGTCCTCCAAATCTGCCCCACCTATCTATCATAAACAGTTTTGTATTCAAAGTTTATTTGTTCACTGAAGCTCTTTCTTTGCTGAGAACTTGCCTGGAAAGGGAGAAACCCGCTCAATGCTGGCAGACCAGTGTGAAATGGTCAAAGCATTTTTTATGACTTCAGACGAGTTTGGACATTTTCCTCCCTGGATCACGCTGTTCCCCATGCCGTCGATCCTTCCTGGCTCTGATGGAAGTCCGGATAACTGGACTAGCTTAAACTCGTCAACTAACATGTCTTTTTGCATCTAGATGGGTAACTTCTTGGCAACATATAATAAACTGTGAGCAGAAACTGGCTTTGAAACTTCATCAAGATGCGGAAAAGTTAATGCTTTCAACAACTGCTTTCTGCCAAGTTCATCAAGGGTCATCTTCTGGAAATAGGACCCAAGAGGTTCAATTAAAATATAAGCAAACTTAATTCACCCAAAGGAAAAGTTTTTGATCACTGTATCTCAAAACATTTTTCCATATACATCTGCTATTCCATCAGTGGATTTCCCAGAATAGTCAGACTCAATCATCTTCAGAGTCCATGTAATTTCTGCAATGTTGTTTCATCCCTCACTACATAAGCACCTAGGTGCAAGGGCTGTTTTGTCGGTTCGCCTCTCTCCATGGAAGATGCTGCAAAGAGATAAATCTGATTCGGTGTTAACTTTATAGTAACATTCTTCATATGTTCTGCAGTTCTGGCGTTTTGCAGTAAAGCATAGGAGCCCTTAAGGCAGACAAGCAATGTATTGCAGATAGAACAGTAGAAAGAGAACAGATCTCCCAGAACAGCTCTTCACCACTCTTTCATTGGGTGTTCTGTTGCATCTTTCTCTTCCAACCAAGTCTCCCAGAATTAACTCTTTCCCATTCTAATTCAAAATGAAACTTCCACCCTAAACTTTAAAAAAGAAGTTAGTAGAAAAACATATAGGCTATTACCAAAAATGTATTCAAATAAAAAAGGGCGCAAGGAGGTAATATAATAGTTTAAGAAATGTATATAAGCTCAAAATCGCGCAAGAAACCTGATTTTAATACCACCGCCTTCATATTTGTAATTAGATCTATTATCTTTTTTTTCCTCTGTGTGTAACAAAGTGACACCCAGAAAAGAGTTTCCTAAGTAATTAACAACCAACCCTTGCCACCTCCTAGTCTTTTGACTCCAGAGGCAAAGAGGGTCACCCCTTCTGCGTGACTAGTCTGTCTGCTGTGTCCAGGCAGTAATGCTGTAGCCTATGTAGCAACAAGTTTTGTCTTTCTTAGACAAGCCAAAACAGGTTCCAAGATTCTCAAGCAAAACAAAAATACTGAATACCATATACTCACAAGTATTGGTAGCCTTCAGGATACAGAGCTTTAAACCAAAGCAAGAAAAGGGACTTATCAATTTAAGGGACCAATAGGGACCTTCACTTGATTTTAGGGACTTTAGGGACCTTGTGGCAGCCCTGATATGGCAAATCTCATATCATTTTGGAAAGATCTAAATGAGCTGGATCATTTTTAAAGAGAAGGGCTAACTGGACACCACTGAAAAGATTGAATGAGTTCTTAAGTTGTTAATATATATATATATATATATATATATATATATATATATATATATATATATATATATATAGATATATATATATATATATATATATATATATATATATATATAATATATATATATATATATATATATATATATATATATATATATATATATATATATAGATATATATATATATATATATATATATATATATATATATATATTATATATATATATATATATATATATATATATATATATATATATATATATAATATATATATATATATATATATATATATATATATATATCCAGCATAATCTATGACTATTTCTACCCTTGAAAATTGAAGAAAGCCATGGTTCCTATCCCCAAATAATATTCCTGATTAACTGTGGTTAAACATAGATGAAAATTCAAAAGCGAGTTGAGGAGAAAAGATATCATCATTTATAAACTTGTTAAAATTATCACTTAAAAACTTTTTACCTCATAAGGTGGTGGTAGATCATATTCAGATTGCTGGGAATCACTTCTTCCATCTTGATTTAAGAGACCAACATCATCAACTGCAGAGCCTTTCAAGCAATTTCCCATTGATTGGTCTATAGATAATTGAACAGATTAATTGATATTTTAAAAAATTGTGTTTGAGAAAAAGATGATAATAATGAAACATTTATTTGACTATCTGAATTTTGGTCAAATGTATCATGCTGAATACAATCATCACTATTCAAGGAAAAAGAAAAACCCAAAGAAGAGGAAAAATATGAAAGGTACCCATGTTATTTGACCTCACATTATCAAAAGAGATGATACTGCTGAAGTCCTATTTACTTGCCCATCTTAATCTTGGCCAAAAATGTTTCTGTTTTTTGCTGACTTGACATTGGCCTTCTAACTTTATGAGTTTACTTTGTTTTTGTTTTTAATGTTTTACGTATTTGACATTGACCTGTTTATAATTTTCTGTTGTTGTTTGATTGTTTATTTTTGTTTTTTTTTTTTTGCTGTATTTGACGCTAAAGTGCGAATTTGGCCCTTTTGGGCTTGTGATAGCCATTTTTCAGCAATAAATATTATCTTATCTTAAGTGTTATTAATGTAGTTGATCATCCCTAATCAAAAAATACAAACACTGGTAGATGGGGAGACACATGAAAGTTATAAAATCTATTCATGTTATTTGCTCATATGTCAATTCATTCTATTTAAAAATATGAAAATTATGAAAGGACCATTTTAATCATTGTCAAATTTTTCACTATTAACTGCAGTCCTCACTGTTCAAGAAATTTGCAACATATAGGGAATATATGACAGTTACTAATATGGCTAGCAAGAAATTCTAGAAAAGGCCTTAGCCTGTCTATAGAAAATTATTTTACTATTTCACATAACTTTTCAATTAGAATATAATTGGTTTCTTCAATGATAAATTCTGAAAACTGCATCTAAAGCCTCTAAAATATTTACTAATATGACTCCTTAAGGCAAACCAGTAAACTTTATGCCCCACCCCCCAATAGCCATGTAACTTCCAAAACTGTTCATGTGCAATGAACTTTCCATAGATTTGTTGCATTTGCTTCCTTGTTTGCTACTAAATTAATTTTGAGAAAAGAGCCAATAGAGGTTTTATTTCAAGAGTACAATGGAAAATTCATTATGTATATGCGGTTTAGGGTATAAATTTGACCATTATAGGAGGGGAAAGGGAGGTTATTTTTTTGCATTAAGGAATGTTATTAATAAGTATTTTAGAATGTTGTAAAGAAGTTTTCAGAAATTAAAAGTTGTTCCTTCTGGAGAAGGGGAGCACAATACTAATACCACACTCTAAAATACTTACTAACATTATTCCTTAAGGTGTACAACTAAACTTTACCCCCCTCCCCCTGATTGTCAAATATATACCTGAATTGTAGACACACAATGAAATTTCCAACAGTAGGTTTACTGTAGTAGTGCTTTTTTGCCATTAAATCAATTTCAAGAAAAAAGTCACATATCACCACTTGAACAGTTGAATCAATGTAAAATCTCTACAATACCACCTAAAAGATGGATTGTTTTAACCATTGGTTTTGTCTAAATTTTTGGTAAGATTCTAGTTTAAGAGTTTCTTATTATTTAGGAAAGTAGTTAAATTAGGTGAATAAAACTTTAGGAATAAATCCAGGGCTGAAACTTTACCCCAGGAAGTATTACCTATCTACTATGCCTACTCTGTTGTTATTTCTAGGACTTGGAAAAATTGAATATATGACTTGTCTATACCTATCTGGATTCTAAAAAAAAAATACCTTAGTTTTAAGTTTAGAATCTCTTTTTACTGGCTTTAGTTTTTTAAATACACTTTTAAAAAACTAATTGAAATACAATTTAAAAAATAATTTTTAACACATTATTTTTTTTTAATAAAAAATACAATTTAGATACAATTTAAAAAATAATTTTAAATACATTATTTTTTTAAATAAAAATACAATTTTAAATACAATTTAAATACAATTAAATCCATACAGCCTCATCAAGATTTTTTTTCTAAACTTAAGAAACAGATCTAGAGATTTTTAAAACTTTATAAATTGAGACAGAACAAAGGTATGAGGCTCAAAACACTGCCTTATTTGAGCAGGCATATTTCTTAAAGTTTCACTTTCATAACAGAAAGTTTGTTAAAAGCCATCAAAGGTCAGTGCCCTCTGGAGAGAGAAGGAGTGGAGGAAGGTGTTTCAAAATATCTTCTCATGAGGTTAAGGCTCTAAATGCATTCCTGAAAGTTTAATTTACCTAACTCAACTATTTTCTAAGATAGCAAGAAGCCTCAAAACTAGATTTTACCAAATTTTCTTAGTAAGAATGCAATAAGCTTTAATATTTTAGCCCTAAACAATGCTGAATATTTAAAGACACTGACAGTCAACATTGGAGCCTGATCTTGGACATTTATTCAAAGCTTGAGCCTACTCTTGGGAAATGTTGTCTAATCCAAGACATAGGATATTAAGGTTAGAACAAAGAACCTAAATGACAGACAGACTCAATCTTTAGCAGATTTAAGCTAAGACAAGTTTTGTGAAGCAGAATAACTATATCTAAAAATGCTAGACTGTAGGGGTGATTTCTTTCTAAATTTAAATGTTGAAAAACAAAGTTTTTTAAGATTGTAGTCACCCAATCCCATAGTTACCCAATCTCAACTTGCCTAGTCTAAATTATCATCCAATTCCACCTATTTAAACCTATATACATAATTTCCAAGTTCTGAAAAGATATTGAAAAATTTCAGTTTAAGCGGCTTCTTGCTACCCTGGAAAGTATGGTAGTTGAGTTAGGTGATTACAACTTTCAGGAATAAGTCCAGGGCCAAAAATACAGCCTGGGAAGGCATTGCCCTGCTACTATCCCTACCCTTTTGCTATTTGCAGGGCTTAGAGGATTCTATGCATGACATGTCTATACCTATTGGAATTCTGACATATGTTTTACTTGAATTTTGAGTTTGTATCTCTTCTTCATTGTCTCTAGTTTTTGTTTTAATGCAAGTCCTATTATTCCAATAGACCTAGAACTTTAAGCCACATCAAGGGTTAAATTCTTAAATTCAATAAATCATTTTACACATTGTTAAAACCTTATAAATTGGGACAGTGTAAAGATATAAGGGTCAAAATGCTTTTTTTATGCCTTATTTGAGCAAAAGACCTATTTTGCATGATTCCCCTTTTATAACGCAAAGATTAGCCTATTGAAGGTGATCAAAGTTCAGTGCCCTCTGGATGGAGGAGTAGAGGTGGATGCTTCAAAATATCTTTATAAGAGATCATTATGCCTCTGAATGCATGTCTGATAGATATACAACAATCAGTTAACTCAACTAAATTTTATATTTTTGCCATATGATCTAGTTTTGCCAGTATTTATCAAAATACATGCACAAATCTATTTTTTGTGTATTATCCTAAAAAAGGAGACAATATTGTCAAAGATTATGGGCAACAAGAAAATGGCTGCTAATACAAGAATTATATGTGATGAATTAGATGTTAAACTATAATCTAAATTCTATATAAAAAAAATATTATCAACCATCTTCCAGCTAGCTAGGGCTGAACAGCTTCTGTCTACTTAAATTAAAAACAAATTTTTTTTTCAACTTAAAGTAAGTAGCCATATTAAAACTTAAAATGAACAAGAATTATTACATACATAACCCTCTTTGATGTTCTTTACTCTAAAGGTGGACTTTTTGTTCTAATTATTTAAGAAAGACTCCTGAATCACAAGTGCCATTTAATTAGAATAACAAGCTTTTTAATAGTTCAAAAACAAATAGCATAAAGAACAAGGTAATAAGGAGGAGACAACCCCTCATATATGTAACAATTATTGCAAAGTTATATACAGGGCAAAGTTAATAGCTTGCAGCACTTCCCCCAGGGGATGTGGGGAGTCAAGTTGTTCTCAAAGGCATAGTTATTACATCTTTTGACTAAACTCAACAAAATGGCTATGTCAAAATTTTGATCAGACACCTTTGGGACAAAATGGAAAATGAGAGGGGGGCTAGCTGCCCTCTAATATTTTTGGTCAGTTAAAATTAGACTAGAAATTTTTGATTTTTGATAAAATGAGCCCTCTCCTGATCCTCTAGGATAACTGGTTTGATACATTCAGCTACAGGAAAAACAAACAAATAAACATGCACTCATGATCTTGCTTTTTGCAAAAAGTACAAAATTCCATATTTTTGTATACAAGAACTTGAAACCTCTCCATTAGGGTTCTCTGATATGTTGAATCTGATGGTATGATTTTCTGTAAGATCATGATGTTTTGGGGGTGTTTCCTCCTTTCTTCAAAATTAGGCAAATTTTCTCAGGCCTGTAACTTTTGATTGTTAAAATTAAACTTGATAAGCTTTATATAATTTGACAAGGCATCAAAATTTGATTCTTTTGATGTGTCCATTGTTATCAAGACTCTATTTCTTGGAGTTTTGGTGACTATTAAGCTGTATGACTCCTTGCTTACAGTTCATTACCACAAACCATTTGACCAACTTCTCAAAAAACAGAATGTTCAAAGGAGTCATTCTTAAATAATATTAAATAAAAAAAACAATTTTTTTTTAACTGAAAGTAAGGAGCAACATTAAAACTTAAAACAACAGAAATTATTCCACATATGAAAGGGGGGCAGTCCCTTCCTCAATGCCTTGCTCTTTATGCTAAAGTTTTTTATTGTTTTAAAAAATAAAGTTGTGAGACAGAGTCAAACTTTAGCATAAAGAGTGAGGTGTGGAGGAGGGGACCACCCCTTTCATAAACAGAATAATTTCTGTTTGTTTTAAGTTTTAATGTTGCTCCTTACTTTTAGTTAAAAAAACTTGTTTTTTTTATTTAACTTCTGAATGTTTTTGAATTAATGTAGATTTGATTTTGGCTCATACATGAATAACTAAAACAAAATTTGCAAATTAATTTTACTTTTTTTGCTAAATGGCTTTCTTGAAATTTTGTTCTGATGTAACTTATGTAACAAACTTCTATATTCATATGTTTTTATGCGTGTCCCCCTAGTCTATACCTCACTTTTTATGCTAAAGTTAAAATTTTGTTCAAATCACAAACCCCTGAATCACAAAGGCCAGTTAATTAGAATAGATAGCTCTTTTGAAAGTATTAAAAAAAAACTTTAGCATAAAGGGTGAGAAATTGACTAGGGGGCAACCCCCTTCATATAAATAATAATTTCTGTTCATTTTAAGTTTTAATGTTGCTCCTTACTTTCAGTTGAAAAAACTTTTTTTTATTTAATTTCTGATTGTTTTTTTTAAATAATGCTGGGAAATCCAGCACCCCCCTTCATAGAAATGTTCTAAATAGACTATGATAATTGCTTTACCTGAAAATCCAACTTTTAACCCTTTACAGACCTTTAAAGATGTTTTTTTTCATCCTATTAAAGGCAGCATTTTGATGTTTGTCACTCTTGTTTCAAGCTGTGTACCCATAACTGAGTCAATGGTGATTAAATCAAGAACCAGAAAACAAACAGGAAATATAGGCTATAACTTGGGCTATATAGCCTATTTATACATTGAGAGGGGGTCATAAAGGATATTGGAGTTGCAGTTGAAATGTGTTAACTACAACCAGGGGCATCCTGAGGCTCATTTTATTGTGGAGGGGGGTGGGTGTGATATTTGTAAATTTAACAAATTACTATATAATTTATGCCAAATTTTACCAAATAACAAACAAGTTGGGGGGAGGGGTGTGCCCCTTCCTGCCCTCCCCCCTCAAATTGCCCCTGACTACAACTAGCCTAGGCTAGGCCTACTCTGTATCTTAGGGTAAGACACCCAGTAGTCGGACACTTTAATCACTTTGAAAACTTTTTGACATTTAAACTACTCTAATTACTGTATTATACCACCTAGAAACCTAATTTTTGTATCAAAAAATTTCTGAACAAGTAGGTTACTAATTTAAATAGTTTCACTTGTACAGCCCCTCCTATTTTTGAATTTACTAACAAGTGACAATTCTGCCTAAACTTGGACATACAAATGGGTCATTAAAATAGTATAAAAGATTCTGTCCAAGAATAGGCAGGTGGCCGACTACTGGGTGTCTTACCCTAGGCCTATTAAGAAGGAAGCAGTGTTGCTTTCAACCCTTTTTAGCAAAAATAAGAGAAAAACTTATCATCTTTAAGGGTTTATAAAAGGCTTAAAATTGGATTTTCTTAGTAGCCTAAAGCAATTAGGCTATTGCATTCAGAAAGAGCATAGCCTAAGAAAGGCATTGAGTGGTGTGTTCCCCTAATTCATAGCTCAGCAACAGAAAGGTATCAATATTTACTCTGAATTTGTACCTCTGTTTAGAGACAAGGTCCCAAAGCTTAGTCAATTTTTTTCAATTTAGGGTAATAGGCCTATATGCTAGCCTAGTTATTAGTCATTAAAACTTCAATATCAACTGCTCATAGGCCTACAGCTTGCTGGTCTAAATTTTCACTAAAAGAGCCAAGAATCTTACCGACCTAGGTTTAGAATCAAATTACACCCCTTTAATTTCAAAAGCCTACCTAGTTCCAAGACTTGCTTTTGTTTGTATTCTAAATTTGCATATGCTTCTTCTTAATTTATGCAGTGTTTTCACTTCCTTTTTCTCGCAGTCCGATTGTTTAGTTCTAAATCCCTAATAAAAACTTTCTGCTCCACAAAAAAAAAATCATTATCATACATTCCACGCGTGCGGGCCTTTTATGTGAGAATTATCCCAAGTATTTTCTTATAGATTTTAAACAGTATGTAATTAAATTACGAGACTAGTTGTCGTCAGCTACTGAAGACGGTTGAGATAAAAAGTTTTGATGCTATTAAACTCATTTAGTATTCTCTCAGCCACAAAATTAGTGAAGGGAAGGGTCAATGCCCATTCGAATTGCATGATCAGAAGGGGAAAACAAACAACTCCAACAGCATTTTGGTAGATTAATGTGTATCCCAAGCACATTCAGTTTACAAATTTTCAGGATCCAAATTTTCGGGATATAAATTATTCCGTATTGCTAGGTTAAATTGCTATCCCAGTCTGCATTAATCTGCTTTATCCTAGCCAAGCTAGATAAGTGTCTGGACATGGAATTGATTGAGAGAAGAGAAGGATTAATATCCATTCGAATTGCATTATGAGATGGGGAAAACAAATAACTCCAACAGCATTCAGGTTGATCAATGTGTATCCCAAGCATTTTTAGCTGACAAATTTTCAGGATCCAAATTTTCGAGATATAAATTATTCCGTACTGCTAGGTCAAATTGGTATCCCAGTCTGCTTTAATCTGCTTTATCCTATACAAGCTAGATAAGTGTCTGGATATGGGATTGGCTTAGAGACAGTTTCAAAAACTGAATCTTCAAAATTTAATCTTCCTTTCATATGGATGATGAATTCATCCTAATTGTCTTAAATTACTCTGTAAAACAAATCTAACTCTTTTAGCATGATCAATAGATAACCTACAAGCAATGTCATACATCTATATCCTCCCAATGTCAAATTTTCTCACCGAATTGCGAAATGTTAAGGTAATTTTTCATCGATTTTCAATGAATTTCAAACAGTCCATATACAAGGCAAATCCTGAAAGCTCGTGGCGGATATTTTGACTAGTTCTTTGGCTTATTCTCTTGTGAAACAGGTCATCATCGGTTTGAAACAAACAATTGAAGTTGTTAAACAGACCGAGTGAATGAGAAAAAAATCTCAAGCATTGTTTTCAGCAAAGGGTTTTGAGGTGTTCTTGTGCAAAGGTAATCACATGTTTTATTTTTAGTAGAGATTGAATTTAATCTAATAATATTCCAAGACTAGCAGTCGTTTGGCTATTGAAAACTATTGAGATAGTCAGTTTTGATTTTTTTCATCTCTCTTAATATGATCTCGGTCACAACATTTGAAGAGAGCATCAATATCCAGAAGTTAATATCCAACTATAGCATCATTTTTACGTTCAAATTGTAAAATTACTTTTTGTTCTGCAAAATCCCCACAAAAACTTTGCTGTACAAGGTTAAGGCTTTACCTTAGTGTTCTATTACAAAATCTGCAAACTCGTGTGGGATTCATTTGTGGAGGTGGTCACATCTATTTTTTTAACACAGACTGAACATAGCGCAATCACATTGCATGATCATTAGTCATTGGCTCTTGAAGACGGTTGAGATAGTCAGTTTCGATGTTATTCAGCTCTCTGAATATTCTCTCAGCTACAGCATTGAGAAAGAGAAGGGTCAACATCCGTTGGATCAGCAATGTGGATCCAGCCAGGAGCGGCAAAAGAGGCTGAATAGCAAATTAAAAAGAAAACTTACCGAAAGAAGACCTGATTCAATGTTTATTATTATCTAAACTACAATAACCAAGTGTTTTATCAAGTATAGTCACACGCTTTTAGTATCCTCAAGAATTTTCCTCCTGTTTTCCTTAAGGAAAACACATTTGTGCATAAGACGATTGAGCGATGTAAGAGCATGGGTAAGGCTTCAAAGATTGTCAGTGACCCAGCTAGGCTGGTTCGCTGGGTAGGACCCCTGTTAATAATCTTAAGACTTTCCAGGGGCAATAATTCACGAAAAGGAATGGAGGCAACGATTTTACTGTTTTTCAGTGAAGACGCAAGAAAGTCTTTTTTTAAATCCGTGGAGTATGTTCCAGCATACATTTCCAATGGCAAAGTAGCACTTTTATTTCGTAGTCAGTGGCAATAAAAGCTTTTTTTAAGTCATTACCCCACGATGAAACATTTTTGAAATAAAGGGGTAAGCTTTAAGCTATAGAAACTAACATTAATTGTTCCCAAGTCAACTTACTAAAATCATAGGCTTGCCTACATTTTTTTTAAATTTAAATTTAACGCTTAAGCGACTCAGTACCATGGAAGAGGCGAGTAAAGGCCTTTCTAACAGGGAAAAGCCTACCATAATTTATATTTTGGGCTGTTTCAATTGACGGGTAACTTTTGTATTGCATGGAACGGAGAGACAATAAGGAGAAAAATAATAAAGAAAAGAATAATAAAGAAAGAGAGGCAATAAGAATGCTAAAAAGAGGTAGGCATGACAATAGACTGTTTCAATAAAATTATACCTGAACTTTGACAAGCTGGGACATGGTCCCCTTAATGTGTGTATACTTATCTGAAGATATGTATGCCTTATAACTCTAGTTGCACCATTCATGGTACCATAAGTCTGTGTGCTGAAAATAAGATAAAAAAGTTTAAGGTAAATAGATGAATTTCTAAAATTCTCATCATAATATGCAATTACCAGAAACAGTCTACATATAAGTTTTTACCCGTTTTGATAACCACCGGAGACGTATGTACGTACTAAATTTTTTCTTCCACTTTGGCAGTGAAACAAAAGAAGACAGCAAGTTTGCTGATACAAAAGCTAGAAATGCAGTGCTCAGAGAATTTTTTTATTTTTCAAAATACATTTTTTAGTTAAGTGAAGCCTTCATCCATATTTATTCCTGAAAGGAGCATTGAATTTGGAAAGCAGAAAAAACTTCAACTTTTGATATTTCTGATTATATAGTAAGCATATTGTTGTGTTCTAAATTAATAAATAAAAAGACGAGTTTATCTTCAAGTTAAAATAATGAGCAATGCTAAAACTTAAAACAAATAGAAATTATTTTGTTTATAAGGGGGACTGTCCCCTCAAAAATTTTGATCGTGTATCTTTAGGGGAAATAGGAGTGTGGAAAGTGGCTAGTTACCCTCCAGTTATTCTAGTCACTTAAAAAGGGCACGAGATCCTTAAATTTCTATTTGAATGCGCCGTTCCTTGATCTTCTAGGACCATTAGCTCGGTACTATCAGTTTATCTGATATGCTGAATCTATTTGTGTGCTTTTCATTAGGATCCCTTGACTTTTTGGGGCTTTCCCCCCTTTTTCAGAAATCAGGGAAATTCTCTTAGGCCCGTAGCTTTTGATAGGTAGAATTGAATTTAATAAATTTTATAAATTTAGGCTCAGCATAAAAAACCACTTCTTTTGATATCAATTGTCATCCAGAATTCTATTTCTTGGGATTTTGGTTACTATTGCGCCAATAGGATGGAGGAGGCTGACGTCACTCTCCACGCCGAGTAGCGTTTGGCAGGAGACCTAAGTCAAGTAAGTCATTGGGCAGAGTCACTGTCACTAAAAGTTTGTTACCACGAGCTGTTTGATAATTCTACTGGGTAAATATATATTTCGTGAATGTTACGCTATATATTCAATTAACAACTCCTGCTACCATTTCTTAGGCTTCAGCTTTGCACAATATTTGAGAGAGTTAATTTCTTTTTAAATCAATAATATTATGCATCATTCAAAAGTAGTGGAAATAAATTGTGAGTTGATAAAACAATCACTTTTGATGAATAGCATATATGTAACAAGTACATACTAGTGTCATTACTTTCCATGAAACACGATCAACTTACACACTAAACGAAAATGGTAATATTTACAGTATTGATTGTGCAGAAGGGGACGGTAAAATCTACATTTGCACCCCGCCCCCCTGAGAACAACCTATATCCAGTTCTGTGCAGGATCACTACCCAAAACTGTTTCATTCTGATATATCCTATCTGGGCATACTAGATATCTCGAGATAAGTATTTAGCGGTCTAAGGCACAGTTCTCTGATAAACGTCAAGAAAAGATCTTCAAAGCTGAAACGTTCTTCCCTTCGTGTAATGGCTTTAATTTAAATGTCGCAAGCAGGTTCTTAAAATATTTCCAGTCCTGTTAGCAAGATTAATAGATTGCTAACAAGCAAAGCCATCTTGTCAGATATTTCCAACGTTAACTATACTAGTCGAAGTAGAATATTCTAAGATTCCTTTTATTAATTGAATTTCCGTTTTTTTTTAAATGGTCCTTATGCATGGCAAACTTAGAAAGTTCCTGGCCAGTTTTGGAGTAGCTCTTTGGCTTTTTGTTTTACTTCACAAAACAGACCATACTTGGTATGAAGCAAACAAGCAAAGTCGTTGAAGATGCCGAGTGCATAAGGAGCAAAACCAAGAAGTGTTTTCATTAGATGACTTTGAAGCGTTCTCTTAGAACTTATCATGACCGTAAGCTGTAAAAGAGATAATCATGCTCGTGACATACAGCTTCAAGGATGCTTTTTTGCACCAGTAGTTTCTCCTAACAACCATCCAGTGAAAGGGTCCATAAGAACTGATCGAGTCTTCTTCTTCTCCTTTTAACCTTCAGAAAAGCTTATATCTTTTCATATGATAAACAATACAGAAACTGACCAGGTAAACATTTTAAGATGTCAATAAAGACTGCACAGGGCTTAGCATTATTTGTCACATATTTACAGGCAAAGAAAAAATTGTTCATTTTAATTGATAAATTTGTGTGACTATGGTTAAAACACAAAATCTGGATTAACTTTCCCTGCTCCCCTTTTTTCAAAACATTTTTACCAGAACACCGAAAATCTAGATGTGCTCAAAGAGGTTTTTTATTGGATAGTTGCTCTGCCATCTGTAGTTGTGACATAATGAAAAATGAAATAAATCTTATGCTGCATATTGCTGCTGCATCACCCTTAGTGTTGGCAGCTATGACTTTCTGCATCGTTTAACCGGAGTATCTTCTTTAAGTTAATTGGCTCCTAAAGTTGACGAGCCGGGCTTATCATAGGCTTGCACAATTGGGTACGAGATACTCCAGAAGAACTATTGTAATATATTAATCAGAAAAATTGTGAGCTGATAGAGCTGACAGAAAGAGCTGATATTAATCAGCTCTTTGTTAGTCATTTCATGATGTATCTGAATCATTTCTATTCAATTCCACTTCGGGTATTTGAAGGTTTTTTAAAAAAGCTAGACATAGTTATAGAGACATAAACTGTTAGTGTGTAAAGACTTTGAAACAAATGGTCAAAAATATTAATTCCTCACTGTAATAAAGAAAAATTACGAATAAATTAATACCGAATATGAAGGAATTCTCCAAATATGTCAATTATCCAAAAGCCAGTTTCCCTGAGATAAAAAGCCCCGCACATTGTCTGAAAATTCCTCAAAAAGGAAAAAAAACAATGAAAATTTACTGGAACGGAAAATCCCAAGAAAATGTGAAATCCCTGGACTGGGCAGGACTGCGTTGGGTTGATCAGATCCTGGGGGGATCCAACGATTAGGTGATCAATTGAATAGCTCTAAATGCTCCTTCGCCATGCTGGCGTATGTCACAAGGCGGTCAATTAAAGAATTGGTCGAAAACTGTTAGAAGCAACCTATAACTCATCAGTGGATTTCAAAAGTTTGGCAGAAGATGGGAGAACTGCTGTCGCCAGTGTGCAGAAGAATTGGTAAAAAAAATCGTAGCAGTTGGGAATCAACGTTTGTGATGTATTTGTGTCTAATCCCACAACAGGTGGTCCCACACACGTGAGTACGTAAGAGAAAACACCTACTTCCCTTTGTTAAGCCAAGGACACCAGCAACTGTAGATTGAGTCCGGCCCAAAACTCCCCGTGCTCATAAAATGTATCAGCACTAAATGAGCCAAAACTATGAGTTTCAAGATTATTCTGTACATTTTAAGAAGACGCATTTTAAAATTTCCATTTCAAGTCTCCATATCCCACAGCACCCAAGTTAAAATTTCTTTTTTTCCTTGTAAACTTTAAGTTATTTTTGTTACAGGAGTGTAATTTGTAATTTTGCTAATTGATCAGAATCTGGATTCTAAATATACCGTTTAACTGAGGATTTACATGATAAGAAAAATGTTGCTCCACTGACAATCGGCATTGTGATCAATAGGACCTCTTTTATTTAGAAAAGCCTAATTTCACTTCATTTTTAAATTTCTTCGTTTTATTGAGGAATTATGTTAATATTAGTTAAATGTCAAGAAATGGGCAAACTTTTATTTTCTATTAAAGAATTATTCCTTCCCTGTTAAACACAGCTGAGAAAGCATAAAAACTTTCTACAGTAGTAAGTTTTTATCGTTCCTTGACTGCTTAGTTTGATAGCGAGAGGAATATCCCCTTATAAAATAGGAAAAGTTTGCCAATTCCATTTTATTTCTTTGAAGTTACAGTCATTCCTTTGTAAAACGATGAGCGTGAAAAGTGAACTGCAAAGAGGCTTTCTTAATAAAACAGGCCTATACTCCAAACTGCTAATTTGGCAACTTCACTTGAAATAATAACTATGGATTTTGCAAGGGCGGATCCAGGACTTTTTTAGGGGGAGGGGGGCGCAAAATGTGTTTATCCAATAAAGTTTCGTTAGAAGCAAGTTTAATTAACGCAAAATTGCGTTAATTGAGTAAATTACCCTACCTTAGACTGTTTTGGGGGTGGGGGGGGGGGCCCTCCTTGCCTCTCCGGATCCACCTCTGGGATTTTGGATTTTCGACTTTGCAAGGTCATGTATAAGCTAAACAGGTTAATGTAATAGATATGATCGACTAAATTAAATAGTCAAATATATTTGAAATAATTTGATAATATTAGTTTTGAAATTTGAAGAAACAGAACATACAGATCCGTAAAAAAAGAGAAGCTCTTGCGAGGAACAATATTGACGCAAGAGTCCAGAATTTTGGATGGGGAATATATCACGTAAGCCCCAAATAATAGTTAAAGGGCACCTTGAGCATTTGCTCTTTGTAAGTTCACTTTTACCTGGGAATAGACCAAATTGCTTTGATTTTTAACGTGTATCATCCATTTTCTTGTCGTATTCCTTAAGTAAATAAATTTATATATATTTATAGTCAATAAATCGTATATGTTCCTCGTTTAAGACTGAGCAGAACATTTGCCTAATTTTAACTATCCACGTTTACCCCTCGCTAGCTCGGGTCTACGAAATTAGCAAGTTACGAGTTCTGGATGTGGTCGGTTAAGAGTGTGCAGTTAATTAGCACCAGTTTGGTACGAATCTTTCCAAGGCACTAGCCTCAGGGAAGAGATTTCATAGCAAGGGTTTGGTCAATGGTATTACCTGTAAATAGACCACGAACACAAAAAAATTTTAGCACAGGGGAACAATTTTTCTGTTTAAGTTGTTATTTAGTATTGTCGAAATAAAATCGTCTATAAGTAACATAGCTGAGATTGATGAATTGATTTGATAACTGATAAAAACAGCTATTTTTCGGTAGCCTTTCTTCTGTCAATTACACGAATTTTACTAACTTTTCATTAGAAATATTTTAGCGATAATATATATAAAAAAAAATGAGAGAAAAGGTTTTATTTCCCTTACTCAAATATCTGAAATTACCTTACCTTAAACCTTAGTTCCTCCAGGGCCAGGTGAGGCTAATAGGGCATCAATGAAACCTTGCCAGACGTCCTGGAGTGGAGCAGCAGCCGTGACGTCCTCCCACTGTGGCTGTAACGACAGCTCAGCATTCCGCAGGTCTCGGTCGTACTGTCGTCGGAGGATGAGTTTTGGTCGTCCTCTTTTTGCCTACCTTCGAGTTGCCACTCTTAGACAGCACTCGGAAGACGGTCTCCTGATATTCGGCGGACATGACCAGGATAGGTCTATCTTCTCTGCTTCAGGAGATCAGTGACTGGTGGTTGACCTGTTCGTCTGCAGACCACTACGTTCGTGACCCTGTCCTGCCAGGAAATGTTAGGGATTCTTCTGAGGCAGACGTTTTCAAATGCTAGGATACGTTTTTCCAGCTGGAAATTCAGCTTCCAGCATTCGCTTGCATAAAGGAGAATGGACATGACGTTGCTATTCCTCAGATGGAGCTTTAGACGCGAAGAGTATTTTTTACTTCGCCATACTGGTTTCAGTTTGTTGACTGCCTTTGATGTTTGTCAAATTCTCCTTTTTATCTCGTTGACTATTCCACCATTATATTCGATCGAACTTCCGAGATATTTGAAATCCGGATTTGTTTGATCGTTTTTCCTTTGCATTTAAGGATCAAAGGTGAGTTGGATGGGACAATGCTTTTCGATTTACCAACATTTAGTATTAGTCTCACTTTCTCAGCCTTGTCCGTGATGGTGCCAAGTAGTAGCTGTAAATATTGCTTCGCCTCTTCTAGAAGTACTACGTCGTCTGCAAAGTCTAAGTCTGTGAGCTGCTGACCGCTGACATTCCCCTCAAACATCATCCCCCTCCTTAAACAGCTTGACTAGAATAGCTCTAGTCCAATTACGTGCGACCTTTTCCATGCTCCAAGCTGCTACTAGAAGATCAGTCCATACATGTAAGCTAGCTCGAAGGGATGTCTTCAGCATCTCTTGCGTTATCCCATTGACTCCCGATGCACGGCCATTTTTGATATTTTTGACAGCTGCTTCTACATCTACAGTGCTAGGAGAATCAGAACTTACGTTAATTTGCAAAAATGGTATGTCAGGTACAGTTTCTCAGTAATGGGTTGGGGGACGATTAAGTATATTTTCAAACTGGGATGCCCATCTTTCATCTACTTTCTTGGGATCTTAAATTATGTTCCCGTTTTCATCTTTAACAAGTGATGAGCAGTTCAGTTTTTTCCAACTATCTCATTGATAAGTTGGTAAACCATCCTGGAGTCACCTTCTTTGAAGCCTCTTCGGCAGGTGGTGCTTTCTCTTCTATCTGTTTTCGCTTGTCTCTTCTTGCACTCTTTTTGACAGCTTTATCCTCTTCTTTATAGCGTATCTGCAGACAGTCTTTATCCTCAGGCCTTGACGCATTCAGGATATCTCTCTTTTTTATTTTGATTTGACTTGATTTATTGACAAAATAAAAAACAATACATACACTTATTCCCATACTGCCAACATGCCAGAGGCTATAAACGGCCAATACGAAGATTTGTGAAATCCTTCATTTGAAAAAAATATCAAAAAAATTTGACAAAAATATCATCAAACAAAAATATCCTTTTTCTAATATTATTAAGCAGAAAAACTAAACAAACAACAAACAAACAAAATCTAAACAACAAATAATGTAAGTATTTTTTTCGTCTACTCAATAAGATATTTTAAGTATTATTTTTAGAACAAGATTATCAAAATCAATTCTTCTAATTGATTAGAATCCAAATAAATATTGCCAAATAAATATTTGGGCAATATACGAGTATTCCACATATGAAAGGAAATAAATCGTTTCACAAGATTGTCGCATAAACCTTATTTACAAAACATTAAATGGAAAAACTAAACAAACAACTTTAATCTACTCAATAGGATAACCTTTTTTTTGAAGGAGCTTAGTAAAATAGATTCCTGAATATAGCTGGGCAACATGTTCCATGCCTCTACACCAACATGTCGTAATGACATTGCATCTCTATGGATGTGGCGCGTTTCTGATATGAGTAAATTGTTTTCAGATGAGGTTGTTGTGTATGAATGATAATCTAGAGCCGTTTGAAACATAATAAGTTGTCTTAGTCTAATTGATGCTAAAGAATTAATACACGAGTAAATTCAACTTGCAACTTGGAGCATAGATATTTTAGAAACATTCAGAACTTCTGCCAGGCGGAATGAATCACTTGTACAGTATTTATATAAAAATAGAGTTTTAACTGCTCGATTTTGTATTACTTGGATTTTACGTGCATTATAATTAAGCAAATTAGACCAAAGAGCGCATCAATACTCTAAATATGAAGAAACGAGAGTATAATATAAAGTTTTAAGTGCTTCATGAGGAATAAAGTGCTTTAGTCTATTTAGAATACCTGTCCCTCGGGAAATTTTAATGAAAATTGCCCTCACAAGACTTTTTAATGTAGCCATTTCATCAATAACCATCCCCAGATAATTGAAATTGGTTACCCTTTCAATCACTACATTTCCAAATTAAAGTATCTTATTTGTTTCAAAATGTTGTATATTTGAATATATCATATATTTTGTTTTCGAAATATTTAAAGATAGATGATCCATTTGCAAATAACTAAACAATTAAGCTAAAGTGGTCTCCATAATAGCAAACAGCCCTAGCAGCCCTAGGATTGAACCTTGAGGAACCCCGCATTCTATTTTTCTTTCTAATGATGTTGATGATCTGCCAACTACAGTCTGCATTCTATCTTCCAAATACGATTTTATCCATTTTACCATTCAAACCAGAAAATGCATTTTATTCATTTTTGTTATTAATGCCTCGTTATTTATAGTATCGAAAGCTTTCGAAAGATCCACAAAAATTGCCGACGTCATGAATTCACACCCCAAAAATTCCTTATTCTTTATAATAAAATGATATACAGCATGTATAGTGGAATGATCTTTACGATGACCATATTGGCTAGACGGTGAAATTCCATATCCATTCAAAATTTTATTATTCTTTCATGCATTTCCTTTTTAAATAGTTTAGACGATACCGGTAAACTTGGAATAGGCCTGTAGTTGTTAATTTGACATTTATCTCCATTCTTGTGTGTAGGTTTTATCTTACTTTTTTCTCAGTTGTTTGGAACAACTCCTTTTTTAAATTAAATTTTTAGCAGAAAAAGAAAAACATGACAAATAGCCGGGAAAATTGATTTTAACACTCTTTTTGGTATTCTATCAACTCCCGGGGATTCGAAGGGACCAAGCGATCTAAATGCTTTTTGTAACTCATGAATTTGTATCAATTTCTGAGTGAAAATTGAGTTAACTGTATCTAGCATGTTAATGTTTTCAGTTGTTTCAATTTATCTAGTATTATTATTAATCTGCCGAGGTATACTTGAACCAACATCTGAAAAATAAGTACACAATCCATTAGTAATACCCACATTCTCTTTTAACAAAACCCCATCCGGAGAGGTAATAAAATTTGGAATTTCTTCTTTTATTTGTTTCTTATCAGGTGAAAGTATTCCCTTTATTATTTTTCATGTTGCTCTTATGTTTTTCTTATTTAATTCAAAAACAGAATAACAATAATTTCCTTTTACTTCTTGTTTGTTTTTGTTCGCAGTAGTCCGGTATTCCTTATAAAGTTTATCATTTTCAAAGGAAGGGAAATTTATTTTCTTTAAGTAAAGGGTATTTCTCAATTTTATCATATTTTTTATCTCAGCTGTGATCCAAAGTGGTTCCAGACAGACGGGTTTTCTAGAATCTTTTGGTTTAGCCATACAGCATGAATCCATGCCTTGAAGAATTTTATTCATAAATAAGGAATATGCACTGGCCGCGTCACATGTTCCATTTACCTCTTCCCAATCTATTTTTGAAAGAAAGATTTGTATGTTTCTCAAAATTTTTAGTAGAAAATTAAAAATATTTCCTTGAGGGTTATGGCTGATTGCCCTTAAACTGCAGCCATTATCAATTTCTTGCTTGTGTAGACTTAGTACAACATAATTAAAAAAATTATCAAACTGATCTTCGTTTCCTTGTGCCGTTTAATGAATTTCCATGTTTCGTCCGATATCCATTCCTCTTTCTTTCTTCTCTTACATCCAAGATGTCTTGGTATTCTTGATTATGATCAAGAATATCATGGTAGGTATTCTTGATTATCAACCAAATATCTTCGACACCATAACTTTCAGTTTCATCTGTTATATTCACGGCTTCAAATCTGTTATATGATCGAGTCGTTGCTCAGCACGTAGTCTACAAGAAGCGTAGAAAAAATACATAATTGCTGGCTAAATTTAATTTTCATTGACCTTTAAAAAGCTTTTGACTTTGTTAAGCACAATATTTTAGTTGAGAAACTTATAACCGATTTCAACATTGATTCTTTCCTGGTTAAATTGATTGCCTCCTTTTTGTCAGATAGATCACAAGTAGTGAAATATCAGAATCATTATTCCAGTTCCCTCCCTGTCCACAATGGAGTACCATAATGTACTCTCCTAGGTCCCCTCCTGTTTTATGTTATGATAAATAGCCTCACTAAGAAATTTCAGGACAAATGGAAATTTCTAGATGACCTAACGGTTGTTGAAACCTGCTACAGAAACTTAGTCAGCAACCCTATGAGCTTCTTCGATGATATTTCAGATGACGCTGCAGATTTAGACATGAGAGTAAACCCCTCTAAATCTATAATAATGCCAATAAAAGTGAACCACAAAAATACTTTTGTCGACCCAGAAACCGGCGCCTCTACCCAAAAAGTAAAGCGAATGTGGGGTTCCGCAGAGAAGTGGAGGGAAAAACGGCACCAAGGTACATCCTGCCATCATTTACATTCATGATAAGTAGAGAACATGTGGCGGGCGGCAGCAAATACAGAAGGCCGAGTTAATTTTAAAGTAATTCTTGAGGATATTTTTTGCGTTCTGTGAGCAAATTTCCAAGTTGTAGTTTTCACTATTTTGTAATAAAGTATTCCATTTTCATCATTTTCTTTTCATTAGATTAAATAGGTTTGGTTAGGTTAAAATAGGCTTGTTTAGGTTATGCATTTAATATATGCTATGCTTTAAAACCTCACCTTAAATCCCTTCCTTAAAACCTCGCCCCTTTTATTCAACCGTATCCCCCATATATTTCTTTGTCTTCCTTTAAATTACTTGGTGTTACAATTTCCTCTAATTTAAAGTGGGATGTTCCCGTTAAAGATATTGTCCATAGAGCTAATGCTTCCATCTCTCTCTTCAGCTCTTGAGTAAATCTAATTTCCCCCCATCCCATTCCTTAAGGGTATATACCTCTTCTGTCTGCCCCGCATCTTGAACATGCTTGTCCAGTTTGGCATCCTGGCATCTTCCGGGATGAAGCAAAAATATTTGAATCCATTCAAAAAAGAGCTCTGAGAATAGTTTTTAAAGAAGGTAAGGTACCATACTCACTCCTTCTAAAAAAAAACCAAGCTGGAAACTCAGCGTTGTGTCTCCGTTTTTAAAAAAATATAATAATAAACCTTCGCTCGGAATATAATTTCCCCAAAAGGCACTCCCCATACAGACACCGCCTGCCACGTGATGTTTTTGAACCCGTTCCTATCTTGTCCCCTATCCGTTACTTGACCCCCATGTATGGCTTCTGGGCAATACTGACGGTCTGCTCCAATTTTGGCATTGAGGTCTCCCACAACACACAGAATATTATGTCTAGGCACATCTTTGGTAACCACTTGTAACGTTTTATAGAATGCGTCCTTTTCATCTTCGTCAGCTTCGTTTGTGGGAGCAAAGCAGGCAATGATAGTCATTTTGGTGTAGCTTGAGACATATCGGACCACCAAAAACGTTAATTTTTAGGGTTGCAGCTCACCATTGCCTTCGACGCGCTAGGTGACATCAAAACTCCTACTCCCGCACGGTGTGTTGCAGGATCTCTACTAAAAGCCAAAGTTTACCCGTCGTAAGTTTCTCTAGTCGGCTTCCTGTACTTATAACTTCATTTAGGACAAGTATATCTAGACAATATTGTTTCATTTCCTTGAAAAGTTTTTTGGGCCTTGAAATCTGGTCAATTGTTCTTACATTACAAAATCCTATTTTAGTGGTTCCTTTTGCATTCAGAAATCGAGTCCAGGGGCGTGCAGGGGTCATCATCAGGGAGGTTGAAGTATCCGAGGCTATTGTTGACGTATCAGTTGCAGTTTATTTTTCCAAGGGGTGGACCCACTGGCTCCAGGTGTGGGTTACAAACCCTCGGCCCAACCCTCCTCCTTTTTCAAGGCTTGGGACTGGTTACTATTCACATATTTGTATACATAATAGGCGGAGTTTAACTTTCATCTGAAATTGGAAGACAGTCAAAATCCTCTAGGGTAGAAAGTGATTCTTAACCCACTTTAGCCATTCTGCTTAGAAAAAGTCTTTCAAAGAGCCAGAACAAAAAAGATGGGAAGTAAGTAAGATAGATGCTAAACAAACAAAAAACCAGCCAGATCATATTTAATGCCAAAATAGAATCTAAGCATTTCAGAATCAAAAATACAATTAAAGAATGTTCAGATGAGTGGCATCTTTAAAGTCCTTTGCGATTTCATCAAATATAGAAATTGATCTGCAGCCATCAGGTCTTTAAAAATTTGTTGTGGCGAATTGCACCTTCATACTAAGGCTAATATTGTTTAATTTATTTTTTGTATTTTCTTATATACTTTGGAAACAAAATGGGAAATTCGTATTTTATTTTGAAGCTTATATAATTCTTTTAAATTAAAGAAAATCTGTTTTAAAAAAAGTGTTTAACTTTTCGAAATAGAATCATAAAGTTCATGGAAAAACAATTTGGGGAAATATTAACGTTCCACTTTAAAAATCATATTTTAATTTATTGTTTTGTGTGTTTTACCGAATTAATAACAACAATAACTAAGATTGTGTGTAAATATAAATTTGATTTTTTTTTGAAGAATAAGTTTTGAGTTCACTTTTTGAGCCTTGGACTTTTTTTGAGAAGTTGCATTGCTTATTCCTACCATAGCCCTCGAAGTAGGTTTTAAATTTTGAAAAAAAGGGAAAACTTCATATTTGACCGCTAACACAGTTGGGGTCATAAGTAAACACACTCATGATAGATTATTATTATTTTTATTAGTTATTATTATTAAATAATGTACAAACTGAAAAAGTAGGTACAATGAAAACACTCAACGAACCAGCTTAATGTCTATTCAAACCAGCTTAATGTCTAAGTAAACTTGAGACCGGTATGTCCACAAATTGTAATTATATTGTTTCTCTTGCCAGCAGTGATTGCTACAAAATGGCAACAATATTGAGTTGAACACATCTGTATAATCTATTAGCCGACACTAAGGCAAAGCCTCTTATGCCTGCCCTAACTGAGTGATTGTGATTTAAAGTTTTTCTACGAAATTTTTGTTCAAGTTACAACAATATGGGATATTTAAAAGATAAGGGCATGCTAAAATATTTTTTCTTTATAGTTCGGTATTTTTCTCCAATGGAATCGAATATTCTATGGAAAAAGGGAAAACTTTTCAATCATATTTAAAACAAAGAGAGAAATAATAAGTGGAAAATAATTTTTATTTCTATTTAGTGACACTTGTTCATTCTTATTTACCATTCAGTCTTTCACTTGAATTATTTCAGAGTCATCAGTAGACATAAGTAAGCGTGTTTTCTTCTTAGATTGTATATTTAATCAATCTTAATCAGTGGTGTCCAAGAAAAGCATTTTGATCAAACAGAGAATTCACACTAGCAAAAAGAACACAAACTAATGGTAAAACACAGTTAAAATAACTTTGAAGCACTCTGGGTGTGTTCTGTTTTACCCATAGAAGTGACCGCTCAGAGTATCTAATTATAAGTTTTCTACAAACAAAAGTGGTATTCTGCACATGGAAAGTGAGGTGATGCAAAAGTGTTCAAGTACTACTGTTTTCTTCTGAAATCAAGATATTGAGAGACGGAGACGTCTCCTGCCAATTTGGGAGTACTGTCATAAACAGGATTGACTAAATTAAGCAGTCAAACAAAATTAAAATGATTTAATAGCACTATTTTTTAAATCTGAATGAACAGAACATGGAGATCAGGCAAAAAATCCAGAAAGCACTTGCGTGCTAAGATATTGACGCAAGGTATCAGAGTTATGGCTTGAAAATACAATATATATATATATATTTATATATATATATATATATATATATATATATATATATATATATATATATATATATATATATATATATATATATATAGATATATATATATATATATATATATATATATATATATATATATAATATATATATATATATATATATATATATATATATATATATATATATATATATATATATATATATAATATATATATATATATATATATATATATATATATATATATATATAATATATATATATATATATATATATATATAATATATATATATATATATATATATATATATATATATATATATATATATATATATATATATATATATATATATATATATGTATAAGTGCCAAATCCTAGGCAGTGCAATAGCACTGCCTAAGTAAAGAACGATGTTGGCACAAAGTATTATTTATTTGTTTTTTTTCGTTGTTTAGACCAGGGCTCCTTCGATTGGAAATTGAAAGGGCTAGTGAACCTTTGAATAGTGGAAAGTGATTGGAGGGCAACTCCCTTTGCCTTCCCAAGGCCAGAACATAATTTGCACTTTACTGAAAAAATATAAATGTTTTTACTTTTATAACTTTAAAAAATCAAATAATGTTAACATTTAGATTACTAAATATCAGTATATGAATATTAAACGCACAATGCACATTCATTTGTATTTTTTTCAGTAAAGTGCAAACTATGTTCTGGCCTTGGGAAGGTACAGGGATTTTGAGCCCTAATCATGTTAATTTCTGCTCGTTTTTAGTTTAACTCGGTTATTTATTGTAATTTCTGTTCGTTTAAGGTTTCATTTATTTATCGATGCTGATTTGTGGTAGTTTCACGCTTGGTAGACCATTTGATTTTGGTTTTGCTAGTTTTTAGGTTAATGGAGTTCTTTACTCATCTTTGAAAAACTTATTTTGTGGAAATATTTTTAAAATTAATTTCTGTTCATTTTATGTTGACAGAGTCTTTTCATGGAAAAAGAAAATAATTCTTTAAATCTTTTCGTTTTTTAAGACTTTATAGTTTGGCCTGCTATTTGTATGCTGGAGAAAAATTTTCAGCAATTTTTAACAACATACACCGTTTTAAAAATCTGGACACAAATAGTAGTGTTAAATTTAGTTTCATACTACCTCTAGTTGACCTGAAATAGAAAACGTGATACCATTCGCCAAAAAAATCCGTTTACTTTCTTTGATAGCTTGGATACACTTACGTTATTTTGATTTGGTTCATTTTAAGAGCAGTAGTAGCCCCGAAAGTTTGAACACAATACCCCCAGTCGTTCTTGGGATACTGCTGAGATGTCTTATTGGGAATTAGCATTAACACAGTGCATTTTGATTTAATCTTAAGGCTATGTTTAGTTTTTAAACATAATGGGCAAATGGGAGGGTGGGCGTGGGAGGGGGACTAGTTGCCCTTCAATCACTTTCAACTATTAAAACAAGCACTGGCCCTTTCAGTTTCCAATCGAATTAGCCCTTTTGAAGTTTCTACGACAACGCTTTCAATAAAGACCTTATATGCCCCTAAGGCATAAGCTGCAACCGTTGCCCTGAGGACTGGAGGGGGGTGTCGTTCTCAAAGACCTAGTTTCCAGAACTTTCAACTACGTTGAAGAAAATTGCTATCTCATAATTTTGATTGGATGGGTTTGAAGAAATTGTGGGTGTGAAAGAGGGGTTATTCGCCCTTCATTGAACAAAATGGCTATCTCAAAATTTTTATTGGATCGATTATTAAAAAAGGCACTAGCCATTTTAATTTCCACTGGAATGAGTCTTTTTTGAAGTTTTTACGACAACGCTTTCTATAAAAACCGTATATGCCCCAGGGCATAACTTACAACCATTGCCTTGAGGGCTGTGGTGAAGTGTCCTCCTCAAAAACATAATTTATATCTGGAAATCAACTACGCTGAATAAAATGGCTATCTCGAAATTCTGATTGGATGTGTTTGGGGAAATGGTGGACACAAAAGGAAGGAAATGGTGGGCGTGGAAGGAAAGGCGTTAGTTGCCTTCCAATCACTTTCGACTATTAAAAAGGGCACAATTCACTCCAATTTCCAATCGAATGAGCCCTTTTCGAAGTTTCTACGACCACTCCTTCGATACAAAGTGCCCTGGTCTAAAACAAAGAACCCCCCCCCCCTCAAAAAAATAATACATTGTGCCAACATCGTTCTTTACTTAGGCAGAGCTACTGCGCTGCCTATGATAAAATGAATGTTATATTGTTGGACTGGAAATTACCTAATTTGTAATAGCTGGCATAAATTATTTTGTACCTCGATGTTGGTTTTTGCTCCTTTTTTATACTTTCATTAGGACGAATTGGCGCTTGCTTGCTTCCCCCTACTGCCTGTTGGCTTTAACAATTTTTTAGCATTCAGATGGACGCTAATTTTCGGTGATTTTCACTAAAAAAGTGAAAATAAGTCCATCGATGTGAAGATAATTTATCTCCTTTTTGACAACTTCGCGCTTATTGCAGTAAAAGTCAGGACTCGCACATTTTTTGCAATCTTACCAGTTAAGTTTTTATCCGAAATCAAATGAACATTAGATTCTTGAACTTGCAACCGTGGCTATTGAAGAACCTCAAGATAATTTCCACACTGTCTTATTGAATATAGGATACTTGAATTTTCTCACTTATTAGCAGAAAATGCCCGTTCCTGAAGAGTAAGTACTGGTGTATCATAATCTTCAGTTTAAAACTCATTTCTTGAAACGTTGTATGTATTTTTAGTTGAACCAATTTCTTGCCTCTTGGCATAGGCCTAGATGGCTTACACTTCACTTGTAGTGTGAAATAACCCATACCAATTGCAAATTTCAGGTATTTTTCATAAGCTTTGAATTATTTTATTCAGAAGGAAACACCTTAAAAAAATAATTCTTAAGTCATAATAGGCTTATGCAGAAAATTTGAAGTTAGAACAAGTTTGAAGGCACCTCTGCTATTTGCTACTTCATTCCACCATATTTGCCTTATTGTGCAAATATATAGCCCAAAATACATATTTCACATGTGTTTTTTCTGTGTCTTGATTGTGTCATTCTTTTTTCATCTAGTGAACCTGTTAGCTAAATTGAATCAGCCACTGATGAGATTAAGAAATATAAAAAAACCTGGGAAATATGTAATTTGTGCTATATTTTTAAACATAAGGGGTGGGTAAAGTATAGTAGAAGGTCCTTCAAAATGTGTTAACTTAGCTAGGCTATATTTTTTTCTGCTTGTTGTTTATCAACATTTTTTCTTCTCAATAGACCCAATTTGGTAAAAATTTAGAATTGTGGCCCCTGATAAGGAGACATGTTGAGAAAACAAGTCTTACTTTAAAATATGTATAATGATCCTAGTTAACATATTATCCAAGGGGAGAACACTTATCATCAAGTCTCCTCTAAAAATCCTTCTTTTTCCAGCTTTAAAGAAAAAGTTCCCTAAAACCACCATGCTGAGATTCAATGCTTAAGTCTTTTTAAATTGCTGCTATAAAGGGTAAATTTCTACCAAATCATATTATTGAGTTAGGAATAAAGTGAATAGCCTACACCATTTGATGCCTTTTTTTATGCTGATTACAAATATAATAATCATTTCTATTGGAAATGAATTTCAGCCCCCCCCCCTATATATGCCAATTCAGGGTTAGGTTAGGTTGTAGAAATATATACCCTGAATTAGCATATATAGAGGGGGGGGCTGAAATTCATTTCCAATAGACATGATGGTAAATTTCTACCAAATCATATTATTGAGTTAGGAATAAAGTGAATACACCATTCAATGCCTTTTTTTATGCTGATTACAAATATAATAATCATTTCTATTGGAAATGAATTTCAGCCCCCCCCCCCTATATATGCCAATTCAGGGTTAGGTTAGGTTGTAGAAATATATACCCTGAATTAGCATATATAGAGGGTAGGGGGCTGAAATTCATTTCTGATAGAAATGATTACTATATTTGTAATCAGCATAAAAAAAGGCATTGGGTGGTATATTCACTTTATGCATAAGTCAATAATATGATTTGGTAGAAATTTAACACTATAAATTGCCACTAAATAAGTTATTTTATAGATAGCATTCATGGCAGTCTTTGTAATTCTGTTTTTTTTTTTTTTTTTTTTTTTTAATGAGCAGTGGTGCAAATACAAAATATTAATAGCAGTGGCAAAAATCAAAATATTGCTATAAATATACATATACATACAGAGTATATACCCCCACCCCCCTAATATACAAATATATAACAAAAATTACATTCTGAACCTAAATATAACCAAATGAACTGTACCCCAACCCCTAAATATATCCAAATCAGGGTATATATTTACACATCAGGGGGGTGGGAGTAAAATTTATTTGTGATGTAAATGAAGGTTATATTTAGAATCAGAATGCAATTTTGGTTGTATATTTGCACAATAGGGGGGTGGGGGTGTAATAATTTTTTTTTAATGACAGAAAATGGTGTGGCAAAAATAAAAATTAAACAACTATTTACATGTTTACATGTTACATATAACTATTTACATGTTTACATCACATTAGGGAGGTGGGGGTATATACTCTGTATGTATATGTATATTTACAGCAATATTTTGGTTTTTGCCACTGCTATTAATATTTTGTATTTTTGCCACTGCTCATTAAAAAAATACAGAATTACAAAGACTGGCATGAACACTATCTATAAAACAACTTATTTGGCAACTCATAGCAGCAATTTCAAAAGACTTAAGCATTGAATCTCAGCATGCTGGTTTTTGGAAACATTTCCTTTAAAGCTGGAAAAAGAAGGATTTTTAGAGGAAAGACTTGATGATAAGTGTTCTCCCCTTGGATAATATGTTAACTAGGATCATTATACATATTTTAAAGTAAGAATTGTTTTCTTAACATTGCTCCTTATCAGGGGCCACAATTCTAAATTTTTACCCCCAATTCTAGCCTTACACCCTATTTTCACCCTTGTAGTCTTCCTTAGGTAATATTGCTTAAGAGAATATTTTGTTGTTTATCAAGGACACAAAGGCTATGAACTATCTTTGTTTCACTGATGTACAACCAATAATTGTTTATTTGACAGTTCCTCTTTATATATTTGTTTTTCTTTGTAGTAGGAGACTGCACTGTAAACTGCATGCATTAACATAATAAAGAAATAACACAAACATGATTACACATGTTGTATACCAAAAAAGCATTTCAACCAACTTCAGGAACAAAGAAATGAAAAAGGCAGTCGTATTCAGCAATAGAATTCAGTGTTTCCATACACAGAATTTAACTGAGACCATTTTTATAGATAGGGTGTCAGTAAGATTTAACTTATTATGTTTAAGAGGTAATTACTTGGCAAAAAAAAAAAAAAAAAAAAAAAAAAAAAAAAAAAAAAAAAAAAAAAAAAAAAAAAAAAAAAAAAAAAAAAAAAAAAAAAAAAAAAAAAACTGTCGTCCTAATCCAGCAATTGAGACAAATGTGCACTTGAATGAGGCTCTCACCTTACACATCCATCCAACTACCTAGGACCAAACAGTATACCCAAACCATCAACCAAATAGAAAAGTCCAAATCCATGCAAAGTTGTCATCAATAAATGTAAGTCGTTGTAAAATTACCCGCAAAAGCACCTTAAATCTAGCAAATATTTCCAAGTATGGATATAGGGTACCACAGTGATTTTCTGCAACAAATAGGTAACACCAGGAATGAAAAGAATAACCTAGAAGTTAAAAACTGTGGATAAATTGCAAAGGCCCTTTTAATTATATTTTTCTTTATTAGAGAAATTTTTACCACTTGTTATCCTTAGCCTCTGAACTGCTCTATTTATCAGCAGTGAACAAGCAAAAGCAAGGGAGCACCCAAACCAAATTCTCAGCTTTTTTGCTAAGGAAGAGCAGTGGCATAAATTAGGGGATAGGCACTTGCCCCCCTCCCCACCCTAGTTTTGTTTTGTATTTTCATCAAAAATTGCTTTTTTGGTACTCTCATTTAAATAAAAAAACACTACCCCTCCCCCCTTAATTTCTGTAAGTTGATACCACTGAGGTAGAGATGTATTTTGTAGAACTAAAGTGGCTACTTGACAAGAATTCTTAAAACAAATAAAGTCATACATTGAAGGGATAATTGACTGGTAACAAAGCAAGACACAACCCATGATAAGCTGATCGACAATAATACCTTGAAAATAACAGAGTCCATGGGCATTTAAATATCCTAGAGGATTGAACAACTTCCTGATGTACTTTTACCCACAGGAATGCAGTTTGAAAGCTCACCTTTCAATTTTAATCAAACTTTAACACTAGAATGCCAATACAACAAAACTGACTGATCAGTTTATTTACTGCATATAAGGCAAGCTAATATAGGGTACAAGACTGAACAACAATATCAAAAATTTCAGAAGTAACCTCTATTAGGAACTAGCCTACCTCCTTTTGTCATAGCCAAGTGGTTAGTACCCCAGAATTGAAATCTTGAGGTCAGGGGTTCAAGTTCTGGTGTTGCTGGTTATTTGGTTTGGAATGGGGGTCAATGGTGTGACTCTGTAAGCTCTGTCAGAGTCAACTCAGCTTTAAATGTCTACCTGGAGAATTCTGGGGGAAAAACACAGGATGTATTGGATGATTCCCCCCCCCCCCCTAACCATGCATTGCACTCCTGACTAAAGGCATTGAATCAGGAGATTGGTACCTGCACAGTGTGGACATGGTCAACATGCAAAATAGTTCTTTTTTTCATAAAACATAACAGTTTGGTGAGTATGGGAGAAACCAGACCTACCACTGAACCAGTTTGTGTGTGTCATAAGTGTAGCTTGAGTTAATTTTCATAGTAATAATTGTTCAAAACACAAGGCAGCAATTTGTCTAATCCTTGCTTGAGGATAAGACTAATATAGCCAACTAAAATGCTATCTGGTACAACATATTGAGCTAAACCTACATGGAACACTGGTTGTAGATGACATGTTTGAGTTGAACAATTAAACAAAGAATAATTACAACAAGTGCTATCCTTGTTGATATCAAGTGAAATTTTCAGATAAACAATCTTAGCTTTGCAAGAAATATTGGTTAGAGGGTGGAACTACCAGTATTAAAAACAGATAAGATATTTATTTCAAAGATTTCAGTATCACAAATTTGGAAGGGCCAAATTTGAATCTTGCATTAAAAAATATTGTAAAAAAAACTGCAAAACTGGCAAAAAGTGCCAAAAAAATGAAAAAAAAAAAAAAATTTGTCAGTCAATGATTAATCTGGGAATTGTCAATTAAAAAGATAAAAACTGGTCAAACTATTAAAATAAATGCATATAAAAAAGTTCAAAGGGACACTAATCAGAACCAAAACTGGCAGATAAATACAAAAGCATGGACAGCACCACTATCAAATAAAAAAAGAGGAACTAGTGGAAATTTTTTTTTTGTTTTTTTTCTGTAATGAAGGGGACAAAGGTTTTTTTCATATCTGAACCAGCAAATGGGGGCAAGATAGGAATGAGCTCCAAAACAGATCAAGGTAGCTAGAACATGGATAGGGAGTTATATTTGGGGAAAATGCAAGGGGTTGTTATTGCACTTGTTGCAAAATGAAGGCACAACATAGCTTTCATGTACTCAAGTGTTTCCAGCCTAATTTTTCTTAGAAGCAGAGAGTATGGCATATTGCTTTCTTTGAAAACTATTCACTGGGCTATTTTTGGATGAATTCTATTTTTTTCTTTTTCTTTGAGGGAGATACCAAACTGGATAAGCACATTCAAGATGCAAGCAGACAAAGGAAGTATAAATCCTTAAGGAATAGGAATAGGGGGTGCTAAATAAAGAGACAAGAGGGGATAGGGGGAGCTTAACAAAGAGGGGAGCTTAACAAAAGAGATAGACATATTAGCTCAATAGATGGTACTTTTAACATGGATATCCCACTTTAAATTAGTAGAAATTGTGACACCAAGTAATTTAAAGAAGGACAAAGAAATTTCTAAATATAATTATTGAACTGCTTTTTATAAAAGTTTTAACTGTCAGTAAGGAATTGGAAGTTTTACAATCAGATGGTCATTGTCAATTTATTTGTAATTAACAATAACAACAGAGTCAATCAATGATATGGTCTTTGTGATCACAGTATCCACCACAGACTTATATCCAACTCTACTGTGAGGCAATTCTGACTGAAAAGGGTATTTATTTGAATTAAGATGGATATCTGTTTGAATTAAGATGGATATCACTAGCAGTTTTTTAAGGGTGATCCAATTCTACAGCAAATGCAGTAAATGAGGCAATATCATGGCATGTTTAACCAGGGTATAGATTTATATGAGGAATAATTTGCAATCTTTTGATTGAATAATGATAAGATGAAAGAATATAAGAAGACTTAGGAGTGAATTCCCTACCCAAGATTTGTCCAGGATATTCCTGAGCCAGAAATAACTGGGGTTTAAAATATGCTTTTTTCTTGTTCTTGACCTCCCAAAAATTTGCTTATCCCCCTAGTCCCTCTCTCTCCCAGTAGGCCTGGTCTTTTTACAAGTATGATTCAATATAATTGCAATTTTCTGTAGTTCCTTGACAGAAAAAAAACACTTGGTGGGTTGTATGTGTTCTAAAGAGCTAATTGAATATTGTCCTACAAGGACAATAGTCCTTGTAAGACAATGAATACATTGTCCAATAAGTGTACTACACGTTCTCTATTCTTTTCTAAACTATTTTTTTTTTCTTTAGAGTCACTCCAAGCTGGGCAGAAGATATTGAGCAAGAAGAAGGTATGGTGAATTTATTACTAGAAAAGAAGTGGGATTTATTTCCAGTATTCAATTGACCAAGCAGAAAAAAACCATATCACATTGTATTTCATTGATTAATGACTAGCAAAACAGGTTCACCTAAAAGCAGTCAAGTGCTTTTAGGGAGGGGGAGGATTCACTGTTCCAGAAAATGCATATTTTGTCTCAAAGTTTTGAGAATTTTGAAAATTTACTTTTGCCTAGTTTTGTTTTAAGATTTATTTTGATAATTCATCTGCAATGTTTATTGTGCTTGATTTTGTTTCTTTGCTTGAAATTTTTTGATGAAAGAAATATTAAAACTCAAAACAAGTAAAGATTATTCTCTATGCAGTGGAGTGAGCCACTCCATTCTTGAAAGTTTAATTGAAAGTATGACCAATATCAGTTATCTTTAGTATGCTTAGTCTTTAGTGTAAAGATCAGAGTGCTTAGATTATGGTAGTCCCAGCCATAGGAAGTATAGCCTAGTTTATGTTTATTTCAAGTTTCTGTATCAGTCTTAAGTTTCAATAGAAAAAACTTGCTTTTCAAGATGTAATATCTCTCTTTTTTAATATTGTATTTAGCAATGTCCTAACATATAAGGAGGCTCTTGTCCCCACAGCCTTTTCCTCTCTGCTGAAGTTCAACTTTGGCCCAACAGTGTTTTAAAAAAAGGAAAATCACTAGAAAAACAAATTGCACTGAACTTTTTTTCTTGGGAGGGGGAAGAGGTCTAAAATTCTAGGAGTGATTAAAGAACAACATAACCCACCTGACAGTAAAGATATTTAAGCGTTCTGAATTTAAGCCCAATTGGCCCATGTGTTTACAAATATATAGCAGAAAAACAAGGTTCTTGATAGTGTAGATATAGTACATAGAGATGTGTTAGGCAGTCTTTGAGCTAAACATATATCTTTGATTTATATGTTTCATAATCTCATAACATAGCTGGTTTATAATGCTTCCAATGAAGTAAATACACTCTGAAGTTGTAAGACTGGTGTAGTGCAGTAAGGGGGTGGTATGGTATTTCCCCTGCAGAAAATACCCCTCCCCCCTGGAAAATACCCCCCATGGAAAATAAGTCTTTCCAAATTTGAGAATTTTATTTGTTTTATTTTTTAATTTCCATAGGGGGAAGGAGTTTAGTGACAGAATATATGGGAAATATATTATTTGGGCTATATATTTGCATATAAGGGGGGGGGGGTGTAAAGTATTTGGATAGTTTGAAGTCAAAAGAAAACAATTCTTACTTCATAATATGCAGAATAATTGTACCTACTTTACCCCCCCCCCCCTCCCCAGCAGACCCGCTATATCCCCTCCCCTCCTAATGTGCAAATTTATAGCCCAAATTTATTTCTAAAGTAACAAAGAAACTAACAAAAAAACTGGTGTGTTCTCAAATTTTACACAGCATAAACTTGAGTGAGTGGTGCATAATGCACAAGTACCAAAATTCCTTCCCCCTACATAAATTAAAAAAATAAAACTCAAATAAAATTCTCAAATTTGGAAAGCCTTATTTTCCATGGGGGGGGGGATTTTCCGCGGGGGTGGGGGGGGGGGGTAAACGCCTAGAACCCAAAAATACCTGGCAGGGCTCTTGCAGAAATCTGACTAGCGGGTCAACTAGATGAATGTTTCTTACTTTTTAACAGTTTAATTTAAAAGTAATAGCCTATATATCTTTTCGTTTTGGGCATGACCATATTTGCTACTTGATACCTAAAATTCTGCATCTTTTATGATCCCACTCCTGTCGTTTAACTATAATAATGCTCATGAACTACATCCCCTTCTCCCAATGGTTAGTCCTAGTTGTGCCTATTAACAGCAAGACAGTGGTACCAATACATATTTAATTTTTATTCTTGTTGGGAAATTGAAGGCCCTGGGTAGTAAATTAACTCATAGTGGTAATTGTGATAGGCTGATCATGCTCTACATTGCCTGTAGAGGTGCAGCATTCCATCAGTTAAGTAAAGTTTGGATATGCTAGAAATATTTCCAGAAGCTATAGCTTTGTAATAGAATGGCAACTGTGCTAATATATTGATGCAAGTCAAGGAGTTTGCCAGACGTTTCTGAGAATTGGCAGCCTAGCTTTGAAAGCAGCTGTTTAAAGGAATACTTGTGATTAGTTGGGTTGCTGGGATAAATAATGCTCATATTAGGGCCACCACCAAGTAACTAAAAATGAAAAATATAATCTGGCTTAGCAGATGGTTTTGCTGGGAGCATATGACTTGCATGGGACAAGAAGGAGGCATAACCCAAACTCTTACTTCTAATGAATTTTGTTTGTTTCTAGTTTGGTTTGCATATTCAATTTAAGCTTTACTTGTTTTAAGATCTATTTATTTATATATATTAGTATGTATTGTATATTTGTTTGTTATGATTGTTCATTTAATTTCTGTTCATTTGGGTTTCATTTATTCTTTAATAGTTGTTTATGGTTGTTTTGAGTTTGAGTTACTGTATGTTTCTATTTCTTCTCATCTTAGTTCTAATATGACCTTTACCTTTTTTTTGGGGAGGGGGGGGGGGGGGGGGTCGGGCCATGGAGGGAGGGCCAAGAGTCAGTTCCCATGATTTATCATTGGTAATCTTTTTTTTTGGGGGGGGGGGGTATCGGGACATGAATGATTAGGGGTCAGCTCCCATAAGTTTTGGAATAAAATATTGTTAATAAAGTTGCTGTTTGTTCTTTTTTGGGGGAAGGGGTTGGGCCATGGAGGGCAAAAGTTTTTTCCCATGAGTTTTGGAATAAAATATCATTAATATTTTTCTCAGGGGAGGGGGGCATGCAGGAAGGACAAGGGGTCAGCTCCCTTAAGTTTTGGAATAAAATATCATTAATAAGTTTTTGAGTGGGGGTCGAGGTTGGCCTTATCTGATCTTTGGACTGTTTTAAAAACCCTTGCATAAAAATTTTATATGCCCCTGGGGCATAATTTACAACACTTGCCCCCAGGCTCTGAGGGGTTGTGAGAACCCTGGAGTTTTTATTACATGATCTTTCTTTGGTCTATTTTGGACAAAATGAATATCTCAAAATTCAACTGGACGTATTTGGGGAAAAGAGGGCTAGTGGGGGGGGGGGGGAGCAGCTTCCATCATATCACTTTTGACTCTCAAAAAGGGAACTAAAAATTTAAATTTCTAGTCATTTGAGTCTCCTCCAAAGTTTACCTCTGCCATAAAAACCTTATATGCCCCTGATGCATAAGTTACAACCCTTCCCCCAGGCTCTGGGGGGGGGGGGTATGTTGACCCCAAAGTTTTGTTATCAGATCATCAGACAATTTCAAACAAATAACTATCTAAAAATTTTGATTGAATACATTTGAAGAAAAGAAGGTTTTTGTGAAGGGGGGGGGGTGCCCTCCAATCACTTTTGACTTTTAAAAATGTAACTAGAACTATCAATTTCCAATCACATGAGCCACCCTTGAAGTTTATACAAGCACCCCTTACATAAAAACCTTCTATCCCCCAGGGTATAACTTGCAACACTTGCCCCTGGGCTCTGCATGACTGTGTAAGGCATTTGACAATCAAATCATTCCAGTTAATTTGGCTCTGGGGGGATTTGTCGACCCCAGAGTTTTTGTTATTTGACTTTTAAACTATTTTGAACAAAGTGGCTATCTCAAAATTTTGATCAGATGCATTTGGGGAAAAAGGACCTTGGGGGGGGGGGGTGCTATTTGCCCTCCTATCACTTTTGACTCTTAAAAGGGGCACTAGAAATTTCGATTTACAATCGGATGAGCCCCCTCCGAAGTTTATACTACCATCCCTTCCATAAAAACCTTATATGGCCCCAGGGCATAATTTATAACACTTGCTCCCGGGTTCTGGGAGGGAGGGTTGTGTTATCCCTGGAGTTTTTGTTATATGATATTTGGTATATTTTGAACAAAATGACTATATTAAAAAAATTGATTGGACGTATTTGGGGACGCTAGTTGCCATTGGATCACTTGTTACTCTTAAAAGTGTAACTAGAACTTTGAATTTAATTTTTAATCATTTTAGTCCCCTCCGAAGTTTATATGACCACCTATGCCCCCAGGGCGTAAGTTACAACCCCTTCCCCGGGCTCGCGGGGGGGGGGGTATGTTGACCACGAAGTTTTTGTCATCTGGTTATTGGACTATTTCAAACAAAATGGCTATCTAAAAATTTTGATTGGATGCATTTGGGGAAAAGAGGTTGTGGGGGTAGATGCCCTCTGATCACTTTTGATGACTTTTATGCCCCCCAGGGCATAACTTACAACACTTTTCCCCCAGGCTCTGGGGGGGGGGTGTCGCCCCATCGTTTTGTTATTTGATCTTTAAAACTATTTTGAACAAAGTGCTATTTCAAAATTTTGATTGGATGCATTTGGGGAAAAGAGGGCATGGGGGGGGTAGATGCCCTCCGATCACTTTTGAAACATAAAAACGTAACTAGAGCTTTCAATTTCCAATCGAATGAGCCACCTCTGAAGTTTATACAACCACCCCTTACATAAAAATCACATATACTCCAGGGGCAAAACTTAAAACACTTGCCCCAGGCTCTAGGGATTATGTCGACCCCGTAGTTTTTGTTTGAACTATTTTATCTAATGTTTGAACTATTTTTAACAAAATTGTCTTCTCAAAATTTTTCTCGGATGGGTTTGGGGGAAAAGGGCGTGGGGGGGGGGGGGTCTTAATGCCCTCTGATCTCTTTTAAGTCTTAAAAAGTGAATTAGAACTTTCAGTTTATAATCAAATGAGCCCATGGGCGCCCATAAGGGGGGCAGGGGAGTTGGGCGCCCCCCCCCTTCCTGAATGATGTGCCTTATTTTTATATTTTTGTTCTAAGATTTCTATTATGTAGCATTAAAAGTGCGAATTAGACGAGGTTTGCCCCCCCCCCCTGGAATTCAGCTTATGGGCGCCCATGAATGAGCCCCCTCTGAATTTTATATGGGCACCCCATCCATAAGTCGTATATGCCCCTAGAGCATAACTTACAATGCCTGCTCTCGGGGGGGGGGGGGATGCCGATCCCGTAGTTTTCGTTATCTTGTCTTTCAACTATTTTTAACAAAATGACTATCTCAAAATGTTTATTAGATGCATTTGGGAAAAAGGGCGTGGGATCGACTCTTAAAAAGGGCATTAGAACTTCCGATTTTCAATCGAATTAGCCCCCTCTGAAGTTTTTTCGACCACCCCTTCCATATGAAGTGCCTCTGGGGAAAAAATGATAAGACATTGGAGCCTTATGGCCTTTACTATATTCAACGCTATAACGTTGCCTCTGACAACGCTATAGCGTTACCTCTGAATGTAGCATAGCATCTTATATTTTGTTTCCCTAAGGAAAATATTAATGCCAAGACATGATAAATTCCAACACTTGAGCAATGTGGGCCATTGCTTATAAAAGGGACAATAACATGCAAACATGAAGAATATAATAATAATAACATTTAATCACCCACCATCTACACAAATAGATTATAGTGGAGCACTACAAAAAGAAAAAGAAAACCAGCTTCCAAAAAGATAAAGATACGGCACTGAAATAAATGCAGGTTAGAAACGTTGTCTATCTGATTTAACGTTTAGCACTGAATTATTTTGAATGCTAGACCATTGATTGGATGGCTCTGTAAGACCATATTTTTCAAGGTGGGAATTCCTATAACGCTTGGGTATGTACAGTAAAAATTTTGTATATTTATAGTAGCACTTTTTGACGTTGTTTCTCACTGACAGCATGTGCGATGCACCGGCGAGGTAGGTTATGTGTGGTAGGCACACTGAACGATAGCTTGAGGCAAGAAATTTCCTGGAGTAGCGTCCGCGATTCGGCACTACAGACGCGTAAGAGCATTTGATAGTGGTAGTTGTTTGCTTAACAATTGCGTGTCTAGTTTTAATGATTGTTTCCGCAATCATAATACCAAGATATCTCAGATTAGATACAAGAAGATACTCATTTAGATACTCAGATTTGAAAGTCACTTAGGAGTCGATTCAGGTTGTCTGTGATCGGTTGTCCGTAAACCGATTTGGGTCAGAAGGACGTCATCAGCGCATTCCAAGTAAGACAGGTCAGTGCCATGCAATAGGAGAGAGGAATACTTCACCACTATTACATGCATATTGAGTATATTAAACTTATTTTCTCAAATGCTTCTCTTTCCAGCCAATCCTTACTCTCCAAAAAGTCCTTCTGTGGTGAATTGCAACACGAACAATATTCTCCACGATCATATTATCAAGTTGACAACTCCGGGATTGCAAGCACCCCGGAAGATAAACCAGGGGGGAGGGGGTAAAAGCTAAAAACCAAAATAATAAACAAAGAAAACTTCCAAGAAAAAGGACTACATTTTTGTAAGTGAAAGGCTCTTAACCATAATCATTACACGTGCTCTTGACAACCCTGTAACCAATAGATTTTTATCAGTAATCTCCTATCAATAGCGTGAAATGCCCTTTTAAGGTCTTGTAGAACGCAGCAAAAGTTGCTCTTGCCTTCTCAAACTAAATTTTCTAATTAAATTAATTTATGGCCAATTAATTAGCGTAAAGTAATTAAATAAATTTAACTACAGCTCTAAATTATATATTAAAAGCTAATTAATTTCAAATGAATAACTGGTGTGAGATGCAGCAATTTTCCCTTAAATTAACCCAAATCTCTACCAATCTTTTCCCCGTTTTATTATCACCCATGTAATCTACTGCACGAAATGTTAGAAAATAGCTCATTTAGTGTGTTTCTCTATAATATTAGCCTACAGGTTTCTTTTTTTAAAGTGATACTACTAGCCAACCAGCTTGTATGAGGGAACCTAATTTTGGCCGTTCCTAAAAAAATGAGAGAGAAAAAACTGGTTTAATTAAAATATAGCTGTGGAACAAAACAAAAGATAAAAAAAAACAGCAACTAAACTATACATAATAAAAAAATCTGAATATTTCGAGGAAAAGAAACAAATGTTTGTTAAATTAATTCACTCAAAGGAAACGACAACTAAACACACACACAAAAGAAGAACAAAAACAAATAATTACAAACTCACTTTTTAAATACTCCCAGAGTTGTAAATGTCTAACATATGAGTTTGTATTTATTTTCCTTCAATTATTTTTTTTTCATTGAAAAAGGCTCTCGGACTTGGAGTTGAAATATTTGAAATTTTTTCAATATGGTAAGTTTTTTTACGTTTTGTTTTGTTCCACAAAAAAACAGGTGCAGCGCAATAAGGGTTTGAATTTTTTTTTCCATATGATTTTGGCCATTCCCCAAAAAAAAATTCTAAAAAAATGAGAGGGAAAAAACGGGTTTAATTTCAATGAAGCTGTGGAGGAAAACAAAAGATAAAAAACAGCAACTAAACCATACGTAATAAGAAAATCTGAATATTTTGGGGAAAAGAAACAAATGTTTGTTAAATTAATTCACTCAAAGAAAACGGCAACCAAACACACACACAAAAAAAAGAAGAAAAAAGAACAACAACAAAAACAAACAAATACAAACTCACATTTTAAATACTTCCAGAATTGTAAATGTCTAAAATGTGAGTTTGTATTTATTTGTTTTTGTTGTTCTTTTTTGTGTTTGGTTGTCGTTTTCTTTAGATGAGTTACTTGAGAAAATTTTTTTTCTTTTTTTTTCGTTGAAAAAGGCCTACCGGACTTGGAGTAGAAATATTCGGAATTTTTTCATTATGTAAAGTTTTTTTATGTTTGTTTTGTTCCACAAAAAAAAAAAAACAGGTGCAGCACAGTAAGGGTTTGAATTTTTTTTTTTCCATATGGGGGGTTTTTATGCACATAGCCTTGCTAAGCCCAAAAATAGGTATCTCAAATGTTAGTGTTTTTATTTCATCTTACAAATATCAAGGTGTTAATCAATCATACTCTATTATAGAAAAGCTATTTTAGTTAAAAAATTGTCTCAAAGTATGAAGGACAGTGAATATGGTGTTAAAAAAAAAAAAAAACGCAAGTGAAAAAAAAAAAAAAATAAAACATATGGCACCAAACAGTTCAATTTCTGTTTTGCCGCCGGGGTGTGGAGGTGTAGTTGCTTATTTATTTTGACGGTTCAATTTGGCAACAAAACAAAAGATAAAAAAACAGCAACTAAACTATACATAATAAAAAAATCTGAATATTTCGAGGAAAAGAAACAAATGTTTGTTAAATTAATTCACTCAAAGGAAACGACAATTAAACACACACACAAAAGAAGAAAAAAGAACAAAAACAAATAATTACAAACTCACATTTTAAATACTCCCAGAGTTGTAAATGTCTAACATATGAGTTTGTATTTATATTCCTTCAATTATTTTTTTTCCGTTGAAAAAGGCTCTCGGACTTGGAGTAGAAATATTTGAAATTTTTTCAATATGTTAAGTTTTTTTATGTTTTGTTTTGTCCACAAAAAAAACAGGTGCAGCGCAACAAGGGTTTGAATTTTTTTCCATAGGAGTGGTTTTTATGCACATAGCCTTGCTAAGCACAAAAAAAGTGTCTCAAATGTTAGTGTTTTTATTTCTTCTTACAAATTTCAAGGTGTCAATCAATCATATTCTATTATAGAAAAGCTAATTATAGTTAAAAAATTGTCTCAAAGTATGAAGGACAGTGAATATGGTATCTGATTGCCAAATTAAACAATAGAGCCGCGAGTAAAAAAAAAAAAACAAAAAAAAAACATATGGCACCAAACAGTTCAATTTCTCTTCTACCGCTGGGGTGTGGAGGTGTAGTTGGTTATTTGTTTTGACGGTTCAATTTGGCAACATTGACGAAAATGGGATACTGCCCTGAAAACTTCATAATTTTTTAGCAGAAAAAAAATCGTGGTTTTGAAGTATAAATAGACGTAGAAACCTTCCAAACTTTTGATTTATTTTTGGCACTTCAAATCACCAACCGACAAAAGTCTAGTGAAAGGGTTCTCTTTTTTTAGGACTGCCACCTTCAACCGAGGAAATTCGTGATGGTCTCAAGATTGTCACAGAATATATGCGCAATGAAGATGACGCAAAAGTTAAAGTGACTCGCACATACAAAATTGAGAAGCGACAAGTGCCGAAATCAATAGCACGAAGGAAGTGTTTGCCAAAGTTTGGACAGTCTAAAGGAGACAAAACTGGTCCAAATCCAGCGACGACTATTGCTGCAGAAGAAGTTTTCATGCAGGTAAGCCGCAAATGACTGGTTTTGTTGCATCTTTACCATTCAAAATATTCTTGTTGGGTGTATTTCAGTCAGGTACCGACCTACAACCCTGACAACATAAATCACGCTGAACAATTCTAAAATAGTTTGCTCTTTCAAGTAATGAAATGGGTATTCTTATAACCGTAAATCCGTTTTTACTAGAAATTTTTATTTTTTATTAGATATATTAGATAGATTAGATTGATATTTATTTTTTGATATGCATTGTTGTACTGTTCTCAAATTAAAGCAACAAATCTTTTTTATATATCTTTATATACATATATATATATATATCTATATATATATATCTTATATATATATATAATATATATATATATAAAAAACAATCTTAGAAGTGTAGGGAAAGGGAGTTCGTTTGTTTTTGTGATTTTAGGATAGATGTGATTTTAGTTGAAAATTTTAGGATATTTACCTCTTATTCAGTGACCTACGCTAGTTGAGGGGTGGGGCTGGGGCATTGACCTGATCAAAATTCTAAATTGCGTACAAGTTCTGCCCTAGGATGGATGAACAGATGATAGAGTATTTATCAACAAGTGAAAATGACATCATTTTTATACAACCCTCAAAAAGGCTTATGCCAGCTTTGCCTCTCACTCAGACTATCTGTCTTGGCTTTTTCTCCAATTAGTCATGGCTTAATGGTAACTTGATTTTAATAAAAAAATAAAAAGTTTAATTAAAAAAATCCGTTGATTTTTGAATTAAAATCAAGTTGCCATCAAGCTATGGCTAATTGGAGAAAAAGCCAAGACAGATAGTCCGAGTGATGGCAACTTTATTTTAATTAAAAAATCAGCGGACTCCTATTTCTTGTATTTCTGGGCATTTCTCATTCAAATTAGTTAACAAGAACTTTTTATTACCCCCCCCCCTTCTTCCTAAAAAAAATCCTGTGTGCGTACCTGCTCTTAGTTTTGATATCCTCTAGCAAAAAAAAATCTTGAGGTTTTGGTGTTGGAGGTATGGAGAGATACTCTTCCTCTGGTTTAACTTTGCTTAGTTTCACCAGCCTTATCCTGTCTCCCTCCAATAATGATGAACAGTGACCCTTTACTAGTTTTGATGTATAAGGGTTGTTATACAGCAATACTTCTGAATTAAACAAAAAGTAGCAAAGAGATAGTAGAAGATTTAAATCCAATCGAAATCCGAAATTTCCTCAAGTTTCTGGGCACTTCTTATTAAAATTGGCAAAAAAAACTTATTCTCCCTTACGGACCTGCTCTGAGTTTTGATATCCTCTAACAAGGAAAGTCTAGAGGTTTTTTGTGTTATTGGTAAGGAGGGATGCTCTTCCCCTTGTTTAACTTTGCTTGGTTTCACCTACCTTATCCCACCTTCTTCCAATAACGATGCAAAGTGTGATCCCTTGACTATTTTTGATGTGTAAGTGTAGTTTGTGTAGTTATGTAAAAACAATTCTGTGACATAGAGATAGTAGAAAGATTCGGATTTTCGAGATTAAGCCTGACATGTTTATTACAGATCGGTTAGAGTCTACAGGAATTCTTCTGAGGTAGTCAAAGTAAAAATTATGCAGGATAATGTGAACGAAGAGAGCTTGCCATTGTGTTTAGACTCTTGCCATGTAGGGCTGTAACAGATTTGAGCATTAGCAGTAAAGCACTAAATAAATACTTTCAGTTCATTTTTGGCATTACCTTAGTTATCAGCTTGGGTATTTAATTTCCGCAGAAGTTTCGCCTAGTGGTTTTATGGCTTTAACAAGCTTCGCCTAGGGGTTTTATGGCTTTAACAAGCGTCGCCTAGGGTTTTATGGCTTTAACAAGCTTCGCCTAGGGGTTTTATGGCTTTAACAAGCTTCGCCTAGGGGTTTTATGGCTTTAACAAGCTTCGCCTAGTGGTTTTATGGCTTTAACAAGCTTCGCCTAGTGATTTTATGGCTTTAACAAGCTTCGCCTAGGGGTTTTATGGCTTTAACAAGCTTCGCCTAGTGGTTTTATGGCTTTTAGAAGCTTATGCTCAGTTTTACAGGATTTATAAGTTCAAGTCTGAGTTATTTGACGGGTTTACAATCTGAATAATTTATTCACAAAACGACACCCATAGTCATGGCTGTAGCCAGACTAAATACCATTATTTTTTACTAGTGCAGTAAATATTGTTGGAGAACAGTGGCAATAGCACAAAATAATTCATATGACGGCCTGGTCTTTATTTGGGCTTGGCCGTTGGGCCGAAGAGTGACAATAAAAAGCACAAAAAGACTCATGTGACGGCCTCTTCTGCATTTGGGTAGCACCAGTCTTTTCTGAGGGCTTTGGTCAATAAAGTTTCAGTTACTTTAGAGGTGTTATCTTTGATAGAAATCAGTCGGAGCTCCTAATAAGACTTTGAGCTTTGAATGCTGTCTCGTGGCTTTTTATAGTCTAAATAGCTGCACTTTCAAGACGATAGATGGTGTAATGAATTTAGGTCTTATTACTGGGATTTCTTGTGCTAAACTGTCATATTAGGGCACTAATGAAAACTTAGAGAGTCCAATTTTTGATCACTTAAATTGTCGCAGCAGACAAAGGTACGTTAAATCAGGAATAAATCCAAACATGGATGGGACTTAGGCAGCTATTGTAGTGCCAGAGACGCCATCCTTATTTCAGCAAAAGAAAGCATCCTTATTTCAGCAAAATATATAAAAATAATGAAGGAAACGAAACGAGGGTGATTTTCAGTTATGGAAAAGAAGCAGCGAAAAATCAAAGCAGATATTTTGGCAAGGATATCTGCCTAGCCGTCCTAAGTGATCAAAACAAAAGAAGAGAAAAATTTCAATGCAAAACAAAAACTAACCTTTTTGGAGACAAGACAAAGCGTATATTTTGGCAAGGACCTCTGTCAAGCCGTAAAAAAAGAAGAAAATTTTTTTTTTTCATCTTAAAAGCAAAAAGCTAAATATTAGATAAAAAAATCGGTCATAAAAGTGATAAAAAAACTGAAAAAAGCTGGAAAGAAAAAAAAGTTAAATATAAAACAAAAACTAACCTATTGAAGTGAGCTGCATCAATATTGAGACATGAATGAAGCCAAAAATGAGCTAAAATAAATGAAAGACCATTCCAAAATTAGATTGAACAAGAATTATTTTCCTAGCGAATAATGGAGCCTGTCTAATTACCTAATTTCTGTTAATATAGTCAATTGATCTTGGCTTAAAATGAGAATAATGCTCCCAAGCTCGGCGTCGTGGTTTTGAGCCCAACATTAATTTATTTAGAATGTATTTGGCTTTGGGTAAAAGCCGAAATTTTGGAAAAAAAAAATTGATGTTAGACTATTTTGTGCATGTTAATGGATAAAGAATTTGATTAAAGGGATGGGGATATTCTGTTATTATATATGACATGTTATTAATTCAACCATTAATGTAATGAATTACAAGATATTACAGCTATTTCAATCAATCCAAAAAAATTGTCTTAATCGTACGATTAAGACCAAATATAGCGATGAATCTTCTTTTTGAATTTGGTTCGTTTTTTTTTTTTTTTTTTTTTTTTTTTTTTTTTTTTTTTTTTTGTTATTGTATTGGGAGAAGTTCGAAGATTATGAGTATTCTACTACTATTTTATCTTCGATGTATTTTTCTTTTTATGTGACAACTTGTATATCATCTTGTAATTAAATATTGTTCTACTTTTAAAATTTTTCTACGATATATTTCGTCAACTTTGTTAAATTGATATCTCTTAGCTTCAAATACAAAAATAGAATAGTCTGATTTTAACAAAAATATTTTTTAGACTTTCTCTTGAATAATAACACTAAATAAGGAGACCATCATAATTACTGAATAGCTTACTTATTACTGAATATTTATCACATTACATTTTATTGGAATTTTATTGCTGAACATTTCAGATTTTATTACTATTATTTGGGAGATCGGGAGAGGATGCGTCGACCCAGTTTATCAAACAGTTCGTGGTAACGAACTGTAAGTAAGGAGCGACCCGGCTCAATAGTAACCGAAACTCTAAATAACGAAATTTTGATACCAATAGATACATCAAAAGAATCAGATTTTAATGCTGATTTCAAATATATTAATTTCATTTAGTTAAGTCTTACCCATCAAAAGTTACGCGCCTGAGAAAATTTGCCTGATTTTCGAAAAAAGGGGGAAACACCCCCTAAAAGTTATAGAACCTTAATGAAAATCACACCATCAGATTCAGCGTAGCAGAGAACCCTACTGTAGAGATTTTAAGCTCCTATCCGCAAAAATGTGGAATCTTGTATGTTTTGCCAGAAGAAAGATCACGGATGCGTGTTTATTTGTTTTTTGTTTGTTTTTAACAAACTCCCCAATATACGTAATAAAAACATACAATAAAGAAGTTCGTTACTTAAGTTAATTCGTATGTTACGTCAGAACAAAATTTCGAGAAAGCCATTTAGCCGAAACAAGTAAAATTAATATGCAAAATTCATTCTAATTATTCATGTACGGTGAGCCAAAATCAAAGCTGCATTACTTCAAAAACGTTCAGAAATTAAATAAAAAAAAACATTTTTTTTTAACTGAAAGTAAGGAGCGACATTAAAACTTAAAACGAACAGAAATTATTCCGTATGTGAAAGGGGCTGTCCCCTCCTCAACGCCTCGCTCTTTACGCTAAAGTTTTTTACTGTTTTAAAAAATAGAGTTGTGAGAAAGAGTCTAACTTAACTTTAGCGTAAAGAGCGAGGCGTTGAGGAGGGGACAGCCCCTTTCATATACGGAATAATTTCTGTTCGTTTTAAGTTTTAATGTCGCTCCTTACTTTCAGTTAAAACAAACTTGTTTCTTTTAATTAAATAAGAATTGAGAACGGCCTGAGTCATCAGAATCCTCAAGTAAAAACCTTCATTCCAGGGTGCCAAGAATGTATCAAACAAAAATCGCCACAAAAAATGCCTAGCGCAAAACTAGGACAAGACCCTACTCCGAATGGAGTAGGAGAATTAATTTCCATTGATACATGGGGATCGAGAGGAGGCTTGCCAGTTTCCAAGAATCATATATCGATATATAAGAATCATTATATATCAAAAACTTGATGTTAGACTATTTTGTGCATGTTAATGGATAAAGAATTTGATTAAAGGGATGGGATATCCTGTCATTGTAATTGAGTATTTCAAAAATTACAGTTTCGATAAGTTTGACATATTTTGTCGCATTGTCTGGGGGTCAAGTTGAAACTTACAGAAACATTTGGTGGTGGATTGCAAGGCGACTGCAAATTTTGATTTGGGGTGAGGGGTTGGTAGCAATTTCTATCCTATACTGACAAAAGAGTTTACGCTAAAATGTTTTTTTTTTCTGTCTATGTTTGGACTTGCTAATAATGATAATTATAATATCAACTTTTTCAGTTTATCACAAACAAAGAAGAAGCTGAAAAGTCATCTGATGATGTTTTTGAGAAGTTGAAATCTGCCCAGATGAAAGGCATAGTCAAATGCCGCTACTGCAAAGAAGATCATTGGACGACTCAGTGCCCATACAAGGATACACTCGGTCCCCTACAGGAAAAGCAAGCGGTATGTTGTCTAAGTTAATCGGCTTATTTTTAAATGCTGAAAGTAAAAGTTTTGGCTCAAACGACAAGTAGGCTGTAGTATACGCAAGGAAACGTAGATTAGCGTTACTGTAGTCGGCCTATGTATGAGGATGGACCAAAAATTTTCTGGATAATACCCCATTGCCCCTCCCCCCCCCCCCCTAGTCACTGAACTGGATCAAAAGCTGATCTCAAAATATAGCATTTTTAGACGTTTTTTTCCTTTTGCAAGTAGTTGAGCTATTTTCTTGATTCACTCTTCGCTGTAAATAATACCTACAGTAGAGAAAATTAAAATCTTCAATTGCTATATTAACTGAATATAGTATATAGGAAAAAGAAAAAAAGTTAAAATTTTCAAAGTTACCCCGAGACATTATATAAAAAGCTGTCATAGTGGGGAGAAGTGATTACCGTCACCTCTTTTACACTAAACCTTCCTCTTAACTATTAAGTATAACCATTTTTCGAATCTCTCTTTTTTTTTTTTTCAAATGTGTTGGCGAGAAAAATAAATAAATAAAGAATAGAAAAATAAATAAACAAAGGTGAAGAGGTGATGTTGGGTAACGAGAAAATTGATCAAGTGGATAGCTTTACTTACCTTGGTAGTACTATTAATAAAGATGGTAGATGTAGTGAAGAGGTAAAAAATAAAATATCCAAGACCCAGGGTGTTTTCCACAATTGAAAAGAGTTTGGAAGAATTGGAAGGTATGTCTGCAACCAAGATTAGAATACTCGAAGCAGCAGTAATAACAGAGGTCAAGAATGGCTCTGAAACGGGGGTTCTTTAGAAGACGAATGAGGCTTTGCTAAACGTTTGTCCGATGAACCCTCTAAGGACAGTTTTGGATACCTGTTTGACTCACTGTATTTCAAGCATTAACCTGCACGCTTACTTACATGGTTTTATTCCACTCTTTAGGGCTATGATGAGAAAAAGGTTGAGATGGCTAGGACATGTTTTGTGGAAGATTGGTTTCCAAAGACCATCCTGTATGGCCATCTATTTAGGGCCAAGTGACAATCATGTCGTATCTGGGAAGGATCGTATGGAATGATTTGTAGGAAATCGGAACTTCTTGGGAGGGTGTAAAGAGAGAAGCTTTGAATAGATTTGGTCTAGGGGGACAGTGTATAGATGTGTCCTTAGGGGGCATGGTGCTGCATTGAATTGTTAGTAATAGTAGAAGCAGTGATTTATTTAAATTGAAAACCTCTCTGTTTCTGCTCTGTAGAGTTTCTTCATTCCGGAAAGTAAGGGAGTGTGTTTTAACAGCACAAGGGCTGTGTATCCGACTTCAAAGGTAATCTGTCATTGAAACAACTGATGATTTCTATTTTCTTATGTGCTAATCTTAAAACATCTTCAAGAAAAATAGCTTGAAACAGAATTTATTTAAAAAATCTTTTGGACTAAAAAAAACTTTTCATTCATTATATTGGCTTAAAAATTCATTTAGTAGGGCCAATCCGGTTTTGAAAAGGTTTATGGCCTTCCTTTTCTGGCATATGTTTATGGAATAATTTTATTCACTTGTAATATATCTTTTTCTCTTCAATTTATGTTAAGCGGTTAGCTAGGAAGAGCAATGTCAGGCCAAGCGTTTTCAAATGCTAACGTTTATTATTGTAACACAGTTGCCAGTGAAAAGCCACGCGATGTCGTTGCATTAAATACTGAAAATTTTACATTGAAACCTACCATTGGCGGAAGTTGGACCCTCTGTCCCGTGCTAACTGCTTATTGGCTAACTTGTCAACTCCTTTATATCCTCTTGTCAGTTCATAATAATGATAAATCATAAGAGATAAATATCTTTATGTGGTTTTTCTTTTGCCCAAAAATTCCATATCTACTAAATATATTATTGTCGATTATTTTTGCTGGTCATGCTTTTTCGGAAGATAAATACGAGGCCATTGACCATTCCGTATGTTAAAAAGCAGTGCTGTCTTGCGAATTTTGGTCAGTTTTTGACCTTTTATCATGCAACTGGTAATTATTTATTTATCAAGACTAGCCGTAGATCATGTGTGTCGTCATAAATCGAGCTTAAGTTTTTTTTTTAATTTTTCATAACATCTTAAAGCTCAATCTAGGGCTTTTTGATTATGTGAAGTTGATAAATGATCAGGGCTTAATGAGCATTTCTTTTTTCGTAATTGATCTTCAGCATGTGATTCACCACAAGCTATTTCAATTAACTGCTTTTTTCGAAGGTATATCCTGACCACAACTTATTTCCAAGACTTAATATTGACGTCAAGTGTTAATTTTTATTAATCAACCATGGTGGTTCATTGGCTCACCAGAAAAGGACTATTCACAAGCTTTGCATGGTTTATCTTTCAGAGAGTCCCCTCTTCAATACCAGTTCAAATCCCCATCTAACAGGCTTCCATCCTCCACAGGCACGAAAACTCCATGTAATAGTATAGACCCTGTTGTATCACTGGCTGATTCTATCTGTAACATCTATATCTAAATCTCGGCCCTTCAGGTAGAATTTGTCAGCAAGGTCATATTAAATATGTCTTGAGTGACAAGATTTTAACTTGGTAACAATGTGCGTGGCAAGTTTTGTGACTTAATCTCGTCAATGAATCTTGTCATTCAATGACTATATAATAGCAACAATGGACAAGAAAAAGGAAACTTTACAGTCAGCTAAGGCTCAGCAGAGGGTTTCGTCTAAATGACTTAGAGCTTGTTAACTGTTATTTGTTATTGTTAATTGTTATTAATTAAAAAAAACTTTTTCCACAAAATACGTTTTTCAAAGAAAAGTAAAGAACTCCATTAAACAAAAAATGAGCAAAAATAAAATCAAATAATCTACCAAGCGTGAAACTACCACAAATCAGTATTGATAAATAAATGAAACCCAAAACGAACAGAAATTACAATAAATAACCGAGTCAACTCAAAACGAGCAGAAATTAACATAAGTTGGGCTCAAAACCCCTATGCCTTCCCAAGGCCAGAACAGAATTAGCACTCTACTGAAAAAAATATAAATGTTTTTATTTTCATAACTTTAATAAATCAAATAATATTAACATTTTGATTACTAAATATTAGTATATGCATATTAAACTGACAATGCACATTCATTTGTATTTTTTTAGTAAAGTGCAAATTATGTTCTGGCCTTGGGAAGGCATAGGGGTTTTGAGCCCAACTTATGTTAATTTCTGCTCGTTTTGAGTTTGACTCTGTTATTTATTGTAATTTCTGTTCGTTTTGGGTTTCATTTATTTATCGATGCCGATTTGTGGTAGGCTCTGATGGGGTTATCATCCTAAAAGACCTAATTTCACGAACTTATGACTACGTTGAACAAAATGGATATCTCAAAATTTTGATTGAATATGTTTGGGGAAATGGTGAGCGTGACAGGGGGTCAGTTGCCCTAGTCCTTTCAATTTCCAATTGACTGAGCTCTTTTGAAGTTTCTACAACATCGCTTTCTATAAAAACCTTATATGCCCCCAGGGCGTAACTTATGACCCTTGCCCTGAGGGCTGGAGGGGGTGTCATCCTTAAAGACCTAATCTCCGAAACTTTCAACTACGTTGAATAAAAAGGCTATCTAAAAATTTTGATTGGATGTGTTTGGGGAAAAGGTGGGTGTGAGAGGGGGGTTAATTGCCCTCAAATCACTTTTGAGACTATGAAAAGGGCACTAGCCCTTTGAATTGCCAATCGAATGAGCCCTTTTTCAAGTTTCTACGACAAAATGATTTCAATAAAAACTTATATGCCCCCAGGGAATAACTTATAACCCTTGCCCTGAAGACTGTGGGGGCAGTGTTCTAATCAAAGGTATAATTTCCTGAACTTTAAACTGCGTGGAACAAAACGGCTATCTCAAAATTTTGATTGGATGTTTTTGGGGAAATGGTGGGCGTGGAAGGGGTGTTAGTTGCCTTTCAATCACTTTCGACTATTAAAAAGGGCACTAGTCATTTCAATTTCCAATCGAATGAGCCATTTTTGAAGTTTCTACGACAACGAGTTCTATAAAAACCTTATATGCCCCCAGGGCATAACTTACAACCCTTGCCCTGAGGGCTGTGGGGGAGGGGGTTGTCATCCTCAAAGACCTAATTTCAGAACTTCCAACTACGTTGAACAAAATGACTATCTTAAAATTTTGATTGGATGTATTTGGGGAAAAGGTGGGCGTGAGAGGGGGGTTAGTTGCCCTCAAATCACTTTCGACTATTAAAAAGGGCACTAGCCATTTGAATTTCCAATCGAATGAGCCATTTTTGAAGTTTCTACGACAGCGCTTTCTATAAAAAAAACCTTATATGCCCCCAGGGCATAACTTACAACCCTTGCCCTGAGGGTTGTGGGGGAGTGTCCTCCTCAAAAGCATAATTTCTATCTGGAAATCAACTACGCTGAACAAAATTGCTATCTAAAAAATTGGATTGGATATGTTTGGGGAAAAGGTGGGCGTTAGAGGGGGGTTAGTTGCCCTCAAATCACTTTCGACTATTATAAAGGGCACTAGACCTTTGGATTTCCAATCGAATTAGCCCTTTTCAAGTTTCTACGAAAAATAATTCAATAAAAACTTATATGCCCCCAGGGTATAACTTATAACCGTTACCCTGAAGACTGTGGGGGGAGTGCCCTGCTCAAAGGTATAATTTCTTGAACTTTAAACTGCGCGGAACAAAAAGGCTCTCTCAAAATTTTGATTGGATGAGTTTGGGGAAATGGTGGGCGTGGAACGGGTGTTAGTTGCCTTACAATCACTTTCTACTATTAAAAAGGGCACTAGCCATTTCAATTTCCAATCAAATGAGACCTTTTTGAAGTTTCTACGACAACGCGTTCTTTAAAACCCTTATATGCCCCCAGGGCATAACTTACAACCCTTGCCCTGAGGGCTGTGGGGGGAGTTGTCATCCTCAAAGACCTAATTTCCAGAATTTTCAACTATGTAGAAAAAAATGGCTATCTTAAAATTTTGATTGGATGTGTCTGGGGTAAAGGTGGGCGTGAGAGGGGGGTTAGTTGCCCTCCAATCACTTTCGACTATCAAAAAGGGCACTAGCCCTTTGAATTTCCAATCAAATGAGCCTTATTTGAAGTTTCTACGACATAGCGTTCTATAAAAACCTTATATGCCCCCAGGGCATAACTTACAACCCTTGCCCTGAGGGCTGTGGGGGAGTGTCCTCCCCAAAAACATAATTTCTATCTGGAAATCAACTACGCTGAACAAAATGACTATCTCAAAATTTTGATTTCGGGAAATGGTGGGCGTGGAAGGGGTGCTAGTTGCCTTTCAATTACTTTCGACTATTAAAAAGGGCACAAGCCACTCCGATTTCGAACTGAATGAGCCTTTTTCGAAGTTTCTACGACAACTTCTTCGACACAAAATGCCCTGGTCTAAAGGAAAAAAAAATAATACATTGTGCCAACATCGTTCTTATATGCCCCCAGGGCATAACTTAAAACCCTTGCCCTGAGGGTTGTGGGGGAGTGACCTCCTCAAAAACATATTTTCTATCTGGAAATCAACTATGCTGAACAAAATGGTTATCTCAAAATTTTGATTGGATGTGTGTCGAGAAATGGTGGGCGTGGAAGGGGTGCTAGTTGCCTTTCAATTACTTTCGACTATTAAAAAGTGCAATAGCCACTCCAATTTCCATTTGAATGAGCCCTTTTCGAAGTTTCTACGTCAACTTCTTCGATACGAAGTGCCCTGGTCTGAAGGAAGAAAATAATAAATAATACATTGTGCCGACATCGTTCTTATATTCCCCCAGGGTATAACCTAAAAGCCTTGCCCTGAGGTTTGTGGAGGAGTGACCTCCCCCAAAACAGTTTTCTATCTGGAAATCAACTATGCTGAACAAAATGGTTATCTCAAAATTTTGATTGGATGTGAGTCGAGAAATGGTGGGCGTGGAAGGGGTGTTAGTTGCCTTCCAATCACTTTCGACTATTAAAAAGTGCACAAGCCACTCCGATTTCCAATTCAATGAGCCCTTTTCGAAGTTTCTAGGACAACTTCTTCGATACGAAGTGCCCTGGTCTGAAGGAAGAAAATAACAAATAATACATTGTGCCGACATCGTTCTTATATGCCCCCAGGACATAACTTAAAGCCTTGCCCTGAGGGTTGTGGGGGAGTGACCTCCTCAAAAACATATTTTCTATCTGGAAATCAACTATGCTGAACAAAATGGCTATCTCAAAATTTTGATTGGATGTGTTTCGGGAAATGGTGGAAGTAGAAGGGGTGCTAGTTGCCTTCCAATTACTTTCGACTATTAAAAAGGTCACAAGCCACTCCAATTTCCAATTGAATGAGCCCTTTTCGAAGTTTCTACGTCAAATTCTTCGATACGAAGTGCCCTGGTCTGAAGGAAGAAAATAATAAATAATACATTGTGCCGACATCGTTCTTATATTCCCCCAGGGCATAACCTAAAAGCCTTGCCCTGAGGTTTGTGGAGGAGTGACCTCCCCAAAAACAGTTTTTCTATCTGGAAATCAACTATGCTGAACAAAATGGTTATCTCAAAATTTTGATTGGATGTGAGTCGAGAAATGGTGGGCGTGGAAGGGGTGTTAGTTGCCTTCCAATCACTTTCGACTATTAAAAAGTGCACAAGCCACTCCAATTTCCAATTCAATGAGCCCTTTTCCAAGTTTCTAGGACAACTTCTTCGATACGAAGTGCCCTGGTCTGAAGGAAGAAAATAACAAATAATACATTGTGCCGACATCGTTCTTATATGCCCCCAGGACATAACTTAAAAGCCTTGCCCTGAGGTTTGTGGAGGAGTGACCTCCCCAAAAACAAATTTTCTATCTGGAAATCAACTATGCTGAACAAAATGGTTATCTTAAAATTTTGATTGGATGTTATTCGGGAAATGGTAGGCGTGGAAGGGGTGTTAGTTGCCTTCTAATCACTTTCGACTATTAAAAAGTGCACAAGCCACTCCAATTTGCAATTGAATGAGCCCTTTTCGAAGTTTCTACGACAACTTCTTCGATACGAAGTGCCCTGGTCTGAATGAAGAAAATAATAAATAATACATTGTGCCGACATCGTTCTTATATGCCCCCAGGGCATAACTTAAAAGCCTTGCCCTGAGGGTTGTGGGGGAGTGACCTCCTCAAAAACATATTTTCTATCTGGAAATCAACTATGCTGAACAAAATGGCTATCTCAAAATTTTGATTGGATGTGTTTCGGGAAATGGTGGACGTAGAAGGGGTGCTAGTTGCCTTCCAATTACTTTCGACTATTAAAAAGGTGCACAAGCCACTCCAATTTCCAATTGAATTGGCCCTTTTCGAAGTTTCTACGTCAAATTCTTCGATACGAAGTGCCTTGGTCTGAAGGAAGAAAATAACAAATAATACATTGTGCCGACATCGTTCTTATATTCCCCAGGGCATAACCTAAAAGCCTTGCCCTGAGGTTTGTGGAGGAGTGACCTCCCCAAAAACAGTTTTTCTATCTGGAAATCAACTACGCTGAACAACATGGCTATCTCAAAACTTTGATTGGATGTGTTGGGGGGAATGATGGGCGTGGGGGGTCTAGTTGCCCTCCAATCACTTTCGACCATTAAAAAGGACACTGGCCACTCCAATTTCCAATCGAATGAGCCCTTTTTGAAGTTTCTACGACAACTTCTTCGATGCCCTGGTCTGGCCCTGGTCTAAGACCAAGAAAAAAATAAACAATACATTGTGCCAACATCGTTCTTTACTTAGGCAGCGCTATTGCGCTGCCTATGATTGTTAATTGCTATTGTTAATTGTTTAAATGACTTGTTAATTGTTTCACTGGCGGAAAAATTTCCTCGCGTCTGCTCCTTTTTGAGTTATCTTGATAATTTGTGAAGTTATTGTTATCTAATCCTATTCTATTGAGTTTTTTTTTATATCCAAAACGTCTTCACTAACCTGTTCATCGATATTGTCTGCAGCTAATACCCAAAAAGATGTATTTTCTAAATTAATCAGCCCATAAATGAAATGATGAATGTGTTTCCTTTTCCTAGTAATTTTAAGTTGGTTTTAAGCTAGCTTATGCTCACTTATTCTCAATTTGTTCATAATTTACCTCATATTTATGTTAAGCTATTGGGAACATGGGCTATTGACTATAAGTAAAGTTTGATGAAGATCGATAGATGGATAAGTCTGAGAAGACTACATTAGAAACAATTGGGTGGTATAAAACTCCTCTGGCACCTTGCCCTGACTTGGAGTGGAAATGAGGACCTTTTGGCCTTTCTCTTTTGGTAGTTGACTACCTACTACATTGTGGGCCGGGAGGAGAAATTCCCTGCTCTGGAAATGTGTTCCAATTACCTCAGTGTTGAGGAATGAACAGTTTAACGAAGCTATCTACCACACCTTATTTGGCCAATATTCTCGGACTATAATTAAATGAGGAATGGCTTTCTTCCAAGATCGATTCAACGTCAAGGTCTTACAAGGGGGAACAAAATGTGAAACTCTGGTATTTATAATACAAAAAGAAACTGATGCTCTAAAAAATTGTCTGAATACCTCAAAATTGATCTTTAAAGAAAACTACCTGTTTCATGCGCTAAATATGGCAAAATTGCCACTTTCATCTCATTAATTTCCTAAAAAGAAGAGTGGGTGAGAGTTGACTGGATCTACTTCTCCTTGGGTTGAGTTGTGAACTTAAATGCTTGAATATGATGACTCATCGATTAAGGCAAGGCTTTTTCTATTTCTAGGAGGAGAGAAAACCTTCTGCGGCTGCAGCTCTTGGAGGGAGAGAAGGGGCGACCAATGAGTATATCCCACCGAATAGAAGAGAAGGTGCCACTGTTAGGAAGGGAGAAAGCATGCCCTCGGGTAGAAGAGGTATGTTTGACATTTATTTTAAAGTTCCATTAATTAAACTAATTTGAACCGCATTTTTGTAAAACTGTGCATTGATGTATAAGGGTACATAAGCTATTATGAATGAGGTATAGCGGACTATTTTGTAGGCGGAAGGAGGGAGCAATGCCTCTTAGGACATCTGATCCATATTTCGAGGCTCCCTTTTTGTTCAGAATAGTTGAAAATATCAATAAGCTTGCATTCATCGATGATATAACTTCCAGAGCTCGTGGGGTAAGGGACATTTCCAGACCAGACATTTTTTTTTAAACTTCATTTAACTAAGCTAAGTTTATTCATATTTCATAAAAATTTTATGGAGTGATGTGCAAGTGTGCATCAGCTATTATGAATGACAGTTGGCTGATAATTTTGTAGACGGGGGAGGGTAGATTCCTCCCCTTAGCGGGTCCACTTTAATGTCCAAACATTCTAACTCTCACTGAGCCTTCAGATAAAAATAGAATTAGTTCTAAAAAAAGAAGGGGGTGGTGGAAGTAAAAATAAATTTGTAATTCCCCTTGATTTCCATGAATATTTCTGGTCTATGCTTTTATTATGAAAGTAAAGAGTAACATTAAACTCTAAAACGAGCTGAATTTATTCCCTATAGGATGGGGTATGCCCTATCCTCAACCCCACCCCCACTTGTGGTCGTAGAAACTTCGGAGGATGCTCACTCGATCGGAAATTGACTAGTACTTTTTAGTAAAAGTAAAAAGTAATTGATAAGCAGCCTGCCCCTGTTCTAGAACTTTTTTTAATCTCTGGTCCTTTTGTAACCTCTTAGGACATCTGATCCATATTTCGAAGTTCCCGTTTTGTTCAAAATAGTTGAAAATGTCAATAAGCCTGTATCCAACGATGATAGAACCTCAATAGCTCCTGGGGTAAGGGCTGTAAATCATGCCGATTGTCAGTTCTTTACAGGTATATATTATAGTGGAAAAAAGGGGGGGGGGGGCTTGTCGGATCTTGGGAGTCTAGTGGCATGAAATGTTCAAGGATCATTTTCTTGGTCAAAAAGATCATCAACATTTTTCTGCGGGAAGGGGGAGGGGTTGGGGCGGGGTTCCAAAAATGAGCCTTAAAAACTTATCATTTTCCACCCTATATACCTTTTTTGCCTAACCCTTTCCTTGCACCTTTCCTAGCATCGTAGAGGAGTATTGTATTGTATTGTATTGTATCCTAGTATTGTATTGTTCCAGGAACATCAAGAACATAAACAAGGGCTTATTCACTCTTTTATTGTTTCATTTATTTCGTCTTGTTTTTATGTTGTTTATTTTATTTTCGTTATTTTATTTATTTCCCGCTGCTTTTAAGCCGCTATATTAGTTTTATCACTGACCTTGCTACTTTTTTATTTTTTTTCGCACTATCCCCAGTTATTTTTTAATATTTATCCGATTTCTATAGATTTTTGCTGTATGTCGTTTTTGTCCCATTTTTCTCTTCTTCTTAATTGTTCTTTCATTTTTTTTTATTTTTTTTTTATACTTGTAGGGAAAAATGGGTTGAATTTCAAAACCCACAACAGAGCAAGTCAGAGCGAGTCTTGACAACGAGATACACCGAATTCTAACAGATTTTGCTATGCATTTTTGTAAATAAAATAAACAAAAATTTAAGTTTACTAATATTTAATTTCATATTGTAAATATTGCTTCAAACAAAATTCACTCCCCAGACATTTAATTAGTGACAGGCCCAGGTTTAGCTATTTCTTCTATTAAGGAAACTCGTTTGATGCTTAGAACGCAATATAAGTTCTGAGGTGCCTCTGTGTGAACTGTTGCCAAAATTTATTATATTGTCAAACAGCTAAAAACAATGAATGAAGTTATATATTATCACTATCAGAGATGGACAAAAATAAAACTATGGTTGTAATGTAAACAGCAGCAACACTTCTTAAAACATGATCAGGTAAAAAAAAAAAGGCACATAGAGACTTATACACCAGACACCGCTTTTATGACTAAAATTACTTCACTGAGCGAAACTTGGTCCCATAGTACTAAAGATATAATAATCAGTGGCGGATCCAGAAGGGGTGAGGAGGGCGCGCGCCTCCCCCTAGTGTAGTCTAAAGTAGTGTAATTTACTTAATTAACCCAAGTTTAGCGTTAATTAAACTTGCTCCAAAGGCAGGTTTATCGGATCGACCTATTTTGCTCCCCCCCCCCCTAAAAGAATTTTTATAGGATCAACCTATTTTGCCCCCCCCCCCCCTCCCCCTAAAAAAACCCTGGATCCGCCCCTGATAATAATACATTAATCACGATATTTGTAATATAACTCAATCAGCGCATTCAAGTAAAGCGTCAAATCTAGATGGTATTAAGCTGCAATAGATATTAGTTTTTTTTCACTGTCTAAACAAAACTGTTTAGCATAAAACGTATCTTGTTTGGATATGATTTTTTTTCCTAATCAAAGGTCTCAAATTTCAGCTGACGGAAATGTGGATTCTGCCAATCATGGCTTGTGACAGATTCATTTTAACTAAATAACTTAATTTTTTTATCATGGATTGGGAAGTAACTCTTGTTTTATTCTTTTCAGAGAATGACAATCCCAATACATTGAAGGTGACTAGTCTATCTGAAAATGCCACCGACTCAGATGTGCAGGAACTATTTGGTAGATTTGGAGATATTAGTAGGCTATTTTTAGTGAAAGAAAAAGTGAGTATTCGTCAATAGTTTCAGTTGCTCTTCGCTAGGTTGCAGTTATCATTATAGCCATGAAGATACTAATTGGCAGTGAAATCTCTGTTGAATCTGCAGCTATTACCCATATTGCAATTTCTCTTGCTTTAGTAATTATTATTATTTTATTACCCATTATTAAACCTACAAAATGTTGTAAATGGAGTATAAGAAAAGAAAAAAAAGTAACATCAAATAATAAACAAAATATCCGAAGAAAACTCAACTACAGAAAAACAAGATTAAGAACATTCCTACGACAAACAAAAAGGACAAATTTAAGTTATTGCGACACATAATGAAGAGAGGCTTGGTTCAAATGCCTTTGCAAATCGAGCACGGCGATTCAGTACAGCTATAACGGGGTCGGCAATACCATACTTCAGAGATATATTCGAATTCCTCATCCAATCTGGAAGACGAAGCAGATACTTGCCATATCTGTAGAAAATAGACCGAATGCTGCGGCGATCAGACGAGGTAAATATTTTCCAAAAACGGAGATAGGGCTAGCACATGTGGCAAACCAAAAGCGTTATACACCCTTGCAAGTAGAAAACGGTTAAAGTGGCACTTCATTGAAACGAGAATTTCATAAGCTCTGCGTGTCTTTACAGCGAACAACGAAACATGGCAATCGCGGGTTTTTTTAAGATCGCTACAAATTGGAAGGCCGAGGCACATAATCTTAGACGAAGACTTAATCGTGTAAGTTCCGAAAATAACATCAACTGGTACACTATCTTTAACGCGGCTATTAAATACGAGAACTTCACTCTTCTGGGGATTGAAAGAAAGACCTATGTTACCATACTTCTTACTCAAAACACGGAAAGTCTCTTCGATGCCTACAAGTGTTCTACTCGCGTTCAAAATGTCGTGGGCATAATCGATCAGCGAAACTTGAGACCTCTAAAGATACGTGTAGACTGAACCGGTTCCGGTTCAGAACCGGAGCCGGTAATAGTTCAGCATAAGCCAGCTTAGTCAAATTAAAGAAAAAGGGGTATCAATATACAGATGGGGCTATTGAGAAGGAAACACTGTAGAATTCCGAAAACAACTTTCAAAAATTTTAAAATACTTACTTATATCATTTCCAAAAGCACTTTGTTTTACTTTACCACCAACCTTTACTTTTGAGCCCCTCCACCCTCAAAATTTTTGTCCAACTTGTGAAAAAGTGACAAAGATGCATATACTATATTTTTTATGCGTTTTGTAAAGTTTTGTTATAGCCCCCCCCCCCAAAAAAAAAAAATTAATATGCCCCTGGCTAGGTTTGATTAATTTTTTCAAACAGTTCGTGATAACGAACTGTAACTAAGGAGCGAACCGGCTCATTAGTAGCCGAAACTATAAAAAGGAATTTTGATACCAGTAGATTCATCAAAAGAATCGGATTTTTATGCTGATTTCAAATATATAAGTTTCATCAAGTTTAGTCTTATCCATCAAAAGTTACGAGCCTAAACAAAATTGTTTTATTTTAGAAAAAAAAGAGGAAATACCCCCTAAAACTGATGGAATCTTGATAAAAATCAAACCATCAGATTCAGCATATCAGAAAACCCTACTGTAGAAGTTTCAAGCTCCTATCTGCAAAAATGTGGAATCTTGTTTTTTTTTTTTTTTTGCCAGAAGAAAGATCACGGATGCGTGTTTATTTAAATTTTTTCTCCAGGGGTGATCGTATCGATCCAGTGGTCCTAGAATATCGTGAGAGGGCTCATTCGAATGGAAATTAAAAGTTCTAGTGCCATTTTTAAGTGACCAAAAACACTGGAGGGCAACTAGGCCCCCTCCCACGCTCATTTTTTTCCCGAAGTCACCCGATCAAAATTTTGAGATAGCCATTTTGTTCACCATAGTTGAAAATCTAGTAACTATGTCTTTGACGATGACTTAATCCCCCACATTTCCCGGGGGAAGAGCTGCAAGTTATGAACTTTGCCCATTGTTAACATATAGTATTGGTTATTGGGAAGTATTAAATAAATACAACAAATTTTTTCAACTGAAATTAAGGAGCAATATTAAAACTTTAAACGAACAGAAAATATTACGCATACAAGGGGGGTTGCCTCTCCTAAATAGCTCACTCTGATGCTAATTTTTTTTTTAACTTTTAAAAGAGGTTATTATTGTAATTAAACAGGCTTTGTGATTCAGGAGTCACTCCTAAATAAATGGAAAAAAAATCAAACTTAGGTTATTATAAGGTTATTATTAGTTTTAAAAAATAGAACTAATATGCAAATTTCGTTTTAATTATTCATGTACAATGAGCCAAAATTAAAGCCTGCATTAATTCAAAAACGTTCAGAAATTAAATAATATTAAAACAAGTTTTTTTTTAACTGAAAGTAAGGAGTGACATTAAAACTTAAAACGAAAAGAAATTATTCCATATATGAAAGGTACTGTCCCCTCCTCAACGCCTGCTCTTTACGCTAAAGTTTTTTATTGTTTTAAAGAGTAGAGTGGTGAGAAAAAGTCAAACTTTAGCGTAAAGAATGGGGCGTTGAGGAGTGACAGCCCCTTTCATATAAGGAATAATTTCTGTTTGTTTTAAGTTTTAACGTCGCTCCATACTGTCAGTTAAAAAAAACTTATTTTTTATTTATTTTATGATTGACTAAGCCAGCTCCTTAATGTCGCTCCTTACTTTCCGTTAAAAAATAACTTATTTTTTATTTAATGATTGACTAAGCCAGCTATTACAAAGCTAGCTTAGTTTGAAACTGAAGTTTTTACTCTGATGTAATTTGTAGAGATTTCCCTTTGTGCTTTCTGGGTTGTCTAAAGGGCGTATCTCAGGAATGACTTAGAGTATTATTTCGGAAATGTCAGGGAATGATGAGGGTGTTATCAACTGACCTTGGAATGTTTTCAAAAGACCACATTGCCTTTTCTGTGACGAAATAAATAAGAGTTCCAAATAGGGACAGGTCGTCCTTTTATTAGACAGTGAGACAAAAATACACATAAGCTCTAATTATTTCGATGACATAGTCAGTCATCATCATCAGTAGAATTACTAAAGTATTAGAATTAAAACAAATGTATTTATATCGAACAAAATGATAACTTTCGGGTCGCAGTTACTTTCGGGTCGCAGTTAACCAGTCCATTAACTTAGAAGGTTCATTAACTGTCTAGACTTCTTTAATATTGCGTTAAATTTTTAATAAAGGTGGTGCAATCTTCTTTTTTTCTAATTAAAAATGAAATGTTGCTGAATTTATCTTCTATGGAAGATAAATTTAGCAATACGACGTCATACTGATGGTATCATACTGTAAAATTCTCGGGCAAACATCACAAATTCATATAATAAACTGTATCAAGTACCAAGGTTTTATCCAGGGGGGGGGGCAGGTTTTTTGACCCCCCCCCCCCTGAAATGTTTGTCTGACTCGTAAAAATGTAACAAAAATGGATATAAACAAATTTTGTATGCGTTTTTGAGGTTTTTTTTGTGTAATTCCCCCCCCCCCAAAAAAAAAAAAAATAATAATAATTTTGAATTAAAACTCCCTCTGGAAAATTTTGGATTAAAACCTCCTAGCGTTCAATGATATAACATTTGGACAAAGGTCAACTACATTGGGTGAAATGAACTTTACTCTGTCAGATTTTAATAAATTATCATAGATAGAGTTCAGCCCAAATTCACCTGTATCCCGATTCAAAGCAATATTCTTGAATAAGATTTTCTTTATTTCAAGAGTTTCAGGAAAATTTTTGCTTTAAACCCCAATCGCTAGAAATCAAAGAGACATTATCCAACAAAATAAAATGGTCTGGAAAATTGAAAATATGTTCTGAAAGAGCTGAAGTAAAATTTTCAGACTTAGAATCTTGCTTTAAAGCCGAAGAAATAGAAACTTTATGCTGTTATAATCTCATTTCCAAATTCTGGTTAGTATGTCCCACATTATGAACCTCGCTAATGAACCGAATCCAAGATGGTCAAAGAGGCTAGCTTCCGTCTTTGCTTTGAAAAGAATTAGAGAATTAGACAATATGTAGTTTTATTTGATTTCGTATATAAACTTTTGTTTTAAATTATTTTAGTTTAGTTTTACTACTGATGACGGTCACTGTATATGTGACCGAAATATCTGGTATTTTTGTGAATTTCAATACAGTGTCTATTAAAAAGGCTTTTATCCTTTTTTATCCATTTTGAACTTTTATTTTATCGTCATGTAAAGGCAGTGTGGTCTCCGAAATTGAATAGGTTGCTTTTTAATTTATTAATTTGATTATTCCATTTTCAAAAATTAATGTACGAAAAAAGGGAGGGGGAACTGTCAGGTATGACCTGTCCCCTCGTCACCATTTTATCTGTCAAAATTATCCCATAACCTCCATCCTATCTGGGTTTTTTTCGATGGTCATAATCGTATTATCTATTAACCCAGCCTTCATTTCCTGTTTTAAGTCACGAATAGCTTAAAAACCACTGTCATTCTTTTCTTTTAAAGCTAATGTGCCTAATGTAGTGCTTTTAATCCCTTAACGGTTGTACGGTATAAGACTGTTTCTATTGAAATGAAGACTAATTAATTATTGAGCAAAGTTAGTAGTTGTAGACATCTGGTGTCTACATTTAGGCATAAATTTCAGTGATATTTATGTTTTGGATATGTTTGTCACATAAAACGCATTGTGTACAAATAAGACTTGTTTGGATATAATCTTGGTAGAAATTTAGGGGTTTTAAATTTAGAAAATTTAGGGTTTAGAAATTTAGGGTAGAAATTAGGTTATATTTGGGTAGAAATTTAGGAACCCTCTTCCGCCGCAAAACTGAAAATGGATGAAAACTCCCAAAGGGCGAAATTATGAAACCTGCCTTCACTTGTGAGATACGATAATACTTTATTGATGAGTGACTATCACAATTTAACAAAAAAATAATGTCGAATTTGTGTTTCTAGTCAAATTCATGTTAAAATCGAGATACTTCGATTTATAGACCTGACAAGACTGAAAAATCAACAAGAATACTAGAAACAATTGATAACTAGGAAAAAACAAGTTTAGTTAAGGATAGCTGCCTTCGGTTGGATATCTAAATGACAAGAATTTAGTAACCCCTCTCCTTTTTCCCTCCCACCATATCAGAGCGGTCATATCCGATATGGATGCTCTCACGTTTAATGGTCGTAACTGACATTTTCATTCGTCTATTAGATAATTGACAAAACCGTTTGCTAAGCTGTTGTCAAGCAGAGAATCAGCCATATCGATCATGAGGATCAAAGTGCGATTGGTCGTTCGTTACCCAACTTTTCTTTGGAAACAGCTAAGCAAATGGGTTTTGGCAATTATTTTAGAAGTGTGAAAATGTCAGATAAAATTCAGGTATCACGGGACATATCAGAGTGAAATACCTGTTATGAGTTTATTCCAAGTGTTCTCAAACAAGAGCCGTCCTGGCCGAGTGGTTAGCGCTTTAGACTTGAAATCCTTTGTCCGTTTGGACAGCAGTTCGTGTCCTGGTGCTGTTGGATATATGGTTTGGAACGGGAGTCAGCGGTGTGACCCCGTAAGCTGAGCCAGAGTTAACTCAGCTCTAAATGGGTAATTATATCGAGAATTATATCGTACTTTTTTGGATATTTTAACTTGGATACTTGGTAAATTTTCCATTGGCTGTTTTCAGCTCTACCTTTTTTGATCCCGCCCACTGTCATCAGTCGCTGGTAGACATTCATACACACAAGGTGTGCGGAGCGAGAGAGATTTTGCTTTTTTTCATTTTGTCATTGCCTAAGCTATGCAAGTGGGAAACCGGGCGTTTGCTCAATTTAAATATTACAAGCTGTGGCCTTGCAAAATTACGCGGGTGATACCTGTCAAAGATGATGGAAGTAATTATGAAGTTTGCTGTTACCTAACTGACGAAATTAAGATAGTAACGTCAGAGAATATATGAGCTTACGCGGAGAAATATGAAGAAGCGCTGAGAGATGGCAGGAAAAATGTTCAGAGAGCGATAAGGCTGTGTACAGAGGACTCGGAAGGTTTAGCCGGGGATTTATCTGAGTCGGTTAACTTGATGCAGTCGGAAATTGTTAACCTTCGTGACGGCATACAGGATGAAATTCGTAGGAGAGTGGAAGGCCAGTGCAGTAGATTAGGGAGTTCTACGGTGACAGAGATCGGTCGATCTGCAATTCAAGGGTAAATTTGAACTGCTTGAGAAATCACTTGGCGATTTGCGGGCAAGAATTGTTCAAAATTGCGCAAAGCTCCAAAAGCTTGAAACTAAGCTGGATGATATAAACCAGTCTTCTCTTCTGACTAAGGTCATTGTATCTGGGATAGACTCTCCCGCGCGTGATTTACCTCACCTCGGTGAGAAAGTATTAGCTCGACTTAACAGTGAAATGGGACTCAATCTTGATAAATCCGTTGTCAAGGGTGCAAGGCGTTTGGGATGTGCCTCGGAAATAAAAACTCCGATTGAACTTACATTTTTTACTGAGGCATCTGCAGTTGAGATCCTGCGCAATCGCAAGAATTTAAAAGGTTCCCGAATCTATGTAAATGAGGCTCTAACCAGGGAAAGGCAAGAAATCTACAAGCTTGCGCGGAATAAGTTTGAATTGAAAAATGTATGGACTTTACGAGGTGTGGTTTATGTCAAGTGCGGTTCGCAAATCATTCCGTGTAAAACGATTTCTGACGTAGTTTAGATTCGCAATGTGTCATATAAACCTGTCGTCTAAACTAAGAAGCGGTGAATTTTTCTTTTCTTTTTTTGGCTTATGGATCGTTTTCAGTGTTTTCTTGATTCTCGTTTGAAATTAGATGCTATTCTAAATTTAGCTACCGGAAGTGATAAAGATATGCCTTATGTAAATAATCTACCTGAATGTGATTATTCTTCAGGCGAGTTTCTATCGGATAAAACAAAAAAATGTGATTTTCCGATCCGATCGTTACATGTAAATGCCCAAGGGTTACAAAGTGCATTCAATGAACTGAAGCTCTTGCTTGCATCTAGTCCTATAGACATTGTTGGAGTTTGCGAAACTTTTCTGTCTGCTAATACACCCCTTATAATGTTAGATCTGCCCGGGATGAAGTGTATTTCGCGTACAAGGTGTCAGAATGCGAGAGGAGGTCAGATGCTGTATATTCGTAATGACTGGTCTTTTAGTATTCTCAGTGATTTGTCTGTATTTGATGAAGGGTTATGTGAGACTATTTTTGTTGAAGTTGTACCTTTGGGCTGTAATCCATTTATTTTCGGGTCTGTTTATCGATCTCCGTTGGGTAACCCAAAAAGATTTTTTGAAGTTTTTGAACCGCTGTTGAAAAATCTGGAAGCGTTGAAAAAACCGGTTATTATTTCGGGTGATTTTAATTTTGATCTTTTGAATCTCGATGTTGGAAATAATAAGGAGTTTTTAACTATGATGTTGTGTTCTAATTTTATTCCAAGTATTTCTCTGCCGACAAGAGTTACAGCTAACACAGCTACATTATTAGATAATATATTTTTCTCTCCTGTTTTATTTGATGCTGAAAAATCGTCAGTAATTTTGTCTGATATGTCAGATCATTTTCCGGTGAGTGTTCTTTTAAATTTAGATAATAGTAATAAACAACATCGAGATTCAACAATGGATAATTGAAAAAAGCGATATACATGGATTGATTGTAAAGTTCTACGTCACTTAATTGGTGACCATGATTGGAGTTTGGTTTATGGCTCAGATGACGCAAATGCTGCGTTTTCAGATTTTATTGATCAAATGATGCGACTGCGGGATCGGGCTTCTTCAACACGAGTTTCGCATGGAAAGTTTGCGCAGAAATTTGACCCATGGATTACTGAAGGTATTTTGACATCGTTAAAACATAAAAATAGAAAATTTAAGAATTATTTAAAATTACAGACACTTGAGTCGTTTGAAGAATTCAGAGTTTATAGGAATAAGCTAAATTCAATTATAAGACATGAGAAGAGAAAATATTATAAAGAGAAATTTTTGGAGTATAAATCGGATATGAGAAAAACATGGCAATTGATAAATGAAAAGATACGTCCTCATAGTGGTAAAAGTACTAGTGTTAATTGCCTTGTTTTAAATGGAGAAAATGTTACAGAGCCCAATGAAATTTTAAATGCTTTTGGAGATTATTTCAGTAATATTGGTTCTAGACTTGCATCGACTATGAATATGCAACTGAATTCCCCTTCTGTTCCAGTTAATGAGCAACATGCAGAAAATTCGTTTTCTTTTTCTGAGATTAAGCCTCATGAGATTGAAAAAGTTATTCTGAAGCTTAAACGGAGTTTTTCTAAGGACGAATTTGGATTTTCGGCTCAAACCGTAAAGCAAATAGTGTCAAGCATTTCACCTTTGTTGGCACATATTTTTAATCTATCACTTATGCATGGTGTTTTTCCTGAGCTTTTAAAAAAAGCAAATGTTATAGCATTACCTAAAGCTGGGAGTTCAACTGACCCTTCAGATTATAGAGGCATTTCTCTACTTTCAGTTTTCAGCAAGATTTTGGAAAAATTTGCAAATAGTCAATTACAAAAATATTTATTTGATAGTAAGATTTTACACACGTCTCAATGTGGTTTTATAAAAGGAAAGTCAACTGAACTGGCAATTCATGAGCTTTTACTAAATATTAATGATTCACTAGATGATGGTCAACACGCGTTGGCGATTTTTCTTGATGTCGCCAAGGCGTTTGACACCGTACATCATTCGTTGCTTCTTTTTAAACTCATGTCTTATGGGTTTTCAACACAAGCTGTTAAATTTTTTTCATCTTACCTTTCTGGGAGACGACTAGATTGTGTCGATAAATCTCGTGATCTCCGTTCCGAAACTTTTCCAATTAATTACGGAGTGCCTCAGGGCTCTGTCCTTGGGGCTATTCTATTTCTTCTTTTTATAAATGATTTGCCAGAAGTTTTGCCTCTTTGTAAACTTATAATGTTTGCTGATGATGTTGTAATTTTTGCTTCTCACCGAGACCTATCAGTTCTTTTCCAGAACCTCGAAAGTACGTTACTAACTGTATCTGATTGGTATTCAAGGAATTTACTAGCTCTTAATGAAAAAAAATGCCAATATATGTTATTTTCGCGAACTGGATAAGCAGTGTCAGATACCTTCTCTCTTTTCTTGAATGGTCTTGAATTAAGACGGGTAGATCAGTTCAAGTATCTTGGGATTATTTTAGATGAAAATTTGTCGTTTCATAAATATGTAAAATCACTGTCGTTAAAAATTTCCCGAAATATTGGCATGCTAACTCGTCTTCGTTATTTCTTTCCTAAAGCTATTCTAAAATCTATTTATTATTCTTTCGTTCACCCATATTTTCTTTATTGCATTTCGGTTTGGGCATCTACCTTTTCGTTTGTTTCAAATCTCTCCAAATACTTCAGAATAAAGCAATGAGGATTATTTTTAATGTTGATTGCAGAACTTCAGTTAGACACCTATATGGGACTTCAGGAATTTTCTCTTTGGACCAACTTCATTTAATTTCTATCTCTAGTATTTGTCACGATTATCAATATAGTAATTTACCTGTAAATTTCTCCGGCATTTTTTCAACTAATTTTCAATTTCATAATTATCCTACTACGCATCGTTCAGACTTTTCGTGCGAAATTCGCCCGACATCGAGAGCGGGATTCAGCATCCGTCACACTGGCCCAAAAATCTGGAACTCAATTCCAGCATCAGTTCGAGAATGCAGCAACAAGCGACATTTTCTAAGACTGGTGAAGAAATATCTTATGACATGCTAAGCATTTTGTTCATTAGGGTTTTCTTTTTCGTTGTTGTAAAATTTAGTTAGAAAATGGTTGTGTATTTTCGTTGGCAATATTTTCAGCGCTAAAGTATGCCACCAGGAATGTGCGCTGTTTTATGACATTTATTTATGTATGTGTTATAAATAAAAATATTCTACTCTACTCTGGAGAATTCTGGGGGTAAAAAACGGGAAGCGTTGGATGGTTTGCCCCCAACCACGTATTGCACTCTCAGCCGAAGGCAGAGAATCTGGAGATCGGTACCTGCGCTACGCAGAGCATTGGTCAGCATGTGGAAAAGTTAAGTTCTTAGACCTGACAATAAGTATACAAGATGTTCGTTGGTGAGAATAATAATAGTTTACCAAACCTAAAACATGTCTCTTTGAAAGACCTCAGCAATCTCAACTCAATGCAATGTCTCAGCTCGTAGATGAAATAAGTATCCTTCTAGGATGCTATTAGCATACAGGACACGCTTATCTCTACATTGGTTTGATTAAAGTTTATGTTATCCGTGTCTGTATTGCAAGTAGGGCCGTATCTAGGATTTTAGTTCGGGGGGGGGGGTGCAAAAAACTTTTTAAATGTATAAAAAATATGTTACACATTACGTTTTTACGAATTGAACAAAAATTTCGGGGGGGGGGGACACTAATCCCTCCCCTGAATACGGCCTTGATTGTAAGCTATTCAACACAATTTTTTACTTAACTCTTTATGTCTTCTCCTTAATTCTCTTGTTACATGTATTGTGTAAATTATAAGTAAAATAAGTGGTTAAAAGTTATAGGCTGGTTGTACATATTGTAATTCAATGTACTTAAATGTAATTTTTTGTAGTCCACTGGCAAATCTCGTGGTTTGGCTTTCGTGAGTTACAAGAAGAAAGAGGATGCAGAACGTGCTCTGAGAGCTCTAAACGGTTTCGGATATGATCATCTTATCCTACAGGTGGAATGGTCCTTGTAAGTTCTCCTTTCTTTTACTTTTCCTGTGAAAATTCTGTGTCGAAATTTAGGTGCTAACCAAGGATGCGACCTAAAACGCCACCAAAGGGCCTTTAAACTGGAAGAAAAAATGCTACTACCTATGCAGGTTGCACAACTTTATTGGAATTACAGCAAAATTTTTGAAATAATTCACCTGTATACATCATTAAAAGTGTCAGATTTTAATGATGTATCAGGTATTCAACCTAACCTGAGAAGCTGAAAAGCAACCTTTTTTGACTGATTTTGGTATTGGTTTTATGTTTGATGAATTTCAAAGCAGCCTACTAAAGATGCAATAAAAGATTTCAAAATATTTTATTAGTATGCAATTTTAAAGATGTCTCATGGAAACATTGTTTCAAGTCTTTGGCGCAACCCAAGGATAAGAACCAATACGCCTTCAGTATGCCCTTAGATAGAAAAGGAGAAATACTACTGAGCTCTGAGAGGTCTAAATGGTTTTGGATATGACCATCTTATCCTACAGGTGGAATGGTTTTTGAAAGTTCTCCTTTCTTTTATTTTTCCTGTGAAAATTCTGTGTCGAAATTTAGGTGCTAACCAAGGATGCGACCTAAAACGCCACCAAAGGGCCTTTAAACTGGAAAAAAAATGCTACTACCTATGCAGGTTGCACAACTTTATTGGAATTACAGCAAAAATTTTGAAATAATTCACCTGTATACATCATTAAAAGTGTCCGGTTTTAATAATGTATCAGGTGTTCAACCTAACCTGAGAAGTTGAAAAGCAACCTTTGACTGATTTTGGTATTGGTTGTATTTTTGATGAATTTCAAAGCAGCTTACTAAAGATGCAATAAAAGATTCCTAAAAATTTTTATTAGTATGCAATTTTAAAGATGTTTCGTGGAGACATTGTTTCAAGTTTTTGGCGCAACCAAAGGATAAGAACCTTCTGTATGCCCTTAAATTGAAAAAAAGGGATAATATTGCATGTGGAATTTTTGATTTACAACAAATATTTTTAAATAACTCATTGCCATGCAAATTTAGAAGTGCCACATGAGAATGCTGTAAGTTAGACTTTTTGTCCAAATAATTAATTAAGGCTCTTGAAAAACAAGGGCCGTTTAATTAGAATAATAAGCCTTTTTAAAGTTCTAAAAAACTTTAGCTTAACCCTTTCAGCCCTGAATATTTTTCCTGCACAGGAAAATTCTGGTTTTCTAGTATAGGGCTCATTTCGACCTTAGAAACTTATGGCTGTGTTAGAAAACCGTTGGGGCACATATTCTTAGAAATCTCGATCCCTGTCAAATGACAGTAATGGGACTAGAAGGGTATACCAGCAAGAAAACTTCGTTTATACGAAAAATATAAAAAAGGCACAAAACATGCACAAAGTCAAGTTTCAAACTCAGGGAGCATGGTACATCTTGAAGTAATTCCTGTCTTTGTTCAGACACAGCACAACCTCACATTTCTCACAACAAATCCGTGAAACCCCCTTTTTTCCTTTTGGGCACTTTTCATAGCGGCACTGGGCTTCCCGACCTTCTAAATGCACAGGGAAGTGATTTACTCGGTCATACTTGACGCTTTCGATCGTATAAGTTGATCGTGCAGCAGGTAGGGACGGCGAAGGAGCCGGAGAATTCTCGGCATCTTGTTGCTGGTGAGGACGACCAGCTCTTCGTTTAGAGATCTGCTCCTCATATTCACGCTTCAGCAGTGCTTCTGCAATTTCGTTCCGGAACTCGAAAAGTCACACTGGTCCACTTTTTCGTCTTTGTTTCAATTCGATACAAGGCGACGAGATGATCCAGCTTGTCTACTCCTCCCAAGTTGCGGTTATAGTAACCAGTAACGCCAGGTCTTTTCACATCAACCATCTGCTTCTTCTCGTTACTCCATCTTTTCACTACTCTACCTGCACCTGCACCGCAATAACTCGACGCCATGTTTACTGCGCTGTTGTCAAACCAACGCGCAAGGACGAGTCCCTTTTCAATTGCGCTAACTTCGTCCCACGACCATCGTCCTTTCTTCCTAAGATCCTTCTCATCTGCAAGCTTTGCTTTGGCTATCCTGCCCTTTCTGATAGTTCCTGCTGCCAAGAAGCCATCTGCTGTCAACTTTTCAAGCAGTGGTAACGTTGTAAAGTAGTTGTCGAAATACACTTTGTGATAGACATGCTTGTCAATTTTCTCCAGCAGACTAAGAACAATGGAAGAACAACAGAGAACTAAGTTTTTCAGCCCCCACGGTCTTGGCTTTGACTTTATATATTGCTTCATCCCCCTCTGGCCTTTGAAGGGGATCATCTGCTCGTCTACACATAGGTTTTCCTCCCTTTCAAGGTCCAAACACCGCCTAACGCATCATTTTCGTTCCTGTCCTTTTCGGACGCAAAGTAGAGATGATTCTGTAATTTATGGTATCGATCTTTTGGAAGTGTTCTTGCGACTATGGGAAGAAAATACTTTTTGTTCCAGTAAAGTCGTATCTGCGAAAGATCCAGGGATCCCATAAGGATTGAAATCCCAACCATTTGGCGTATCTCTTAGGCCAGACTTTTGCCTCTGACTGCTATAGTTTTACCGTGTTCCTTCATATGGTACAAGTCCGTCTTTTCAGCCGTAGTCTCAAAAAACTCAAGCGGAATATGCTTGTAGAAGTATTCGACAGGAGTAAGCCCCTCAGTCTGAGAGTCCCAGTCTTGTCATTTGACGTACGCTGAATTGTGAAAATTCTGACAGCCCACTAGATGGTGCTAGTCACCAAATAGAACTCTCATTGATTAGTTTCAGCTATCTAGTTTTAAATGATATTACAAAAGTAGACAAATAAATGATATGCCTACTTGAATTTCTAACTAGAAATTACCCACCCCTAACAGACTTCTCCCCACTTTTTTCTAATTAAATTTTCGTCCACTGCAATGTTCCAAACAACCCGTGTGATACATCAGTAGATTGGTATATGTCTCAAGAATACAAAGAGCATGGTTTTAGTTACTACTTTTCACATTAGATAGCATCTGGTGAGCAAAAATTAGCCACCCGTCATTTGACGGGCTCCAGGGCGAAACGGTTGAAGAGCGAGGTATTGAAGGGGGGTGGCAACCCCTCTCATATATGTAATAATTTCAGTTTGTTTTAAGTTTTAATGTTGCTCCTTACTTTCAGTTGAAAAAGCTTGTTTTATGTCTAATTTCTGATCGTCTTTTAAATAATTTTGGGAAATCCGACTCCCCTTAGATAGAAAATATCCCTCCCTAACGAAAACCTCTACAGTAGGGTTATCTGATATACTGAATCTGATGGCCTGATTTTCATAAAGATCCCTTGGTGTTTTAGGGATATTTCCCCGCCTTTTCAAAAATCGGGCAGTTTTTCTCAGGCTCGTAAATTTTGATCGGTAACATTAAACTTGATGAATTTTATATATTTTGAATAAGCATCAAAATTCAATTCTTTTGGTATATGTTTTATTATCCAAGACTCTGTTTCTTAGAGTTTTGGTTGCTATTGAGCCGCATCGCTCCTTACTTACAACTCTTTACCGCAAATTGTTTGATCATTGTGATAATTTTTTAGTAATTTTTAAATGTTGTATTCCCCGATAATTTTTATACATACATTTATGGTTATGATTGTTATTATTCAGCTAAATTAATTATCTAACTAATTAAAGATTCAAGTTATATTAGCTTATATTACGCCATGGAAAATTCAATATAGTAGCAACAAAATATAATTATTAGATAAGCAATAAATTTTGAAAATGAATTCATGAAATTTTTCTAAAAAGTTCTTTTTCATCGTTTTTAAGTTTGTTTTTTTTAATTTCGCTGAGGATGCCTATTGGTCATATAATTCTGAAATTTCGCATTCTGATGTTAGAAAAGCTTGAGTTCTTTATTGCATAAGGTTTATGTTTTGTATAGGTTTTATTGCATTGTTTATGTGTATTTCTTGGTGTCTCTTGGTCGATATGTTAAAAAAAGACCAAATAAAATTGTTGGCTTTTTTAGGCTCTAAATTTTATAAGAATACTTAAAACCGACCTTTTGACTAATGTTAACCTCAAGACAAGTTAAGGTTACTTTCGTCATAAGGTGGCAGTATGGGATCCATGAATGATAGAATAATGATGATTATATTTTTTGTTTTGGGATAAAACGGCACGCTAAGAAAGTATAAATAGATTCTACCAGGTTAAGACATGTTTAATAAAAAGGATCTGTAAGAACAAAAAAATATTGCAGACGTACTTTAAAAATTTACCGAGAAATAAAAATATTTTTATGTTAATATAAAAATTTGGATAAAATATTTTTGTATCTAGGCCTTTTTAGATTACGATTAGGTTATTTGCAAGCATTTTCAATAGAAAACCAAGATAATAAGAGATAAACTTAATTCTATAAAGTAATGAAAATTTCAAAAAATAATCTTTAAAATGGAAAGCCTGAATCACTTTTGAAATCAGTCAAAAAGTGGTTTTAATTTTACTTATATACCTTTTTTCCACTTTTCACGTTAATCTCATTTATTTTGTTGTTATACATGCTAATTTGTTTCACTCTTCTAGGCCCAAGGAGACGTAAAGCAAGCTTTCTATTTTCCATCTCTATTTTATGGTACAATTGGTTCAATAAAGAGTTGCACACCATATGCACTTTGTTTATTATCTTAGGGTCTTGTTATGTAGGGCAGCTGTTCAGCCAAAAATGGAAACCCAGAAAGATATTTCAAGCTGCTATTTCGACTCTTGTCTAACTTCTAGGGTATTAAAAATAACGGGATGACAGGTTTAAGATAGTGTAAGACGAAGATCGTTTTCTCGACAAACCATCTGGAATCAATCAAATATCAACTCTACGAAAGCTCAGTCTTGGCCAGTCTTGGTGACCCTCTAATCTATTACTTTCTCTACTAGTACTGCTACTTTTTACTCTAGATCTACTACTTCCTGTCAAATATTAAAGTGCTAAAAAAAAGTGTAAATAATATCAAATTGTTCTATTGGTTAGGTGGAAACATTTAACACTTAAGTTTCAAACTTAAGGAAGCTTAATGCATTAGATTTCGAACTTAGGAAGATTAAGGAAGCACTTAAGTTTCTAGACAACTGTTTCACCTGAAGGTCGGATCTTTTTTTTTTTTTTTTTTAATTAATGGTCTAATGCCGTTTGTTACCTTTTTCTCCAGGGAGGATCAGCTGGGCAACAGATGTTTAGTCCCTCTCGACCTTTTTGATCTAAATTATCTATTCGATTATTCCTTTGGAAACAGCTTCCCGAATTTTTTTTTTTTGTATTTATCTCGAATTGTAAAATTGCCAGATAAGAGCTATAAGTATAACAGTTACGATATTTTTTTTTAATAAAAAATGTATTTTCCATTCTTTGTGGAAAAGGTCTCCTTATATATATAAAGTTGTGCAATTTTAACAAAAATTAAACCCTTAATTTAATATATGACAAAACCATAGAATAGAGTTATAGCTCTCGTAGCAAAATCTTGCATTTTTCCTGGAAAGAGTAATAACAGATAGAATTTTATTGTTTATTTGCTGGAGCAATCCTGTCGTACCAGACATTTTAGATATTTGCCGAAGAGAGAGATTGCATTCAAACAAGGTAGTTCTTGCCACAAAACAACAATTTTATCCCAAATACGGTCAGTTACCCTCTCAGTTCTTGATGATATTATGCGGTGCATGGGCGCAATCCATTCCTATAGTGAAATGTAGCGCATATAAAATGAATGGTTTCTGCAGATAATTTTAAAATACCAAGGACATTAAAAAAGATATTTCGACTCCTGGGTCAATCTAAGTTCTGATTCATGACCACTGTAGACTGCAATGTCTTTTTTTTCAAACACGACACACATTTGATACCGCGTGTACTGACCCTGGGAATATACGTCAGCACCTTAGTTTAGTTGCTAGTGACCGGACAAAAAAAAACAGGCTTTTCCATAGGCTTCTCGTGATGTTTACATCGGAATCGCGCGTGCGCGACGGCGGAGTATGAATCTTGTGTTGTTTTAAATGTGTGTCACTTGTTTTTAACGGAGAGTATAGCCTTTGTCGATACTGTATATTCTGTCTGTTGTGATCGTGACTCATTAACATGATTGTAAAAAATTAGTCTTTGATTGTTTAGAGTAGTTAAAATTTTTGTAAACTGTGGGACTTTAAACCGTGAAAATAGATAAGCAAAACTAATTAGTTAAATTTGATAACGCTTTAATTCAGTAAAAATCCAAACTGTTGATTCCCAAAGTGATCTACCCTTCCATGGTAAGCTGAATCTTCTTAAACTTTTTGGTGTCATATATTTTTATCTTATCTTTGTAGATTTTAACCCTTTTTTGAGGTCCCTACAAACTTAAAATATAACTGAACATAGAGATGTTTTTCGTCAAATATTGAATTGACATTTTTTTTTAGGGTGTGTCTAGTTGTATAACCTTCCACTTCGCCTATTCGAACGATCAGATTTTATTTTCAATGTCCTTAGTACTTCAAAGCTTCAATTGAAATGAGTTAAATAATTTTTGACTTCATCCGTTTATTTATAGCATTGCATAGTGACACATTTAAATTTAAAATGGCAGACAGTGGATCTTTTGTGGAAGGGGATGAAAACAGTTGTGTGGTTTTCGGTACTAACGGGTGCTAAATAAAAAAAAAGTAGGTGAGTGGAAAATCATCAAAAGATAAGCTACAAACATTGGGCACCGAATAGTTTATGAAGCTATAGTTTTCATTTGAAGGCAAGGCCATATCCAAGGGGGGGGGGGGGAATGCGTTTTTGAGTTTTTTTGTGTACCCCCCCCCCTCCCGGAAAAATCTTTGAGTAAAACCCCCTCCGAAAAAATCCTGGGTACGGCCTTGTTTGAAGGACCAGTTTCCTTTGGAAATCATCGGATTGTTAATGTTGAATTTCTATGGTTGAAAAGTGTTGTCAAATTTAACTATTTTTTTAGCTGCTGGTAACACAGCTGTGTGGCTGTGTGGTACTGCCTTAAAGATTTCATAATTTTGAAACAGTCACAAGGAAAATATTGGATCGTCACGAAATTGAGGTATGAACAGATCAGAAATGGGTGCAAAGAGGGGGGGGGCAAAAACTTTTTATCTTGATGCCCTTGGCACTTTAATAAGAACACAACTACAACAAAATTACAACCCAGATTGATGGCAAGCAGATCTCAAATTAAGGTTTATATTCTGCAACTTTTCACTCCAGTAGAAAAAATAAATTTAATTGTATCTTATTCCAGCAGCAATTTTTTAAGATGTGAAAGATTTCTCTGTTAAGAAGTAATTTCGATGGAATTTAGTATTAAGGCCATTCGATACCTTAACAATCATTTTCATCGTCAAGCCTCAGCGTCAAAGACAAAGTGGTCATTAGCAGATTTTCCCAGAACCGTAGTGAACTCCCAAAAGAATTTTGGTAAAAATTGATAGGGTATCATAAGTATTTCAACAGTTTGAAAGCTAACGAGAAGCTTGCTAAAAACAAAGAAACGTATAATATTTTACTAATCGCTAAGAAAAGTGATGTCCATTTAGTGTATATAGAACATAAATAATACGTTCCATGTGCCGGTACGGTTTTCAAGGCTGGCAGCACAACAAGAAAGTCCTAACGCTGTCAAATCACTCAAATAATTCTTTCCTTCAGCTGATTTCTAACATTTTCCAAGGTCTGCTAGAATACTTTTAGAGACTGCCCGTTCCCGAACTTTAAACAGAAATTTTACTCTGTTTAATAAAAAAAAAATACAATTTACACTTTCTATTGATGTAATTTTTATTAAATCTGAATATCTCTAGCACAGAACAAGAGAGTTTAAGTCGTTTGTCTATGATTTCCGGGGAAATAGGTGTCGGCTTTTAGTTTATGTCGTTTATTCGGCCATCTAATCAATTCTTAATAGTTTGGCCATACAAATTGAAAAAATCTATAATGGAAGGGATAGACTAATTCTTTAAGATACCTCATATTTTTAAGTGCAACGAGATTGTCTACTGCCAAGTATTACAGTACTTAAATATAGCCTTGAAATGCGGGGTTTTTAAAAGGATGAGTAAGGCTTGCTGTTTTCTTTCTAGTGGGCTTGTATTAGGAAAGCCTTATGCACTCGTTCAAAAAGCTGTATAAAAAGGTGTTTTTGTTTTACTTTCTAAGGCTATAATGGAAGGAACGTTAAGATGGGTGAAGCACGCGCTGTCGCTGAAGGATGAATAGAAGTCTTCAATAATCCTGCTTGTTACCATTTACCGGAGGACAAAGAACAAGTAGTACGTAATCAAATACGGGGAGGGCTCATTGTTGGAGCAGTAGCCACATCCTAGTAAGAAACAAACCTTGGCCTATAGTAGCCACAAATTAAAAAACATGCTTGAAAAAAAAAACTTTTAATTGAGAAAAAATTGTCATTTATAGCTGATTCAGGACTAGTAGTCATTATTTAAAGTAGTCTTAATAGTAAATAATATTTAGAAAACAAACTTATGGGAAATTCAAAAAATTCCTGAAGAAATGGCGTTCCATCGAAACAAAAAGTGTGGCATTAAAATTGGCATGGCCGAAAACTATTCAGGAACTTTTTACAGGGGTAGCAGTAATGTCTCCTCTTTTCTTGTTTTTTTTTCTCCGCTCCAAGCGGGGCTCTGGGACATGTTAGAGGGCTGTTTAAATGCTCCTTTAAAGGAAATTGCAATGCCTAGTGCCTTTCGCAAGTACCAAAACATAATATTTAAACAGAATTGGATTCAAGCGGATGAGTCAGAGCCATGTTTAGATTCTTGCGAACCTTAAATATAAAACTGTAACTGTTTTTCTTTTACTCCGTAAAACCTAATAGTCTTTTTCTAATTTTTGTGACAAGATTCATCGTGATAAACACTAAGATTTATTAGCAACAAGTCAATTTATTATATAAATTTCTGATAAGGATAATGCCTGTTGTTTGAGCTTTTAAAGGAATGAGCAGAATGGTTTTCAGCAGTAGTATCCCACCAGAGACCATTCCAATTGGAGGTGGAGCGTCTCGCAAAGATGTTCATCAAGCAATAAGAGCCATGTATTTACTTCTGCTTGGAATCTGACAGTGCCGTGTATCTGTGTGTTTACAGAATCTGCTTGGCGAACATTGATCCAAGTAGAAATAGCTAACCGAATAATAGCTTTGGGTCTTTTAAAGCGGTATTAGTAGTGTATAGAAGCGAATACAAAAAGCAAGCATCTATTTTCGACAACACGTATTAAGGGACTGTTTAAAAGAGGGGGAGGGGGACCGAAGCACCTGCCCATGGCACCCTGACTGGGAAGAGGGGCTGAATCACGGCTGGAGGATGGGCAGGGGTCGGTAGTTAATTGTTATTAGGGACGGCACTGATTAAGGTGAAAATGTGAGTTCATCTTAGATTTTCAAGCTAAAAATAATACTCAAATCAGAATCAAGTTAAAATGTTTTCCATGAGGGGTCAGTTTAAAATAATCGACTCATCAGGATAAGCGAGCTCTGAACAAAAAAGTTATTACCGTAAAAACATTAAATTTAAGTAAAGGCACAGGCCTTCTGAAGATGTCCCGAAAATTCATTTTTTTTCATTATATGGACTTGAACTTCTATCTGAAATACCAAAAGACAAAATAATATCAATAGAAAATAATAATAAAATACATATATATATATATGTATGTATATATATGATATATATATATATATATATATATATATATATATATATATATATATATATATATATATATATATATATATATATATATATATATATAAAATACAATGTGAATGGCCTAAAAATTTGGCCAAAGATAACTCATAAAACTCTTTTTTCTAAGCATATTAGAGTTTAAAACCGTATTTCCCTCGGTTAAACTGAACCAAATGAGCAATAAAATTTTATTCTTGGGGCCTGATCCCCCATCCAAAATAACGACCCAAAAATGATCAATAAAGTTTTTTTTGATCAGCCTAAAACTATTCTTTTGTTGAGAGGTAGAGAAGAACTTAGAGCCCTTTGAAACGGAGGCCAGAATTTGTCTTGGTACATAACTTACAACTGTAAGCAGAGGAGTCCTGAGGCTCATTTTATTGGGGGGGGGGGGGGAGCGATCTACATAAATTTTACCGAATCGCTACCTGATTTATGCGGGAATTCCTGCAGAAATCAAGAATTTTGCTAAATTTCGGCCGATTTTGCAAAACTTCTGCCGAAATTTTCGCTTTCGGCGGAAATTTTACCGAATGCAAAAAAAGTTGGAGGGGACGGCACACCCCTCCCTGTCCTTCCTCAGGACGCCCCTGACTGTAAGTACTGGTTCTAAGTGGAGCCTTTACCAAAACTTACCGGAATGTAGTTTAAGTAATTTCTTCTGAAGATAGATCTCTATCAGCACTGAAAGGCTAGGGATACAAATAAATAGTCAGCCAGAGGTATCTGTGATGAAAGACCCGACTACTGAGCTTGAGAATTAAACTGAGAACTGAGCTAAGATTAATCAAGTAACTATTAATAGACACCAGTTGACTATTTGTGTCCATGATTTTTTGTTTTGAAAATGTTGCGTAATAAATTTTTCTTTCAACCAAATTTTTCTTACCGCTTTCGTTTGTCCACTGATGCTGAAATCAGTTCCCGAAATCAGCTACGTGTGCCTAGCCCTTTACTCCCATATTTAATGAAGAAGCTGAAGAATGTCAGAAAAATTCCTGGGACATCATTTAAGCATAGAATTAAAAACAAACAAGACCAACCTACAGGGAAAGCTATTTAGTATTTCTCCAGATAATTTAAGCTTTCAGTTGAAGAATGTTGTTGAAAATGGAAGAAGATCTGAACACCCAACTGTTACAGTTTGGTAGGCTATGGTTTTCAGTATAATTTGATACAGCTTCTGTAGGTAGACCCAGGGATAATACACTGTTCTTTTATAAAACTGGAAGGTAAAATTCTAGTTTAGCTACTTTTCAATATCTTGGAAAGGAGTTAGGTTAGAAAAATAAAACATTCATAATTAAATCCAGGGCCAAAAAAAAAAAAAAAACTCTGGCAAGGTATAGGCCTACCCAAGCTTCTATGTTAACCCTCTTCTGATTTCTAAGTCTTTGAAATTTTCCTACTTGACAGGTCTATACCTTTTGTAATTTTGACAACAAAATTTGGTAAATTTTTTGTGGTTCTTATTATTGACTTACAAATAGGAGTAAACATACCACTTGATGCCTTTTTGGTAAATATTTACCAAATCATATTATTGAGTTTCAAATAAAGTGAATACACCTATTGATGCCTTTTTTTTATGGTGATTACAAATATAACAATCATTTCTATCAGAAATGAATTTTAGCCCCCCCCCTATATATGCCAACTCAGGGTATATATTCCTACATTAGGGTGGGTAGGGGCAATTTTAATTTCTGATGTAAATGAGAGGTAAGTTTAAACTTCACCCCTACCCCCCTCCCCCCTAGTGTAGAAATATATACCCTAAATTGGCATATATAGGGGGAGAGGGCTAAAATTCATTTTGGATAGAAATGATTGTTATATTTGTAATCAGCATAAAAAAAGGTATCAAATGGTGTATTCACTTTATTCCTAACTCAATAATATGATTTGGTAAATATTGACCTATATTTGCACATTAGGGGGGTGGAGGGAAAGTTTAAAGTTACCTCTCATTTACATCAGAAATAAAATTACCCCCAGCCCCTTAATGTGCAAATATATACCCTGAATTGGTATATATAGCCTAGGGGTGGGAGCTAAAATTCATTTCCAACAAAAATGATTATTATATTTGAAAAGAGCATAAAAAAGGCAGTACTGTTCTATTTACCAGGCTCTTTCATATAGTGCTTGTTTGGTTAATGCTAATGAAATAAAATAAAATAGGCTAATATATAATAGTTTAGAAACAAATTTGGGGTATATATTTGTGCATGAGGGGGGGGGGGCAAAGCATACCATATATTAAATACTTAACCTAATCTAACCTAGGTACCTTCCCCCCCCCTAAACCCCAAAAAACAACAATTTAAATACATTTCTTTGTTTATATCCCAGAAGGCATCATAAACCTGTTTTCACTACACATCTTGTTCTATTTAGTGACTGGTGTGCATTGGCATATACAAAAGAGCCTGGTTAATAGAACAGTACCAAAAAGGCATCAAGTAGTATGTTTGCTTTATTTGCAAGTCAATAATATGAACCACTAAAAATTACCCAATATTTTACCTGAATTTTCAGTTATCAGTTTCTTTTTCTCTGATTTTAGTTCTGAAAATACAATTCCTGTTATTTGGGTAGAATTTGAAGCCATATCAATGTTTTTTTTCTAAATTTAGTAAATGTATTTGCAAATCTTTGAAACATCATAACTTAGAATTGAGCAAAATTTTGAAGCTGAAAACAGTTTTCTTGTAGTTCATTTAGGCAGAAGATCTGTTTTGCAAGGTTTCACTTTCATAGCACAATGATTTTTAAAGGACATCAAAGGTCACTGCCCTCTAGCCTATAAGGAGAAGGAGTCAAGGTAGGGGTATAAATGTATGACCACACCAGGTCATAAGGAGACATGCTAAGAAAACAGTTCTTACTTCATAATATGCAAAATTATCCTAGTTAACATATTTTCCAGCAGGAGCACCTTTATCCTCACTATTTTCCTTGTTTTTCCAGTTTTTCAATCATAGTTTTCATTTTTTATGCCTATTCTCCAAGTTTTGAAAATTGTTTATAAAACAAACACCCAAGAGCCATCTATGTAACCTAACTTAACCTAAATTTATGAATAGCCTATTTGCCTATTTTTATCTTTTTGGTAAATGAGAGTGATGGTGTTTAACTTTCATATATAGACTATTTGAAAATGGATAAATGCAGTGAAATCTGTTTCTTTTTCACAATTTTGTTAAAAAAATTGTACAACAGTGAAAATTGTGAGGATAAAGGTGCTCCCCTGGAAAATATGTTAACTAGGATAATTTTGCTTATTATAAAGTAAGAATTGTTTTCTTAACAAGCCTCCTTATGACCTGGTGTGGTCATACATTTATACCAAGGTAGGTACTTCAAAATTGTTTCCCATGACTTACTTTAGTCTGTAGATCCATCCCTGAGTTTCATTCCCCTAACCCAACCCCTTTCCAAGATAGTGAAAAGTAGCTAAACTAGAATTAAACCCATTGGAATAATATAGAAATTTTTATCCACTTTTGTTAGGTGTTTTCCACTTTTTCTAACAAATAATAGCAATTTTTCAATAATATTCTGTCAATGCTTCTCTTGTTTCAACTAGCCTATGAAGAAATAAGAACCTGAAAAACAAGAGTGACAGGTGGTAAATATTGAGTAGTTCATATTATTGAGCTACAAATAAAGTGAATATAACCTACCACTAGATGTCTTTTTTATGCTCTTTCTGAATATAGTAATTGCTTTTCTTGCAGATTGAATTTTAAGCCCTTTTAGGTATTTTTAGAAATTCTAATTTCATGTTAATTTTTTGGCTCTGTTTGCATTTTGGAGAATTCCCCCAAGCCCCCTTCTAACAGTCTCATATGGCTCTAACAAATGCTATATAGAATATTAAAAAAAATTATGAGTATTAATACACATTTAGGGCTCTTGAGAAGAAAACAATTTTTACTTCATAATATGCAGAAAAATTCTAGTAAACATATTTTGAAACTGCTTCCACTATACTCTACCACCATTCCTGACCCCTCCCTCTAAGTTGTGTTTTGAGGTATTGGGTTTGAAGCAAGTTTTGAGCAGGTTTGATATAAATTGTTTTCAGGCTCTCCATGTTCAACCCAGCAAAGCTTTAAACATTTTCATCTTACAGGTTCCAAGCATATTGGACATGTGTTATTCAAAATTGTAATGCACTAGAATAGCATGGGTTGTGAGAAGACATTCATTGTGTTGAATATGGCACTCAAAACAGTACTCTGCACAACCTGCACTGAATTTCTGCATTGAATGTGGGTGGCCTGAAAACATGGTTCTAATGTGCAAATATATAGTCACAATTATTGATACACAGGTTGAAACAAGATTAATGGATAGGAAATATTTAATTTGGTTATGAGGAGAGGAAGGGATTTGGGATAAAGTGAAGTGGAATTGCAGTCTAAATGTATTCTTTACTCTTATTCTTTATTCTTATTCTTATACTTATTCTTTATATTATGAAGTAAGAATTGTTTTCTTAATATGTTTCATTCTCAGCAAATCCAATCTAGGCTTATACTGAAGACATGCTAGTACAAAATGAGAGACATTGTTAGGTTGCTAATTTAATGTTCATTTTTTGTCTTTGATATTTTTAGACATAGATTTATTACCTCCAAAAACTGTACAATATACAAAAGGCAGCAAAGTACAAGAAAATGATAAAAAAGACAAACAACAGAATATGGTTTAACTCATATATGTAACTTTTTTTAATGCCTATGATAACCAAAACAGTGATGGGTATTAATGCACAATTTGGGCTCTTGAGGAGGAAACATGATAAGGAAGCAAATCCTGCTTCATAATATGCAGAAGAATTGTAGTTAACTTATTTTTAAGTTGCTTCCACTAAACTTTACTCCCAATCACTCTATTGTGCAAATATATAGCCAAAATTATATATTTTTCTGTTTCTTTGTTTTTTCAGCATTGTTTCAATATTCAGCTACACAGGTTGAAAGAATATTGATGCATGAGAAATATATAACTTAGGCTTGATCATTTATAACATGTAGGATCTGTCATTGGGGAAAATGGGAGTGTTGGATCCTTTGTGTGACTAACAAGGCTAACAGCATTATTGTGAAATTTTGGGGAATGTTGAAGGATAAATTGAACTAAATTAAAACACTAAATGCACCCAAGCTACAAAAAGGCATATCTGCAATATCTTAGGAAAGGTTTTAGGGTATTAAATTGAAACTTTCAGGGCAACTACTACTGAAACCATTTGTGATTACTTTCAAGAATTTTTAAGGAGGATATTTAATAAAATCAAGATGTACTAGGTGTAGAATTGAAATGCCAAATTTCTTGTCATTTTTGGAAACTTCAAGGGGAATTTTAAACAAAATCAAAACACACTATTTACATACTAGATGTGAAAAGGGAATATCAACAGTATCTCAGATGGCTTTGTGCAGTGAGTTTAAACTTTCAGGGGATGTTCAAAAGCAATCAGAGGGTTGTGAACCCTTCTCCCACTTACCCTATTAAGATACACTCTTCTTATCACTGATCAAAATTTTGAAGACAAAAAACATTTGTTCAAAATGGTCAAAAGCTCTACTAAACATGCCTCCATGGATACCAATCCCCCTTCCACTGCCTTCAAGGTAGGGGTTGTAAGTTACATAGATTGCCCATTGTTAATATACAAGATTTATTGCTGCAAAAAGAAGAACGTTTGATCCTGGGTGTTTCTGAAAAACCTAAGTTTGTTGAGGTGAAGCTTCACTGAATGTTAAAGGGGACACTGAACTAAATCAAAATGCACTATGTTTATCCAGGCTGAGAATCTGCCATATCTTAGGAAGTGCTAAGGGTACTAACTTATTGCTTTCAGGGCCACTACTACTACTACTGTGGCTGCAATCCAGGGAATACTACAACTTGTGAATACTTTCAGGGAATGTTGAGGGGTGATGTTGAACAAAATCAAAACACACTGTTTACCTAATGATTGTCAAAAGAGCACATCAGCAATATCTCAGAAAAGGTGGAGGGTATTAAGTTGAAACTTCCATCATGAGCAGAGCAATCGCGCTGCCTAAGTAAAGAACAATGTTGGCACAATGTATTATTTATTTATTTATTTTTTTTTTTTCATACCAGGGCACTTCATACCAAAGGAGTTGTCATAGAAACCTCGAAAAGGGCTTATTTGATTGGAAATTGAAGTATCTAGTGCCCTTTTTAATAGTCAAAGTGATTGGAGGGCAACTAGCCCCCCCACATCCATCATTCTTCCAAACACATCCAATCAAAATTTTGAGATAGCCATTTTGTTCAGCATAGTTGATTTCCAGATAGAAAATATGTTTTTGAGGAGTACACTCCCCCACAACCCTCAGGGCAAGGGTTTCAAGTTATGCCCTGAGGCATATAAGAACAATGTTGGCACAATGTATTATTTTTTTTTCCTTTAGAGCAGGGCACTTTGTATTGAAGAAGTTGTTGTAGAGACTTCGAAAAGGGCTCATTCAATTGGAAATTGGAGCGGCTTGTGCCCTTTTTAATAGTTGAAAGTGATTGGAAGGTGACTAACACCCCTTCCATGCCCACCATTTCCTGAAACACATCCAGTCAAAATTTTGAGATAGCCATTTGTTCAGCATAGTTGATTTCCAGATAGAAATTATGTTTTTGAGGAGGACACTCCCCCACAGCCTTCAGGGCAAAGGTTGTAAGTTATGCCCTGGGGCATATAAGGTTTTTATAGAAGGCATTGTTGTAGAAACTTCAAACAATGCTCATTCAATTGGAAATTCAAAGGGCTAGTGCCCTTTTTAATGGTCGAAATGGACTGGAGGGCAACTAACCCCCCCCCCCCCCTCTCACGCCCACCTTTTCCCCAAACACATCCAATCAAAATTTTGAGATAGCCATTTTATTCAACGTAGTTGTAAGATCTGGAAATTAGGTCTTTGAGGATGATAATCCCCCCACAGCCCTCAGGGCAAGGGTTGTAGGTTATGCCCTGGGGTCATATAAGGTTTTTATAGAATGCATTGTTGTAGAAACTTCAAAAAGGGCTCATTTGATTGGAAAGTAAAATGGCTAGTGCCCTGTTTAATAGTCGAAAGTGATTGGAAGGCAACTAACACCCTTTCCACGCCCACCATTTCCCCAAACACATCTGATAAGAAATTTTGAGATAGCCATTTTGTTCCATGGAGTTCAAAGTTCAGGGAATTATACCTTTGAGCAGGACACTCCCCCCACAGTCTTCAGGGCAAGGGTTATAAGTTATGCCCTGGGGGCATATAAGGTCTTCATTGAAATCTTTGTCATAGAAACTTGAAAAAGGGCTCATTCGACTGGAAATTCAAAGGGCTAGTGCCCTTTTTAAAAGTCGACATTGATTTGAAGGCAACTAACCCCCTTCTCACGCCCACCTTTTCCTCAAACACATCCAGTCAAAATTTTTAGATAGCCATTTTATTCAACATAGTTGAAAGTTTTGGAAAATAGGTCTTTAAGGATGACAACCCCTCCCCCCCACAGTCCTCAGGGTAAGAGTTGTAAGTTATGCCCTGGGGGAATATAAGGTTTTTATTGAAAGTGTTGTTGTAGAAACTTTAAAAGGGCTAATTCAATTGGAAACTGAAAGGGCTAGTGCCTTTTTTAATAGTTGAAAGTGATTGGAGAGCAATTAACGCCCCTCTCACGCTCACCATTTTCCCAAACACATCCAATCAAATTTTAGAGATATTCATTTTGTTCAATGTAGTTGAAAGTTCTGGAAATTATGATTTGGAGGATGACAAAACTTCCAAACCCCTCAGGGCAAGGGTTGTAAGCTGTACCCTTGGGACATATAAGTTTTTTTTTTTTTATAAAAAGTGCTTTCGTTGAGACTTCAAAAAGGGCTCATTCGATTGGAAATTTAAAAGGGCTAGTGCCCTTTTTAATAGTCGAAAGTGATTGGAGGGCAACTAGCCCCCCACTCACGCCCACCTTTTCCTCAAACACATCCAATCAAAATTTTTAGATAGCCATTTTATTCAACATAGTTGAAAGTTTTGGAAATTAGGTCTTTAAGGATGACAAACCCTCCCCCCCCCCACAGTCCTCAGGGTAAGAGTTGTAAGTTATGCCCTGGGGGCATATAAGGTTTTTATTGAAAGTGTTGTTGTAGAAACTTTAAAAGGGCTAATTCAATTGGAAACTGAAAGGGCTAGTGCCTTTTTTAATAATTGAAAGTGACTGGTGAGCAATTAACGCCCCTCTCACGCTCACCATCTTCCCAAACACATCCAATCAAATTTTGAGATATTCATTTTGTTCAATGTAGTTGAAAGTTCTGGAAATTATGATTTGGAGGATGACAAAACTTCCAAACCCCTCAGGGCAAGGGTTGTAAGTTGTACCCTTGGGACATATAAGTTTTTTTTTTTATAGAAAGTGCTTTCGTTGAGACTTCAAAAAGGGCTCATTTGATTGGAAATTAAAAGGGCTAGTGCCCTTTTTAATAGTCGAAAGTGATTGGAGGGCAACTAGCCCCCTCTCAAGCTCACCATTTCCCCAAACACATCCAATCAAAATTTTGAGATAGCCACTTTATTCAGCGTAGTTTTAAGTTCTCGAAATTAGGTCTTTGAGGAGGACAACCCCCCCCCCCCCCCACAGCCCTCAGGGCAAGGGTTGTAAGTTATGCCCTGGGGTCATATAAGGTTTTTATAGAACACGTTGTTGTAGAAACTTAAAAAAGGGCTCATTTGATTGGAAATTAAAATGGCTAGTGTCCTGTTTAATAGTCGAAAGTGATTGGAAGGCAACTAACACCCCTTCCACGCCCACCATTTCCCCAAACACATCAAATAAAAATTTTGAGATAGCCATTTTGTTCCATGGTGTTCAAAGTTCCGGCAATTATACCTTTGAGCAGGACACTCCCCCACAGTCTTCTGGGCAAGGGTTATAAGTTATTCCCTGGGGGCATATAAGGTCTTCATTGTAATCTTTGTCATAGAAACTTGAAAAAGGGCTCATTCGACTGGAAATTCAAAGGGCTAGTGCCCTTTTTGAAAGTCGAAATTGATTGAGGGCAACTAACCCCCTTCTCACGCCCACCTTTTCCTCAAACACATCCAATCAAAATTTTTAGATAGCCATTTTATTCAACGTAGTTGAAAGTTTTGGAAATTAGGTCTTTAAGGATGACAACCCCTCCCCCCCACAGTCCTCAGGGCAAGAGTTGTAAGTTATGCCCTGGGGGCATATAAGGTTTTTATTGAAAGTGTTGTCATAGAAACTTTAAAAGGGCTAATTCAATTGGAAACTGAAAGGGCTAGTGCCTTTTTTAATAGTTGAAAGTGATTGGAGAGCAATTAACGCCCCTCTCACGCTCATCATTTTCCCAAACACATCCAATCAAAATTTTGAGATATTCAGTTTGTTCAATGTAGTTGAAAGTTCTGGAAATTATGATTTTGAGGATGACAAAACACCCAAACCCCTCAGGGCAAGGGTTGTAAGTTGTGCCCTTGGGACATATAAGTTTTTTTTTTATAGAAAGCGCTTTTGTTGAGACTTCAAAAAGGGCTCATTCGATTGGAAATTAAAAGGGCTAGTGCCCTTTTTATAGTCAAAAGTGATTGGAGGGCAACTAGCCCCCTCTCAAGCTCACAATTTCCCCAAACACATCCAATCAAAATTTTGAGATGGCCGTTTTGTTGAATGTAGATGAAAGTTCTGGAAATTTGGTCTATGAGGATGACACTCCCCCCAGAGCCCTCAGGGCTAAGGTTATAAGTTATGCCCTGGGGATATATAAGGTTTTTTTTTATAGGAAAAGTTGTCATAGAAACTTCAAAAAAGCCTCATTCAGTTTGAAATTGAAAGGGCTAGTGCCCTTTTTAATAGGCTAATCGAAACTGATTGGAGGGCAACTAACCTCCCCCCATGCCTACCATTTCCCCAAACATCCAATCAAAATTTTGAGATAGCCATTTTTTTCAAAGTAGTTGAAAGTTCTGGATATTATACCTTTGAGGATGATCTTGGTGTGTTTAGGACTTCAGGATGTCAGCTCCAAACTTCAGCAGCATTTCATGCCTCCTTTCCTGCAGGGTTGGGAGCTTGAGTTGGCTCAGGCTTTGTTCATAGTTTTTATAATTCGGCCCAAGAATTATTTTGCAGTCTCTTTTCTGAATTGTTTCCAATTCGTTTCTGTGCTTTTCTGTAAGCGACGGGTGCCAGGCAGGACAGCCGTACATCATTATGGGCATTACATAGGTTTTATAGCACGAAATAAGGAGTTGCTCTGTCATTCCAAACCTTCTTAGATTTGCAAAGGATTTTAGAAAACCAGCTACCTTTGCTGTGATCTGGCTGATGTGATCTCCAAACGAGAGATCATCACTTAATATGATACCAAGTATTTTTACTGATTGCTTTGTTTGGAGAGGTACAGATTCATTTATGCTCTTTTTCTTCTTCAGGAAGTTGACATGCATTACACAGCTTTTCTCGATGCTTATCTGGAGCTTCACTTGATCAGCTTGATGTTGAAGCTCTGCAACAAGGGGTATGAGCTGATTGGGAGTTTGTGACAGGAAGTGCAGCAGGCTTAGCAAATGTTCTGCAAAATTAGGTCTTTGCCAACGTTGTCATAGAAACTTCAAAAAGAACTCATTCAATTGGGAATTGAGAGGTTTAGTGCCCTTATTAATAGTAAATAATTTCTGAGACCACACTGGCTAATCATGATAAACAAAAAATCGCGAAGAAAGGAAACGAGGACAATTAACCCTTTCACCGTTACTAAGAAAGGGTCATCCAATTTTAGTTTGGTGTTTTTATTTTAAGGTTTGGTTTTTATATTTTTATCAGTTTTATTCTGCACTGAGGACGGTCAAGCGGAGGTCTTGACCGAAATATTTGCATAATTTTTCAATTTTTTCACTGGCTGTTAATTGTCCTCGTTTCCTTTCTTCGCGATTTTTTGTTTATCTTATTAATAGTCAAAGCGATCGGAGGGTGAATGCCCCCCCCCATATCCATCATTTCCCCAAACGCTTCCGATCAACATTTTGATATAGCAATTTTGTTGAACGTAGTTGAAGGGTCCTACTACGATACGAATAATACGGAAATTATGTTTTTGGGTATGACAACCCGCAACAGCCCTCAGGGCTAAGGCTGTAAGTAATGCCCCGGGGGCATATAATGTCATATGGAAAGTGTTGTCGTAAAAACTTCAAAAGGGGCTCTTACGAGCGGAAATTGAGAGGGCTATTGCCCTTTTTAATAGTTGAAAGTAATCAGAGGGAAAATAGCCCCCCTCCCCCAACGCCCATCATTTCCCCAAACATTTCCGATCAATATTTTGTTCAACGTAGTTGAAAGGTCTGGAAATTATGGTTTTGAGGATGACAACCCTCCCCCCATAGCTCTCATGACAAGGGTCGTAAGTTATGCCCTTGGGGCGTATAACGTTTTTATAGAAAGTTTTGTTGCAAAAACTTCAAAAAGGGCTCATTCGATTGGAAATTGAGAGGACTAGTGCCTTTTTTTATTGGTCGTAAGTGATCAGTGGCCAAATGTCTCCCTCCATGCCTGTCATTTCCCCAAACACTTCCAATCAAAATTTTGATATAGCCATTTTGTTAAGTCTATCAGAAAAGTCTGGAAATTATGTCTTTGAGGATAACAAGTCCCCCCAGACCTCAGGGCGAGGGTTGTAAGTTGTGCCCTGGGGACATATAGGGTTTTTATAGAAAGTGTGGTCATATAAACTTCAGAGGGCAGCTACCCTCTCACCCCTACACACACGTCATATTGTCCCGAAATGCGTCTAATTGAAATTTTGAGATAGCCATTCTATTCAAAATAGTCTAAATACCATATAACAAGGCTTTTGGGGTTGAAACAAACCCCCAGAGTTTAGGGGCAAGGGCTGTAAGTTATGCCCAGGGGGTATTAAAGGTTTTTATGGAAGGAATGGTTGTTTAACTTCAGAAGAGGCTCAGTCTTTCTTCCTGGAAAAGACTTTGTCAATATAAAACGAACAGAAATTAATCAAAAAAAACTTTTTGCACAAAATAATTTTTAAAAAAAAAGTAAAGAACTCCAAACCAAAAATGAACAAAAATAGAATCAAATAATCTACCAGTCATACAACTACCACAAATCAGTATCAATAAATAAATGAAACACAAAACAAACAGAAATTAAAACAAGTCAAACTCAAAACGAGCAGAAATTAATCTGAGGAGGGTTCTAAACCCTATGCTTTCTAAAAGCCAGAATATAATTTTTACTTTACTGATAAATAATTCTTTTAAATGTTTTCACTTGTAACTTTAAGAAAACAAAAATAATTAAGATTTGAAGGAATAAATATCAGCATATGTATATTAAATTGACAATGCACATTTTTTTCAGTAAATTTATTTGAATTTTTTTCAGTAAAGTACAAATTATATTCTGGCTTTTAGAAAGCATAGGGTTTAGAACCCTACTCAGATTAATTTCTGCTCGTTTTGAGTTTGACTTATTTTAATTTCTGTTTGTTTTGGATTTCATTTATTTATTGATACTGATTTGTGGTAGATGTATGCTTGGTAAAATTATTTGATTCTATTTTTGTTCATTTTTGGTTCAATGGAGTTCTTTACTTTTTTTTTGAGAAACTTATTTTGTGTAAAAAGTTTTTTTGATTAATCTTAAAAAGGGTGCACCTAGGCATATCTATATTGATCTCACAATTGGCTATGGGTATTCAGTTGAAAACTTCATTGAATGATAAGGGGATGTTAAAGATTTTTTTTTTCGGGGAGGGGGGGGGGGTTACACAAAAAAAACAAAAAACGCATACAAAATTTGTTTAAATCTAGTTTTGTTACGTTTTTACGAGTAAAAAAAAACATTTCGGGAGGGGTTCAACCCCCCCCCCCCTCCCCCCTCTGAGTACGGCCTTGCTTTGAACTATAACAAAAAAGGGCTCTCTAAGAATTTTCATTGGACAGCTTTGGAGGAGGAAGCTCAAGGGGGGGGGAGGGCTAGCTGCTTCCAGTCTTTTTAGTCACTTAAAAAGGGTACTAGAACTTTGATTTCCTTTTGGATGAGCCTTCTGACAATCTTCTTGGACAATTGGTTTGATATAATTCCCCTTGTATTGGCACAATTGCCTAACTTACAGCCCTTTCCAAAGGGACTATGGAGGGTTTTATCATCACCAAAAGCATAGTTTTTGGATTTTTGAACTATAATGGATAAATGGCTATCTCAAAATTTTGATCAGACAAATTTGGGGGAGGGGCGATAGCTGCCTCCCAATCTTTTTGGTCACTTAATAAAGGAAATAGAACTTTTAACTTCTGTTCGAATAAGCCCTCTGTTGATCTTCTGGGACCGTTGGTTTGATATGATAACACCCGGAAAAAAAAGCAAACAAATAAATACATATCCATGATCCACAAAATGCAAAATTCCATATTTTTGCTGATAGAAGCTTGAAACAACTGCAGTAGGGTTATCTGATATGCTGACTCTTATGGTGTGACTTTCATTAAATTTCCTTGACTTTTAGGGGGTGTTTTCCCCCCCTTTCAAAAATAAGACAAATTTTTTATGGGTAATACCTTGTATCTTGTTATGGGTAGCACTAACTTCATGAATCTTTTATATTTATAATCAACATAATAAGCCAATTCTTCTAATGTATCTATGGACTTTTTTTTAGAGATTTGATTACTATTGAGCTGCATCACTCCTTCTAACAGTTTGTGACCACAAACTGTTTGATCAAAGAAGACTATGAACAGCCATCTCTTTAAAAGGGTGAGTACAATAGATGAAGTGTCTCAAGAACAGTTGTGGATATTAAGCTGAAACTTTCAAGAATGGTTATCACCATCAAGAAGTACTTGTCTAAAAAACAATATGTGTATCCTGGTTGTCAAAAGAGTGCATCTGCAATAGCATGGGAATGGCTGATCACATTTAGTTGAAATTTCAGTGAATGTTGCAGAGGATGTTGAAATAAATCAAAAGACTCTAATTAAAAATAAAAAAGAGAGTTAGATATTTTTATTTTTAAGCTGAAAATGTGAAACTGGAGAAACGCTTATTATATTAACTAATAACAAACTTTGACAATAGAAAACAAACAGAAATTAACGTGAGAAAAGACTTTCCAGGAAAAGGAAATTTTCAAGGAAAAGTAAAGAGCCATATTAAACTTAAGACCAGCAGAAATAAAGTTCTATAATAATTCAAACTCAAACAACCAAAATTACAATTAAAGAATAAATAAAACACAAAAGGATCAGAAATTAAAGTAACTGATCATATCAAACATAAAGATAGTAGATGCAGCATTTGTTCTATACTGAAAACTGTTTTTACTGTACACATTTTTCTTTTATATTTATAATTTTGAAAAATAAAAAAAGAAGTCCAAAATGTTTTAAAATTGCTGAGGTTCTGCGGCTAATATTATTATATATTAAATACTCAGTTTATTTTCATTAGTTTTTTCTTGTCATATTGACTTGTGTACTGACTTATTTTTTATTTATTGTTGATGTTTTGAAAAGAAGCACACAATTTAAAGACAAATAGTTTTCAATAAAACACAATAGGCTTTTAAACTTCTACAGTTAGAGGAGAGGGAAGGGGGCAATAACTAAACTTCTACTTGAAGTAATTTTTGTTTGTTTTAAATTTGACTATAATATTCAATTTAATTTTACTTGTTTTAATTTTTATTTATTTATCTAAGTCAGTATCTGTTTCCTTTATGTTTCATTTTATCATTTATTTTAATTTCTGGTCATTTTGGGCTTTAAATATTCTGTAATTGGAAGTTCTGGTCATTTGAGTTGTAATTATTATAGTAATTTATTTCTGCTGGTTTGATATTTAAGTTGAGTACGGCTCTTTACATTTCTTTAAAAAAACCCTTTTTTTGGAAAGTTTTGTTTTTTTAATTAATGATAAACAAATACTTGTGTCCAGATTGGTTTTCTTGTTTTATTGCACTCTTGTGTTGTTGCCACAGCCTTGGACAAAGTTTTTTCTTGCTTCTTTGGGTATCAGCTAAATTGACTATTATTTTAATTGGTATCAAAGCATTTATGTAAATCAAGTGACGGTCTGTTTATTTGTTTATCTGCCTTTCTGAAGATCTTCAGCTAGAATATTTAAGCTAAAAATGGGAAATTTTTCAGAATTTTTTTTTTTCTAGTGCCTCTGATGTTGCTAATTTGGAGATTATACGTGGCCCATCTCCTTTGCCTAAAGAATCAAAAAATGACAACGATCTCTTTTTAACTCCCACTAAAGATACATCACGTTTTCAAAGAAATGGATATGATGGAAGAAATAAGACTGAGCCTGGTATTATTATTTTTTTTTGTGTTTAAATTATTTAATATTCTCTTTTGTTCTCTTTTTCTCTTTTTTTTCTCTAAAAAAAAAGAGAACAATGTTCTCTTTTTTTTTGTTCTCTTCGTTTTCATGTACTGGCCATAGACCTGTTTATTGTCTTTATATTCATTTCTTTGTTTTGAGCTCGGCTTTAGATCTTATATAAGAATAGTAAAGAAACATATTAAACTTAAGACAAGCAAAAATAAAGTCTTATAATAATTCAAACTTCATATAAAAGTAACAAGTATTGATATAAATTAATAATTAATCCTAAAATGAGTAGAAGTTAAAATGTATTCTGATGTCAGATTTCAAACGAATTACTACAAACAGAAGCTTGACTTCTGCCCCCGAGTCCCCCGACATCTAAACTTTCTAATGTCTGTTGTGTTATGTGTTATTTGGTTTTTATTGAAAACTATATACATTTTTAACTATGTACTTTAATCATAGGCAGCGCGCTAGCGCTGCCTAAGTAAAGAACGATGTGGGCACAATGTGTTTTTTTTCTACATACCCGGGCACTTTGTATCGAAGGAGTTGTCGTAGAAACTTCGAAAAGGGCTCATTCGATTGGAAATTGGAGTGGCTAATGCCCTTTTTAATAGTCGAAAGTGATTGGAGGGCAACTAGCCCCCTCCACGCCCATCATTCCCCCAAACACATCCAATAAAAATTTTGAGATAGCCATTTTGTTCAGCGTAGTTGATTTCCTGATGGAAAATATGTTTTTGAGGAGGACACTCCCCCACAACCCTCAGGGCAAGGGTTTTAAGTTAAGCCCTGGGGGCATATAAGGGTTTTAATGAAGGCGTTGTCGTAGAAACTTCAAAACAGGCTCATTCGATTGGAAATTCAAAGGGCTAGTGCCCTTTTTAATAGTCAAAAGTGATTGGAGGGCAACTAGCCCCCCCCCCCCTCACCCATCATTCCCCCAAACATATCCAATCAAAATTTTGAGATAGCCATTTTGTTCAGCGTAGGCTATTTGATTTCCAGGTAGAAAATATGTTTTTGAAGGAGACACTCCCCCACAACCCTCAGGGCAAGGGTTTCAAACTATGCCCTGGGGACATGTAAGGTTTTTATAGAAGGCGTTGTCGTAGAAACTTCAAAAAAGGCTCATTCGATTGGAAATTCGAAGGGCTAGTGCCCTTTTTAATAGACGAAAGTGATTGGAGGGCAACTAGCCGCCCCCCCCCCACGCCCATCATTCCCCCAAACACATCCAATCAAAATTTTGAGATAGCTATTTTGTTCAGCGTAGTTGATTTCCAAATAGAAAGTATGTTTTTGAGGAGGACACTCCCCCACAACCCTCAGGGCAAGGGTTTTAAGTTATACCCTGGGGGCATATAATGTTTTATAGAAGGCGTTGTTGTAGAAACTTCAAAACAGACTCATTCGATTGGAAATTCAAAGGGCTAGTGCCCTTTTTAATAGTCCAAAGTGATTGGAGGGCAACTAGCCCCCCCACGCCCATCATTCCTCTAAACACATCCAATCAAAATTTTGAGATAGCCATTTTGTTCAGCGTATGCTTGTTGATTTCCAGATAGAAAATATGTTTTTGAAGGGGACACCCCCTCACAACCCTCAGGGCAAGGGTTTTAAATTATGCCCTGGGGGGATATAAGATTTTTATAGAAGGTGTTGTCCTAGAAACTTCATAAAAGGCTCATTCGATTGGAAATTTAAAGGGCTAGTGCCCTTTTTAATATCTATAAATAAATGAAACCCAAAACGAACAGAAATTACAATAAATAGCCGAGTCAAACTCAAAACGAGCAGAAATTAACATAAGTTGGGTTCAAAACCCCTATGCCTTCCCAAGGCCAGAACAAAATTTGTACTTTACTGAAAAATTACAAATGAATGTGTATTGTCAGTTTAATATACATATACTGATATTTAGTAATCAAAATGTTAATATTATTTGATTTATTAAAGTTATAAAAGTACAAACATTTATATTTTTTTTCAGTAAAGTGCAAATTTTGTTCTGACCTTGGGAAGGCATAGGGTTTTTGCGCCCAAATTATGTTAATTTCTGCTCGTTTTGAGTTTGACTCGGCTATTTATTGTAATTTCTGTTCGTTTTGGGTTTCATTTATTTATCGATGCGGATTTGTGGTAGTTTCGCGCTTGGTAGATTATTTGATTTTATTTTTGCTCATTTTTTGTTTAATGGAGTTCTTAACTTTTCTTTGAAAAACTTATTTTGTGGAAAAAGTTTTTTTAATTAATTTGTAAAACATCAACAAAAATACAAATGAAATCACTATAACATAACCACGATGAGTGGGAAGAACCAAAGAAAATTGAGTTGATTTTATAATAATAATAATAACAATATATTGCGAAAACAGGCTTGCGCCTCTATCTACAAAAATTTAAATAATCAAATGCTTTATCACTATAATGTTTGTCAATTTTGTTCTTAAATGCATTGACTGAATCTGAGTTAACAGTGTCTGATGGTAGTGCATTCCACTCGGAGACAATGCGGTTGCTGAATGCCCATCTCCGAACATCTCTTCTGAAACGTTCTTCAGTTAGCTTAAACTCGTGACCTCTCAGGTTATTATTCTTGAATGTTATTATCTCTTCTGGAGGGATGTTGTCGTAGTATCTGTTGCATATTTTGTATACTTCAATAAGATCTCCTCTCAAAAATCGGTATGAGAGGCTTGGGAGCGACAGTTTTTTCAAACGGTCTTGGTATGATAAGTCTCTAAGTGATGGAACAAATTTAGTAGCCCTCCTTTGGATTTTTTCTATTGCATTGCTGTCTTTTTGAAAAAATGATCTGGTTGTTGTATGACCGTATTCGATCATTGGTCTCACTAACGATTTGAAGAGTATAGAAAACAGTGTTGAGTCAGTAAGAGAGAAATTTCTTCGAATAATTCCCAAGACTTGTGATGACTTAGAGATGATTGACTCATAGCGCTTGGTGAAAGTCATATCACTGTGTATTGTCACTCCCAGGTCTCGAGCTTCTTCTTGTATAGGTATCTGTTGTCCTTCAAAGCAGTAGTGCCGAGAAATGTGTTTTGGGCCTAGCCGAATGTGACAACTTTTTTCTGTATTCACTTCCATGCTCCATTTTTTCATCCATTCTGCTATTTTGTTTAAGTCTTGCTGTAGTATTTCTGTATCTTCAAGGCTTGTTATTGCGCGAAAGATTTTCGTGTCATCTGCATAAAGCAGTATCTCTGAATCTATGTTATTTGGGAGATCATTTATGTAAATATTGAATAGTAAAGGCCCCAGAACACTACCTTGAACCACTCCACTTGTGACTTTTGTCTCATTGCTGCTAAGATATCCCTCCAGTTTCACTCGCTGAGATCTTCCTTTCAGAAAGTTGAGAACCCACTTTAGAATAGTATCGCCAACACCGATAGACTGTAGTTTTCGAAGAAGTTGACTTTGTGAGACTTTATCAAAGGCTTTTCTGAGATCTAAGTATAAAATATCTATCTGCATCCCACTATCCATATATTTTCTCCAGGTGTTTGTAGCGACAAGTAGCTGGCTTTCTGCTGATCTTTTCTTGAGGAATCCAAACTGTGCGGGTGAAATGAGGCTCCTTTCGAGTAGGTACTGTAATATATTATCGTGGAGTAAAGATTCTAGTATTTTGCATGTGATACAGGTTAAACTGATAGGTCTGTAATTACTTGGATCTGATTTGCTTCCTTTTTTGAAGAGGGGTATCACTGTTGCTTGCTTCCATGTATCAGGCAGGTTCCCTGTTTGTAGCGACTTGACAAAAATGTAGTGCAATGGCGCTGCAATGTCTTGTGCCAGCTCTTTGAGCACTCTAGGATGTAGGCCATCTGGATCTTCTGATTTGTAAGGGTTTAGATTTTTCGTTTTTTGTGGACCATTTGTATTGTCAGTTCTATTTCTTCAAATTTGCCTGCGTCTAGTGGCTGACATTCCTCTTGACTTTCATCTTTGTCCCTCTCTGTTGTGAAAACTGTGGAAAACTGCTGATTTAGTAGGTTGGCTTTAGCTATTGGGTCACTGATTGTTAAATTTGTTGCTGAGTTTCTAAGATCGGGAATAACCGGCTGTTCTTTTCTTTTTGAGTTCACGAAGTTCCAAAACGCCTTGGGGTTGATCTTTGAGTTTTCGGCTACTTTCCTCTCCTTTTCGCTTGCTTCTTGTCTAGTGGCTTTCCTGACTTTGTTGGCGATTCTGCGATAATTTCTACGATTACTTTCGGTATCAGTCTGCTTGAGCGTCTCCCAGGCTTGCCGCTTGATTTTTATTAGGTCAAGGATGTCTCGTTTTAGAGGCGGTCGTTTAAATATTTTGACTATTGGTACATACTTCTTTGTGAGGTCTATGATTACGGATGCAAACTTTCTGTACATGCCATCTACTAGATCTGTGTTATTTAGTATTTCAGTCCAGTTGAAAACTTCTAGCTCCGTTCGCATGAGGGTGACGCACTACGCTCTAGGAGGTGTGGAAGGTCCCAATCTATGTTAGGGTAATTGAAATCTCCAATTATGAGAGTTGGTTCTGTTAATCTTTGACATATAGCGTGAATATCTTTAAAGAGTACTTGGTCATTCACGGCTGTGCTATTTGGACTTCTATATATTACAGCCAAATTTAGAGTTGCTTGGTTTGTGTTTGATATCTGAAGCCAAATAATTTCCTGTCCATTTGTTTTTGATGACACTTTCTGGATTGATAAATTGTCTAAGACGTAGCAAATAATTCCCCGACCTTCTTCTTGATCTATGTTCAAGGTGTGGCTTTTGTAGCCGTTGATGGCCAACTCTGGTAAAGTTGGGAGATATCGACAGTGTTTAGGCTTAGCTTCGACCACTGCTAATATGTCTGGGTTCTTTGCTGCCATTTCTACCTTTAATTCTGATAATTTGTTTGGTAGTGAATCAGCATTTAAATATAATATCTTTAGTGTTTTACTTTAGTAGCTTTTTTGTTAGGCTTGAAGGATGGTGGCATTTGTTTGGCTTTGGTTATTCTACTTCATATTTGCCGTTGCTCTTCGTTGGAGTCTTTACCTCGCTTCCAATGGCTCTGCATCTCCATTTGACGATCGCACTGGGTGCGGGTATTCCTCTTCTGTTGTCTCTTCACGGCGAGCATTTGTCTCTGCATGGGCGTGAGATCTAGGTTTATATATACTTTGGTACGAGTTTCTTCATTTGATGATTTTCTTAGATTTGGAGCTGTCCTCAGGATTGTTTGCCTTTTCATCTCAAGCTCTTGTGATTTTTTTAGCTTAACTAACAAAGTGCGTGGACTACCATCTTCTTTTCGTCTTCCAATCCGGGCAGTTTCTAGTATCTCCCCTTCAGTGATATTTGCCCCGAGCTTGTTTTCTTGAGTCAATTTGACAACCTGTGTAATGTCATTGACAGCAGTAGATTCAGGCAGCCCCATGACTACAAAATTCATCTTTTTCTGTTCTCTTAATTCCTTTTCTACTTCTACCTGAATAATTGCATTTATTGTCGGCTGGATGTCGTGAGGTGAGGGTTTTTCACTATAATTCGAAGGTGTTGGCTCATGAGGTCTGTGAGGTTGAGCTTCTGTTAGCTGTCGCACTTGAAGTTGTAGAAGTGCTACTTTTCGTTTGGAGCAGGAGAGGCATTCGTATTTAAACAGGAGACACTCGCTGTCTTCTCTCTTCATGACCAGCACGAGATCTGCATGTATACCTCGGCAAGCGGCATGTTCCCACTCGTTGCAGAAAAAACAGAGGAAAGAGGTGGTAGTGTCGACATCTTTGTGACAGTAGCTGCATTCTGTGTTGTTATCTGGGAAACTAGTGCCCAAAGGAATCTCTTTGGGCTCCGTAAGCTGGCTTACCGAGTGACCTTGGCTTTTGGTGGATTTTTCTCTCGGAGTCCCTCTAGTATTTTGTGCTTTTGGTGGAGGAGTTGCTTTATATTGGTCGTTGCTAGAAGATTTGCAACTATAGCATTGCCATTGTCCTCGGAGTTTGTCAGCAGCTTCCTTATTATACGCAAGACCTGCGCAACCAAAGTGGAGCCATTTTAAGCAGTCTTGGCACTGAATTCCTCCTTGAGCTCTTGTTACATTTTTCTTGCACCGTGGGCAGAGTTCTACCATATCTATGTTATTTATTTTGGCAAAGATTTTGTCAGCAAAACCTTCAGTTCAATTTGGCAACACCGGCGTTACAAGCTTTAAAGATTTAGCGGTAGATAAGACCCGTGGGAAGTGCAACACACGAATCACCTTATCCCAGCAGTTTAAGGATAAAAAAAATCCCGCTAGTACTGTACGGCCTCTTGAATGTTCGTTGTTGCTCACTTCTGCACAGGCTATCTCCGAAAAATGCAGCCCGAATTTTATCGCCGAAAATGGCAAAATATACTGTCTAAATTTGGCAGCTATGCAATATTTGGCAACTATGTAACTTCACTTATTCAGAAGAAACAGTGATGGCAACAAAGATGGCGCTATATGAAAATAGCAGAATAGATGAAGTGCCAGTCTATATAAGAAAAAAGAAGATGGTGCTGGTGAGAATACCCAGAGAGAAATACCTATACTAAGAATTATAGAAGGTCCCTCAAATACTACTCAACTAAAAATCTAGAATTAGAGTGTAGAAATCAGTATGGAAATAACCTTAAAGTAATGCAGAAGCTTTATCCCATTAAGGGCAAAGATGCAAACTCAATGAAATCACTATAACATAACCACGATGAGTGGGAAGAACCAAAGAAAATTGAGTTGATTTTATATATATGTTATGTTATTAATTCCTAGAAATCTCAGCAATTCAAAATTTTAATTAGGAGTATTTTCTTAATCTGTCAATGTTATAATTATATAAATTATCTTTATTATATATCTTGTTTTCAGTAAAGTGTAAATAACAATTTACCTCTCAATTACTTGGACTATCTGTCTTGGCTTTTTCTTTCTTCAATTAGCCATGTCTTGATGCAACCTATTGCAAAATACTTGATTTTCATTTCAAGTGATTTTCAATTATGTTGATTTTGAATTGAAAATCAAGTATTTTGCAGTAGGCATCAAGATATGGCTAATTGTTGAAAGAAAAAGCCAAGACAGATAGTCCAAGTAATTGAGAGGCAAATGTTTAAATGGCTCCGCAGTTAGACTTTAGAAGCTTTATGTTTTGCGGGGATAAACAATCCTCTGGCTGATATATCAGCACAACAAATACGGTTAATACTTGCAAGAAAATCGCACAGAACATGTTTATTCCGTATATATTGTATGTTATAGAATGGGCAGAAACCCGATATAAAAATAACCGAATGATTGTAATAAACTAGAAGGTTTTCTGACATAAAAATAACGTAAGGTCGTATCTGTAGCTCTGTCTATTTTGATGATGCTGATGAAAAATAGCATGACATTCTGAAGTTACGAAAAGGACTTACGCAATTTTTAACATTACTATTTTGGTAATATTTAGTCTTAACCTTTAATGTTATTTTTGTTACTATTTTACAAGGCCATACCCAGGATTTTTTTCGGGGGGGGGGAGGGGTTACACAAAAAAAACTTATTAAACGCATACAAGATTTGTTTATATCCAATTTTTGTTACGTTTTTACGAGCCAGAAAAACATTTTTTTTTTGGGGGGGGGGGCGTGTTCAACCTCCCCCCCCCCCCCTCTCTGGGTATGGCCTTGATATTTTGATGCCAGGAAACTTTTCATTGAATAATAAAATTGTCGGAAGACAAAATGGAATCTATTTCCCCCTTTTCTGTTTCAGCAACTGGTAAAGGTATTGGTGATAAAAACTAAGTAAATTTATTCACTTATTATTTAGGAAGCTCTGCACCAGCAACACCGTTAAGAAACTGGAAACGAAACAATGATTCGGCATTTGATATTCATGTTTCTGAGATTACCGAGTTCGATTTTGAAGCTAATCTGGCTCTATTTGATAAGCAGGTTATATTTTTAGTTAAATTTTTATGTAAGTTAAATTTAAGTTAGTTTTTTTTTGAATTTTAGATTAAAGTGGTTCTATCTGATAAATAGGCTAAATTCTGAAGTTAAATTTGGATTTGGATTGCACTATCCAAATCCAATACAAATTTGCATTATTTGAAAAATGACCAGAAATCAAATGAAAAAAAAACTAGTTTGTTTAACTAAAAGTAAGGAGCAACATTAAAACTCAAAACGAATAGAAATTATTCCGTATATGAAGAAGCTGCCCCCTCCTCAATACCTTGCTCCTTAAACTAAAGTTTGACTGTTTGTCCCAATTTTTCAAGAACGAATCCTGAAACCCAAGGGCCGTTTAATTAGAGTAGGAAGCTTTTTTGAAAGTGTTTAAAAACTTCAGCGTGAAGAGCAAGGTAATGAGGAGAAGGCAACCCCTTCATATACGGAATAATTTCTGTTCTCTTATATTTTAATGTTGCTTACTTTCAGTTGAAAAACCTTCTTTTTTTTTCATATAATAATTAGAAGAGACAACACCTTCCTTTCCTTCTGAGCCAATAGCCACTTTGAATAGCCAGTTTGTCAATAGCCAATAGCCACTTTGAAGCTGCATCTGGATATTGCTTCAATTAAAAAATAAAATATGGTTTTACTTCAGCCTTATTAGCGCTTTTTACCTTATTCGCATTACTATCCAAAAGTGAAAGGTGCCTTGGTGCTGTTATCTGCCAATTAATAAAGGGCAACAAATTAACTAATATGGGGCTTAACTCGCATGGTGAACACGATAAGGCTGCAATTAACAGCTTCCGCACAGGTACGTACATAGGATATTTTTTGTGTGTGGGGGGGGGGGGGAATAAAAAACAATTAAAATGATAATTGGAATAAAAAGTGATAAGAAATTTGGTATAGTTTTGAATTTCGGCTGTGGGCCGGGGCCCCGAGTTCCCTCCCTGCATACTTCACTGCCTTAGTGTCGTTTTTTGGATTTTTGTTGTTCATTGATATCATGGTGGAATAAGGTAGTTTTGGGTTTCAACCAGCTTCTGGCAGCAGATAATATTGATCAGGAACTGGAAATGTTTATAAGTAAAAAACTCTGTTGGAGTTGTGGCGAAATAACAACAGTGGTTTCAAGAGACTGGCGCAACTTGTTCGGAAGTATCTTTACTGGCTAGCCTCTTCTGTTCCAAGCAAAAGTGTTTTCAGTACATTCGGGAACATTTATGATGACAAGCGAAGGTTTCTGAAAGGAGAAAATGCTGAAAAGTTATGCTTACTGCTTTACAATTTGCCCCAGTCGGACTGGATTATTAAGCACCGTCCACACTAGAACTATTGTTTTTTCTAAATCTTTTCTAAATAAATCTTTTTTTGTTTATTTGGAATTCATAGTCAATTATTGAGACTGTTCTTTGGTGTGTAATAGACCAGGGAGAAACATTTCAGTATGAATATGGGCAGAGAATGCAGGAGTTAAGCTTTAGGTAAGGTTTTTTTTTGCGGAGGGGATTTATCGACAAATTATATCGGTATCGTATTAGTACGATACCGATATATCGGTATCGGTCTATTAGTACGGAACCGATATATTGGTATCGGACCAGTGAGAAACATGTGAGTATGAGTATTAAACAGAGATTGCAGGGCTTAGGTAAGGATTTTTACGGAGGGATTTTATCGGCAAATTATATCGGTATCGGTCTATTAGTACGGTACCGATATATTGGTATCGGACCAGGGAAAAAACATGTGAGTATGAGTATTAAACAAAGAATGCAGGGCTTAAGCTATAGGTAAGGATTTTTACGGAGGGATTTTATCAGCAAATTATATCGGTTTCGTACAGACGCAATACCGATACATCGGTATCGGACCCCAAAAATCCGTATCGGTCGGGCCCTAGTTTGTACGTTTGCAACCATTTACACCATTATATTACCGTTTACACCGTTTTTTATATTATATTGGGCAATAGTTTACACTACTATGTTACACCATAAGCCTTTTATAATCAAGGGTAAATTAAAACTAAGCAATGAGATCTCGTAGGTTATCATGGAAACATTTTGAAATAGAAATTTAACTGAATACCAGTGATTAAAAAATGGATCTTCATATGGTTCTTTATTTTTAATTGCTCTATTCTAACCATTATAACGGTTAGTCCGATTGATTTGGCGAGCTTGGTAGATTACGCACTTGTGAAGTAAAAATATTTTGGAAAAGTTGGAGAAAATAATCTTAAATATCAATACCTACACATAGGGAAGAGCTTGTTGCCTAAAATCACCTGGTTGACCCTAGAAAAAACTTTTTTGATACTGCTCGTTACAGTGACCTGATCGGGTAAATTCTCTAATCTAATTTTTTTTTTTATTTGCGTTTTACCAACAATCCAGTAAACACTTTTAAATATCGATCATGGTTGCAGCGGTAGCTGCAACCCAGTAAAGAGGGAACAACAGCCCAAAGTCACCAAAAGCTAAAAAACGCGTTTAGAAAAAAAACTGCCTAGTAAAAAAAAAATAAGATCTGTCACTGATTCAGGAATGGTAACTATTATTTGCCTTTGTATTAAAAATAAAAGTTTATTGCGAAAAGAAACTTATGGTAATTTTCGAAAAAAAACCCTGAAATCTTTAAAAATGGCGTCAGATCAAAATCAAAGGTTTACCATTGGAATCAGCGTAGTCGAAGACCTTTTACAGGACAATTAGAGTCCCCCACCCTGAACAACAACGAAAATCACTTTTTTGCATGGGTAGCACTAACCTGTCTCCCGTTTTTTTTTTCTCCTGAGCTAGTTTACCAGAGAATCATAGAGAGTTGTTTAATGGCTCGTGTAAAAGCTATTTTTCATATCTACATGCTTTTTGTAAATTCCATCATCTGCAAATGCCATATGGCATTACAAATAGCACTTTTATGCCATTTCTCAAGGGGTGGGGCTAGCGGGTTTCAAAAACATCGTGACAGATGTTTAATAGTTCACAAAAAAGCTATTTCTCATATATACGTTTTCTTTAAAAATTCCATCACCCGCAAATGCCGAAATGGCACTATTGATATCATGTCTCAAGTGGAAAAGCCAGGGGTTAGTGGGCTGCCAGAACTTCTTAGAGAGATGTTTAATGGCTGATTTGAAAGCTATTGCTCATATCTACGTGCTTTTAATCAATTTTGCCATCCGTAAGTACCAAAATAGCGCTAAAAACGGCACTTTTGGTGCCATGTCTAAAGTAGAAAAGCTGTGGCTAGTGGGCTGCCAGTACTTTTTAGATTGACGTTTAATGGCTCATTTGAAAGCTATGGCTCATACCTACGTGTTGTTTATCAATTCTACCAATGGCATCACTTCTGCACAATGAGCTCTGTTGAATGATTGACCGTCGTCTTGGATCTGAAAATGACATTTCATGATTATTTTGTAGACAGGTTCGAAGTGAAGGAATTTTATTAGTATTAGGACTACAAATTCGCTTTAGAATTTTTATCACAACTTAAAATCCTCTGTTTTACAGAGAGAAATAACTGGATTTCCAGAGTTGATATGTTCTTCATTTCGAGTAATACTAGGTGAGACCAAGATGCTACCTGATAAATCAATCCATTATTTTATAAGCTGTGTAAAGACATTAAACTTATTATTTTTATGCCCAAGTTTTCAAGATAATTTTAATTGTATACTGAAAGTTACTGATGTCACAGCTCCTGTAGGACTATGAAAAGCGTTATAGATTAGTTTGTTGTTGTGAGGCTACTTTGACTTCTAAATCAATATTCGTGTTTTTATTCTTGACTTTTGTGTTTTCAGTAAAGCTCTAGTTTTCTGTATTCCTACAAACTTTATTGTAAGATCTACTAGTACTAGATACCTTGGTGTTATAATTGATGAAAGCCTTAGTGTTAAAGACCATATTGCATCTGTTAACAGCAAATTGTCTCGTAATATTCATATTATGCGTAAAGTTAGGTATCTTTTTCCGTGTGAAATTCTGAGAATGTTGTATTTTTCTATGGTTCACTCATATCTCATTTACTGTTGTATGGTTTGGTCGAAAACATTCGTAACTCACCTCCATCCGCTCTGCGTAACACAGAATATGGCAATTAGAGTTCTTTATGGTAATCAAATTGACCTATCTGTATCGGTGAGGCATCTTTACCGCGAGTATAAAATTCTACCGTTGGCAGGAATATGTGTATTCTATAATGCTCTGTTTATGTTTAAATATTTAGCTTCGGAGTTACCATCATGTTTTTCAGGAATGTTTAGTCTTGCGTCTACTACTCACGATCATTTGACACGATCTTCTCAGTTGGTGCGAAGACCAGCTATGGTCACGTCTAGATCTAGGTTTTCAATTCGCCATGTTGTTCCGTTAGTTTGGGAGAGTTTGCCAGAGGATTTGAGGAATGTTGGGGGTTTGCAGGATTTTCGTAAGTCGCTAAAGAACCATTGTTTTGATGTGTATATTTTGAATGGATTATTCCACGCCACTTAAGTTTTGTTTTTGAGGAGGGTTTAGTTGCAGCTGAATATGATTATAATTATTATAATTTTGTTGGGTGTTGTTTGGAGGTTCGTTGGTTTTCGGGTCCGGTAAGTTGAGCTCTAATTATGTTTGTTTTTTGTTTTTTTTTTTTTTTTTTTTTTTTTTTTTTTTTTTTTTTTTTTTTTTTTTTTTTTTTTTTATTAGGAGGGTTTTCTCCCGCACAAGCATTGCTTCAGGGAATCGATGATGTATATATTTTTTTTTTTTAAATAAACCCATTGTTACTTAAAAAAAAACATAGGGAAATATCACCAGTTGATTTATTTGCATTAGTTTTATTGATATATGTTAGATAGGCTGTGAAGTAATAATTTTTGTTCGTTTTTACGTTTCAAATTCGCTCTTTACTTCCTTCGGAAAACTTTGTTTTTAAATTAATATAGATATGGTTTCACTATCATTTAGGGAATATGTAACGTCTGTTTACATGGCAAAACCCATTAAGTGACACTTGTCTCTAATTTTGTTATTTTTAATTCAAGGAAAAATTTAAGGTCTTAAATAGAGGTAAGACGGGGCATATTCTACTAGGTCACACTTCTGCTCTGTTTTACCTACACCCCCTTTGCTCCTACAAAAAAGTGTGTATCCCTGTATTGATTCTTTTTTAGGCTTTCAAAGAAGAACAGCTACATCCAACAGAATACCAAACTCCAAGGAAGAAAAAGATTAATTTCAAACACGATGAAAATGTAATAGTCAACGCAGCACCTGTTTATCAAGAAATAATACTCCCTGAGCTTACTCAAAAAGAATTCACCACAGGTAAAATCTTTGTCTTTTATCTTCTTTTTTCAAGTAGGGTTGAATTTATCTTCTCTTATTTCTTTATTCTGGTTTAAATATTTTCAGATTTTCCTTACTGATAGTAGAAAGTGACATCTAAACTGGAATAAGCATAAGTTATCATGTATAATAGGCTATCCACCGCCTTTCTTAATTCCCCTTCGTTATTCTAAGGTTTGATAGTGCTGTACATAAAGAATTATAATATATGAATAATGTAGTCTGTAAAGAATTGTATAAGCTTTTTTCATTTTCCTAACGTAACCCCTTTCCAAGATAGACAAAAGTAGCTAAAGTAGACAAAAGTAGAGTAAAGTAGAATAGAAAAAGTAGCTAAAGTAGAATTTTACCGAAAAGTAGTTAAAAACATATCACTAATTTATAAATATGTTCAAGATTATATGTTCACTAATTATGTTCACAATTATATGTTCACTAATGTTCACTGATAAATATGTTCACTAATTTATAAATATGCTGTTCAAGAGTAATATATTACTCTTGTGTTAAGTATTCCAAAAATACTTATTTATGACAATTCAAACCTCATTTATTAGCCTAGGCAACTGAAATATAAACCGTTTTCCTACCGTTTCAGGTGAATTTTTTACAGTTCATATTATTGACTTACAATTAAAGTAAAGATACCGCTCGATGCCTTTTTTATGCTCTTTCCAAATATAATAATCATTTTTGTCGGAAATGAATTTTACCCCGCCCCTATATATACCAATTCAGGGTATATATGTGCACATTAGGGGGGGGGGGGGTAAAGTTTAAACTTACCTCTCATTTACATCAGAAATAAAATTTACGCTAATGTAAATAAATTATCCAGTCCATTCTCCAGGTATTTTAACAGGAAAAAAGCAGTTTTATGAGATTTCACAAGTTTGTTCTCGAAGCACTGGAGAATAAATTGAGACTTCAGTTTAAGGAGCGGGGATGTTGGTGACCCATATCATGTCCTGAATAATTCCTGGTTTAATGTCCGCCACAAAGTTCGATAAACAGTCTATACTAGCTGTTAATTTTTAGAACTGAACATATTATGGGGCATTAATATGTCCCATAATATGTATGGGACATATTATTATGTTCCATAACATATGGGACATATTATGGGATATTATGGGACAATTGCGTTGCCGTTTGCCAGTTTGTCTTCTGGGACTCTAAGGCTAATCAAACATTCTTTCAAATTTAAAAACAATTGGCCATCTCGTAATTCTCTCTTAATAAAGTTTTTGTGTTACTTAAGCCAAAGTCATTGTATCGCTGGACATAAGTGAAACAATCGCTTTTGGCGATTGTTTCTAAATACGCGTTTGCCAAATACGCGTTTGGCTTTTGCTTGCCAAATACGCGTTTGGCCAAAAAATCCAAATACGCGTTTGGCTTTTGCTTGGTCTCTTTTGTTACTCTAGAAATTTAAGTTTATGTTTGAATAAACCCTTTCCCGATAAGCTACAACCACCCTTGAAATAAATGACCACCCTTTACACTTTATTGTCCCTTCTTACAAAGAAGTTTGAGACCACTGTTTTAGATTTCTCAGACTTGCTGAATTTCTTTGTATAGTTTTCTGTAAAAAGTGCTGTAGTTTTTGTGAGCGTCTAATCCCTTTTCTGAAATAATCCCTTTTCTTATGCTAATTTGTTACTTAAACTCTGATAAAAGGCTGTCTTACCATGGCTGTCACCAGTTTACACCCGGCTACATACTTCAAGATAAACTTTTTGTATATCAATGCTGATAGAATAACAACCATTCATGGAAAAGTACACCCTTAAAATATGCTTAGAGAAGCTATATTCCGCAGCTCCCACATTACTGGTTTAGTCCAAATTTATTTGTTATCATTGTAGCCAAAAGGAGGGTGCGCTGGATTTGGAATACTTTGTCCGAAAGGGCGAGGGTTCGATTCCTGGTGTGGCCAAGTTATTTGGTTTGGGAAGGGGGTGAGTGGCGTGACTGTAATCTTAACCAGAATCGACCCAGCTCTAAATGGGTATCTGGAGAAATCTAGGAAAGGGAAGCAAGAAGGGTGTGGGAAATCACAGGATGTCTGGCCCCCATTCCCCCTTGCACTTCCTGGCTGAAGGGTCTTGAGACGGAGATCAGAACCGTCGGTTTGGACTTCAAGAAGTCTAGTACCATATCCTTTACTTTTTTTACCTTTAAGTTTTTTTGTTTGAATAAAGCGGCCTATAGGGTAACCCTCTCCACTCCATCCATATTAATCTGAATAATAGGCTAGAAATAAGAAAACGTAGGCTAGACTATCTAATTTTTGTGGCTTCAGGCACCCCTCCCTTTGATACTGAAAGTCTTACTGACCCCTTTGCCCAAAATAGTTAGTTAGCAGCTATAAAACTGCACTTTAATTACTGAAGACTCTAATTATGTTGATTGTTCATTTTGTTTCGACCTTAAGGTGCACCACCGTATACCTTAAGGCGCATATAACTTAAGGTGTATATATACCTTAAGGTGCACCACCGTAGAGCACCATTGCCTATTAAAGTGGGAGGCCAAACATGGTTTCTTAATAAATACAAATTTATTGCATGGCTGAGAATTGTCACTTGTTGGGGTTTGGCTCTCCATATTTTCCCCAAGAAACTCTCTCTGAAAGTTTTACAATCTTACACCAGAGAATGTCCTTATTAAAGTATAAAAATAATAATAATTTATTTTTAACAAAGTATAAACACCAAGACAAAAGGGGAGTAAAGAATTACAGAAGAAAATAGAGAGAAAGAAAAAAATAAATAATCAACTACGAGAAAAAAAAACATGGGATGAAACCATGAAATGGCTGAAACTTAGAAATAGCAGAATCGGGACAACTCTTCATGTAACAGGGCCTATTTTATATCTGTAGCATTGAAATTCTGCACAAATTTATTCTGCATTCTTATACCGTGGGTGCAAATAAAGTGCATGGGTGCAAATTCTGCATTTTTATACCGTGGGTGCAAATAAAATGCATGGGTGCAAATTCTGCATTCTTATACCATGAGTACAAATAAAGTAAAAATCTCAAATACTGAAATTACGCTGAGTGGAGAGCTCGTATATCTTTTCTGGGGAAAATTTCTAACAAACCAGACAAAGATTAGACGGAGTGGTCGCAGTAGGTAGGTCGTAGTAGTGGTAGTGGTCAGTAGTGGCAGTAGGTGGTCGCAGTAGTGGTCAGTAGGTGGTCGCAGTAGGTCGAGTACAGTTTCACTAGTGCTCTACGGTTACATTTACGCTTGTTAGCAACGATTTTTGAATAACCAATCTGGAGCTCGAATTTACCGCCAAAATTGTACACAAACGAAACGACCATAAATTACTTGTAATCGAGATTCCCAACCATTTATTGGATTCAGCAAAAGTGGGGATCTAAAAGAAGCCTTAACATTAAAAGAGAGGAACTAACACTTATCAACATTCAGGTGAAAGTCCAAGGTACTCTGGCATTATGCGGGCCTTTCTAAAAAGTCAAGTTTGGTTAATGCTAATGAAATAAAACAGGATGAATATATGATAGTTTAGAAACAAATTTGGGCTATATATTTGCACCTTAGGGGGTGGGGGGTAAAGCATAGCAAATATTAAATACGTAACCTAACCTAACCTAGGTACCTTCCCCCCCCTAAACCCCCAAAAACCACAGTTTAATTATCGTATACGCAATGAAAACCACGATATCATTGCCTGGTCCATTGCGGTAAACATGTCAAAAACGGGTTTTATCATTGCCTACTCTATAGTAGTTAACCCGAGAGGACGGCATAATGCAAGATTACCACGTCCAATAGTGGAAAAACAGAGGCAAGAGAATTAAACAGAGTAACTCATCCCCTACCCAGAGGAATTTGTTTTATCAGAATAAAAAACTTTCTATGTTGAAGGGAATTCGGACTCACCTTCACTCTTGGGAATATCTTTTTTGTGATATGGGCGTTAAGGGGTGGTAGCTCCGCTCTTGCCCCAGAAAAAAAAAACAGTGGGTAATATATAAGATTATATTCATATGCTAACCGGTGCAAAACGTGACGAGGTGAGGTTTTTATTAGCCCCAAAAAGCAATCTTTCAGAAGGGAGGGGGGGGGGAGTGATATTTATCAAAGCATTGTAATGCAAAAGATAAAACTTGAATGTGAAAAGTGGGATTAAATTAGTGGTTAGTAGCCTGTTTCACGCTTAACAGAAGCTCGGATTAAACTGTTTGTTGCTAGAAAAGTTACGTAAAGAGCAGTGGCGTCGTTGGGGGGCAGTTGTCCCTCCAAATATATACCAAATGTATAATTATACCAAATGTAGTAATTCTACAGTTGACCATAAAGTATGAGCACTTGAAAATATGTACAGATGTGCCTTTGTTAAGCCTTCGATTGTCTTTGCTTTGACCGGTATTTATGTTTTCTATTTTATAATATTATCCCTGTAAATATGAAGTAATTTAGAGTTGGAATACAGCTGCCAGTTGACTATGTTACTACATAGATGGCGCCTCATCAATATGTCGTAACATAAACTTATACGTATAAACATAAATAAATATAAACATAAAACATAATAAATATACACAATAGATATTATGTTTAAATGTACAATTTAAACATAAATATAAACACAAATAAATGCTAAATATGCAGAGCGGTAAAAAAGTTTGGAACTATAAGTCGAAACAATGGAGGAAATTAACAACATTCATTTAAGAAAATTCAACTGATTTACTCTTATATTAAGTATTTTAAATCATTTCCATCTTTTCCAAGTGCTGTCCCATACAAGAGACACACGAGCTTTTGCATTTCTTAAAATATAAATTTATTCCCCTCCTTATTGTGTCAATTTCTTGTATGTTTCCCCTCATTATAGTTTATGTTTCCCCTCGTTATTATGTATATTTCCCTCCTTACTATTTATTCCCTTCCTTATTGTGTCAGTTTCTTGTATGATTTAGCGCTTTGAATGATCTTGATCTGTTAGCATACACTACTGACTTCAAATTTCTCCATAAGAAATCAAAAGGACTCAAGCTAAGGTGGCTGAACCTTCGACGTTGATCTAATAGCCTTTATATATTTTTAAGCCAATAGGCTGTCTTGTTAATTTTGTTTAAATCTTTTTGGCATTATTTGAGCCGACATTTTAGTTGTGCTGGACATGATAGCTGAATTTGGCGTGTGGACAAAGTCTGCTCTCTTTGTTGCTTTTAAATTTTAGGCTAAAAGTTTTCATTGTTACTTTACATTACCTTAGAACTTTAAACCTCTGTTTGAAAAGGCCTCTTCCTAATAAGCGGCAATCACCAGCTAAAAATAGGAATTCTGACCATCCTTCGTTGGCAAGATTCAATTTTAGTATTGTACTTAATTTAAGAGTGTTTGTACCTTTATTCCATAATTACAAATATTTTCGTCTATTAGTTTGTTTCATTGAATTTTTTGATCCTGAGCCTTTCTAAATTAGAGCTTGGCTGCTGTCTCGATTAATCCTTGCTGTATATGTTAAACCTTAAATTTATTTAACTATGATTTAAGAATATCAATTATCCATGAAAAAGTACACGAAAAATTAAAAATAAGTTTAAGGGTCAAAATTTTCACGTTTATTAAGTTTTTTTCCTTGGAAAATTTAATTTTTGGGGAAGCTGTCACACTACAATTCCCAAAATTGCGGACTTAGCCAAAATGTATTTCTCAGAATAAAGGGACACGGCAAAATAATCCAGAATCTTCACAACTAGAAATCCAAATAAACATAAATACGCAATAGAACGCCTGAGTTTGACAGTCTAGTCAAACTCAGTCCTCCTTCTCCTCCGTGCTCTTCTCTTCCGTCCCCTCTCCTCCGTCCCACCCTGGTTCAATTCTCTGCTGTTGCCATCTTTCAAGACATCCCCGAAGAATTTACATAGTTTGTTATAGTCCTGTTCAGTGTTGCAAACGCTTTGAAATAAATTGTACAGGTTTTTCAACTAAAATTGTACCACAAAAGATTAATTTGTACCATATGAAGATTAGGTTAAACTTTGTTGCAACAAGAAGAAAATTTTCGACTGACTAAAACTAGAATAACTATCCGAATCGGAAAGGAGCAAGTAAATCCGAAATGTACTAGAAAATTTGATTTTACCAAAAATTTTTAAATGTAGGCTACCGTATTGTATCAGGACCTCCAAATTGTGCCAAAAACGGTACAATTGTACCGCGTTGGCAACACTGGTCCTGTTTATAATTATTTTGCACTACCTAGTGGGCTATCCATAAAGGTTCAAGCTATTCTATGAAGTCTTAATAAGATTTATTGCCAAAAATGACATTTTTTTTTGTCATTTTGTTTCCGAGATCCGTTTCCAATTATCGTTTACTGGCCCTGCTTCCAGTTACTTTTATTTCATCATATTTAGGCATATTTTATTAGGATTAACCTAATTTCGCTTTTTGAGTGTGGTGACTATAAGAAATAAGTACCGCGAATTTTTTCGTATGAGTAATCACAACTCTATTCTCGAAGACATTAAAAAGGACAGTGGGTGTGGTCGTTTGGTGTCTAGAGTTGGCCTTGGCAGGCTGCTTGAGAAGGATGCAAAGTTGGCGAGGAACAAGAATATGATAATGTGCTACTAGCTTTGGAATCTATAAGCTGTCTGAAATACAGCTGTATTGGTGATCTGCCAACGTGGTAAAAATAAAACCCATAAGCAGCATTGTTTCATGAAGTATTTCACTTCCTGTGATCTTATGAAGGGCAGTGGTGCTCGCGACTCTTAAAAGCCTTTACCTAGAACTTTTTGACAACTACCTAATATACTCTATGCAGACAGGACTGCTATCCCTTGATCTAATAAGGCTACCCAATAGTGTGTTTGGAACTCATTTTAGACAAAAAAAAAGAAAAAAAAGAAAGAAGGAAATGGAGACTGGTTAAAAAAAAAAAAAAAACAATATTCAGTACTGTTAATACGATTTAGTGCATACGGTTCCTAATTGTTTGTGGCGTAAGACTCTGCTGACTTCCCAAAATTCTTTTTATATGTTTAGGCACAGCGATTCGTTTTTGAGCAATAAGATTATTTTTTCCCATCTCTTTCTAGACAGTGGTCTTATTGTTCCCAGTATGACTTCATCACTTCGCTACGAACTTGAGCAAAAATTAGATGAAGTTGGCTTAACACAAGAAAAAAGGACAGAACTGACAGCTAGAGCAGTTACAGAACTGTCTGTGCAGCTAGTTGGTAGTCACTATAGGTACGTTCAATTTATTTTATTAATTTCACCGATCTGTCTGTGCAGCTAGTTTGTAGTCACTATAGGTATGCTCTATTTATTTCACCATTTTCACTGATCTCTCTGTGAAGCTACTTGGTAGTCACTATAGGTATGTTCCATTTATTTCACTGATCTCTCTGTGCAGCCAGTTGGTAGTCAATATAGGTATGTTTCATTTATTTCACTAATTTCTCTTATATTTCTGTGCAGCTAGTTGGTTCTCACTGTAGGTGTGCTCCATTTATTTCACTAATTTTACTGATCTCTCTCTGAAGCTAGTTGGAAGTCACTATAGGTATGTTTCATTTATTTCAATGATCTCTCTGTGTAGCTAGTAGGTATACCAGACAAATATATTAAACTGATTAGTGCTGTGTATGAGAATAACACTGCTGCGGTTAAGGTAAGAAATGAGATTAGCAGATGGTTTCGTATTAAATCAGGAGTCAAGCAGGGTTGTGTTCTATCCCCCTTTATAGGGATCATTTTGATGAAATTTGTCATAGGGAGCACAGGAAAAGCAATTGGATATAACGGAATCAGATGGGGAGGAAAAACTCTCCAGGACTTAGATTATGCTGATGATTTAAGCATCCTAGATGAAAGTGTGAGCAAAATGAATGAGCTTATAGAGGTTTTGCGAGTCCAGGGTGCTTGAATAGGTTTGAAAATTAATGTTAAGAAGACTAAGTCGCTAAGGCTGGGAATAAGTGAATATAAAAAGCTGACGTTGGGTAACGAAAAGATTGATCGGTTGACAGCTTCACTTACCTTGATAGTATTATTATTAAAGACGTTGGGAGCAGTGAAGATGTTAAAAGTAGAATAGACAAGGCTCAGGGCTGATTTTTTCACAGTTGAAAAAAGTTTAGAAGAATAGGAAGATAAGTCTCCTAACCAAGATTAGAATATTCGAATATACAGTGATGACAGTGGTCAAATATGGTTCTGAAGCATGGGTGCTCCGAAAAGGAGATGAAGATTTGCTAGATGTTTTCCAGAGAAATTGCCTACGGATTGTACTGGGTACCCGGCTGACTGACCGTATTTCAAACATTAGGCTGTACGAAAAGTTTGGTTCAATCCCGTGTTCCTTGGCTATGATGAGAGAAAGGTTGAGATGGCAAAGGGTATGTTCTGTGGATGAAGGATTACATATTTCCGAAGTTTGACCTTTTCGGTCAACCGTCCAGGGTAAAACGGAAAGCAGGTCATCCGTGGCTGGGATGGAAGGATGTCGTAAATAAAGATTTAAGGGAAATAGGAACTTCCTGTTAGGGTGTAAATAGGGAGGATTTGAATACATTAAGATGGAGGAGTGTGCGTAGCTGCATTGGCCTCAGGCAGATTGGTTTTGCGGTGAGTAGTTAGTAGTAGTAGTATAAATATGCTCGATTTATTGCAATAATTGCACTGATCAATCAAATCAGTATCTGCAAACCACTTTTAGAATCAAATATCAACTTTGAGGTAAAGATAAAAATCATCTCATATCACACGCGCAATTCTTTTTGTGCCAAATTTCTTTGTTATTTCGTGAGCAATTCTAGTTGGACAATTTTTCCAAGTTTGTAAGTCAGGTGTGAAAGTTTTGACTACTTTTCTGTTTATTATTGACACACGCGTTAAAATTATCCATGCTTAGTTTGCAGTTATTATTCTTTTGTTAAAGTAATTATCTTTACTACATTTAGGGACAAAAGGACCTAAACTTGATTGAAAACTCGAAACTTCTCTTATTTGTTCACGTTTTTGACGTATTTTCAGTGGATTTTTAATCTAAAAAGGTGAAGCGAATTTTAAAAATGTAATTTGGCAGATGGATAAAGCTTATGTCAGCTCTCGATTGACACCAAAATCGTCATCTTAGGGTAAAATGAGACAACCACAGAACTACAGGAATTAACATATCAAAAACTTCCACGGCATTTTAAATCTTAAACCCAAATTTGCTCACAGAATTTGAGTAGTTACAGTGTTGCTAAGTTGAGGAGCCTCTGCAGCTGTATTGGCCTCTGGGTGGTAATGTGTTGCCAGTAGTAGGAGTCTGGTTTTAAAAGAGAAGATACACCACAAAATTTTATATAAATTTAATTTAGCAAGTTTATTTTGAAGTTGATTAGCTAAATGAGTTATATTTTGTAATAAAGATGACTCTGAAACCGAAACGCGTTGAAATTATCCACGTTCAGTTGAACGTGGATAAACGCGTTATAATTGAAAGTTCAGTTGAAAGTTATTACTCTTAATTAAAAATGACCATATTTTCTCTTTGTTTCCTCCTTTCAATACAATCTTGAATAATTGTATGTGGAAATTATTTTAATGAATGGTCGCAGTCTCTATATGACTCGTATTTTTGGTCTGGGGGTTGCAAAGCTTCTTATTGCGAATGAAACTGCTTCTTCAACAGAAGTGTCGCACCGGTATGCAGCTGAAACTTTACTTCTGGAAAGAGAACTGAAAAGTGGAATTCTGATTATCCACTGGCAACAGAATATTGAAACAAAAATGCGATAAAGCAGGCCGAAGGAATGTGACGTTGGTATTTTCTAAAAGACCACACTGCCTTTTCTATGACGAAACAAATAGTTCCAAATTGGGATAGGTCCTTTTGTTATACAGTGAAACAAATACATGCAAAAGCTCTAGATATTTCTATGACATAGGCAGTCATCATCACCAGTAGAAAAAACTAATGTATTAAAATTAAAACAAACTATATATACTGAAAAAAAAATAATAACTACCGGGTCAAAGCAAATTTTCAGGCCATTGACTTAGAAGGTTAATTAACAATCTTGACTGTCTTTGTTTTAATTTTAATGCGTTAGTTTTTTCTATTGATGATGATGACTGCCTGTGTCATCTAAATATCTAGAGCGATTGTATGTATTTGTTTCACTGTCTAATAATAGAACCTATCCCTTGCTGGAACTCTTATTTGTTTCGTCAAGGAGTGTGACAATTATCATAAGAGCCTACTGACGGAGATACTCAGGTTTTGTTCTAAAAATTGATGACCGTCCCAAAAAATTCGGAAATCACAGGGATTTAGTCGTAAAAGTAGACCAGAAATACCTTCAGCTACACATACCAACCTGGATTTCGAAATACCCACACCCTCTTCCAGTCTTCATGCGGGGATATAGCTATTGGAGCGAATTTAAGAATGATATTGAGCTTTTGAATTTTAGTCTAAACCTGTCACAAGTAAAAAAAAAAACTGAAAAATAAACAGAAACGAAGAGAGACCAACAAGACACAAAACTAAAATACATGAACAACCAATGCAACACTGCATTCCACAGCGTAAGTAGAGTCTACTTGCCTCAGGGGGACCAACTGGCTTCACAGGGATAGTTGCTAGCTTCAACCCGTTTTCGGTACATGGATATATAGGTGCTATATTTCTTATTCAAAAAATGGAGTGAATTAAGAAAACTAGTTGAAATATGGCTTACACTCTTTTTTCTAGCTCTATATTTGTAATAGATGGAATGTTTTCAATAACTTCCTGGCGTTCTGGCTCTGTATGCTTAGTCTTTACAAAATGGAAGGGATCTAAGAAAATTTTCTGCTTGACAGTCATAATTTTATTTGATTAGCTAACTTTTCTCAGCTCCCCTCTGTTGTTAAATGACATTTCTATATAGAGTTTGGTTTTTGTAGATTCGACCCCCAAAAATCGCCATCAACTTCCAAAGGCAGTTGTACTTTGTGGCAATCATGGTGGATCCGCTGGCGTCATTTGTTCTGCTCGACATCTAGCAGCTCAGGGTTTTCGAACGACGCTACTTTTGCCTGGCAACATTTCAGTATCTCAATGTCTTACTACAGAATTGAAGCTTCTAATATTGGCCGGAGGGAAAATAGCTAGACAAGTTGAAGGTATCTTTTCTAATACTTTATTTTTTATTATATGTCATCCGCCTGAAGCTTAACAATAATGTAAATTTTGGCAACGCTGTAAGCCTAGAAATTGCATTTTATTTAAATAGCTAGCACAGCACTAAAAAGTGAACGCTAAATTATGCTACTTTTACAACCACAAAAGAAATAGAAAATGAGACCAAAAAAAGGTCACATGTTAAATAGGCCTACAAAATATGACACGAAGGAGTTTAAAAATCCTTTCGGATGGAAGTTAACGGGTTGTAGTTTATTGTGATGTTTAGTAATTCTGCCAATCTGTGCAGATTGTGGAAAAATAGATCGGTGCTCATTTGCTAATAGATTTTTCCCAAATTTCAATATTAACTCATGTCTTCGAGCGAACTATGTGGGCAAGTTCAAGAGCGCTTTCATCGCTGCTGAAGCAGGTATTATTTTAGTAGAAAGTTTTTGGATATCTTCTTTTTCTGCTTAGAGGATGGGTAACTGATAAGAGTGGAAACTCGCGCTAGTGCCAAACAAATCGCCAGTGCCATCTAGGGTCTGGTGAAATTATAAGGGTAGGCCTAGTATATGTCTTTTAAACAGTAGATGAGCCTAACTTGAACAGCCAAATATTTGCCTTTTAAGGCAGTTTGAAATGCAGGCGAGGGTAAAGAGCCCAAAACGATTTAACTAGTACGTTGGCCTACTTTGTGGAGCCTGGATAGGCCTATTGAGTTAAATTAGTTCTTGAAACGAAACCAGTACCGGTTATTTATTACTTACACAGAGACTTCACCTTTATATGCTATAAATATACAGATTAGACTAGGCCTTTATCATTATTATATCAATTATCCACTTCTGTTTGAAATTGACTACTTATTTAGACACTTTTAATACTTTCGCCAACCACTACGCCGCGTTTGGCGCTAGTAGTTTTCAGTTTCTGTCTTTCCATGTTAAATTGCGGAAGATCCGACTCTTATCAGTTACCCACACTCTTCGGTTTTGCTGACATGTACGCAGTATTTTGAGTTTGAGGATCCCAGAATCCTTAGGACTAGTTGAATCGCACATTGCAAAAGCATGATTGCAATCATAGTTAATAACTTGATGACAGTTTGAACTATGAAAATCCATATTAGCAGAAGAATCTAGCAGTTAGAATTTTGAAGAAAATAATTTATAATCTGGTGAAAAGCTAAATTTAGAATCTTGATGTAATAGTAAATTCTAGTAAATCTGTAATCTAGGAAAAAAAAACTTTTTTATTCTGTCTTTTTTGATCATGTCTTCTTTATTCTTTTGGCTTTATTGAAACCCTGTTTTTATTGGTGTAATAAAGATCCCGAGGGTTATATACCTTAGGAAGCTCATAAACAAATTGTGAAGATCAAGTCTTGTCTGGTTTTAATTCATGTACAAGAGGATTAGAAGAGATCCCTCATCTCCTTCATTAGTCTTGATATTAGTAGACATAAGGTGATTGTGTACCCAGATTGCCCAAAGGGCTTATCTGCAATATTTCATTAACGGTTAACATTAAAATTAAATGTTCAAGGACCGTTGAGGAGAATGCTGAATTAAATCGTAAGGCAGCATATGCATCATGCATCCCAGGTGTGTCAAGGGGCGCATATGCAATATCTGAAGAACAGCTAAGGCTATTAACTTGGAAATTTCAAGGAATGTTGAGGCGTGTGTTTAACTAAATCAAAAGACGCAATATTCACCCTGGTTATCAAAAGGGTGTATCTGTAATATCTTGGGAACGGCTAAAGGTTATTAAGTTGAAACTTTTGGGAATGCTTATAGTTAGTCTAAATTTTAGACCAAAACACGCCATGTGCCTCTCGGTGTCAAAACAGTGTTTCTGCAATAATTCAGGATCGGTTAAAGACATCAAGTGTTAAGTTTCAAGAAATGTTGCTGGTGTGGCTCATCTAAATCCAAATACAATATGTACATTCAGGTTGCCAAGGGAGCCCATCTATAATATATCAGGTACGAGACAGGTTGTGAATTAATGGCTTAAGATACACAGCCGAAATTTTGAAGGATAATTGGACAGAGAGATGAATTAGATTCTTAAACTTTGACTTGATAGATGAAAGGGAGCTTATCAAGGCCAGTAAATATTTGAAAAAAAAAAATGTTGTTGAATTGATCCCTTGTGCGACATACTCTCTTTTTTTTTATTATATCGATTTGCTAAAAATTGTTGGCCATGAAGACACCTCAGATACAGTTTCAGAACCAAGGGAACATCAGCTGGAAACGAATCGGGTTGTAGTCTTGAAGTCTTTTTTTTTTATTTTTAGTCAAGTTAGAACTCGTTTTAATAATTGAGCTGAAAATGTACTTATTTAAACAAATAAGTATCCTAAACAAAATGTAATAAAATGAAATGCTTATTATAAAATTGTTGTTGAATAGTCGCCTCTGTTCCAGGTTGTAACATGACGGTGGTCTGTCTGGCTTCATCTTCATAGAAGACCAAAATTACGTAGATTGTCAATCCATTTATTTGAATAACATTCCCTCCATCCATCCATGCGAACTTATATAGTACAGCTGATTTGAAAAAAAATTCCCAACTACAAGTAACAAAATACAAGTCAAAATTTTTATTCTTGCGCAAGAAAACGGAATAAAATACGTTTTTTGTTCTATTAACCAATTAAAAAACAATATAAAAAAACGAAAAGAAAATAATTTAAAAACTTTTTCCCTAAAAAAAAGTTTTTCAAGGAAGATTTAAGAGCTTCATTTAACCAGAGACGAGCAGAAATAAAGTTCAATTATTAATCACACCAAAAACAACCAGAAATTACATGGATAAATAATTCAGACAGAAAACGAACGAAGTGTGAAGTTCTTATTTCTGTTTATTACGTTCGAAGGTATTCTGGTTCTCGTTCGGTGCCTGGTAGAATGTCAAAGCGCACTATTTTTGGCATCGTGTCTCTGGAAAACATCTCACGTATACTTTCTTTTCCCTTTAAGGCTTATTCTGTGAAGATCCAGATCTTATTGTCTGTTGTCTCGAAAACGCATCAAGTAATCCTGTGAGGATCGATCATTTTGTGGAGTCAGCAAGCGAATGGGCAAACAAACAACGAGCTCCAAAATTAGTGATTGATCCACCAATCCGCAAAGAAGCAATCATAGATGCCAAAGCCACTGTTGTGCCCTATCTACCGCTTTCGCATGGAGGAGAACTCGGGAATTTATATCTTATTAATTTATGCATACCTGAAGAGATATTCAAGTCTGTGGGAATACGATATTTTCCACCATTTGGTGCTAGATTTTTGATTCCCTTGCATCCAAGGTGACTTTACTAACTTAATTTAATCATTTGTATATAATTTCTTATTGTTACTCATTTTGTAACTACAAATTTTAAGGAATAAAAGTTGCCATTTTTATCTAAAAAAGGCCTGTAAGCCCTCTTTATGTTCAGGCTGGAGGATGTTACGTACTTGAAAACAATTCTTGTTTCATCATTTTTCTCTTTTTCGTACTCCTTTCGTTCTTTAGCTTCTTTTGCACTTTTTCGTATTTTCATAATTCTTTTTATTTCCCTTTTTGAAACGAACTGTAGAATCATCCTTAGACGATTCTTCCGGAAAACACAGGATATCATATTCAACATATTGAACTGTCCACTCTATTTCATCATAGGAAATACCGAAATATAATGAACAGTTAACTAATTGCAGGGCTAGGAATTAGTCCCTAAAGTCTCTTTTTTTGCTGAAGTCCCTTCCAAGTCCTTTTTTGATGAAAAAAGTCCCTTAAATCTCCCAAGTCCCTAAAATTCTCTATTTGGGAGCTCGGTATATTAAAAAAACCGAAGCATGATATACTTGAAAGATTCTCTTTAAATAATATAGCTTCTGCACTTATCCGGTTGTACTGATCTCTTGGTTACGCCGTCGTAGTTCAGAAAGAAGCAACAAAACAGTAGGAACTTCTGTCTGTAGCCAAAGTGTTTATTAATTATTGTAAACATAAATAGCTAATAACGGCAATAAATTGGCTTCATTTTGGGTGCAATAGATGGGTCACATTGTGTTACCATTCAAGGATAGAGAGTAACATTGGCCTATAGGGTGGATGGGATGGATTGGTCACATTGCGGTGACGTTCAAGGATAGATAATTTCCTCTAGCTTCATAAAATGAATCATACCAGTATGAATTTGTTCGAATTGACTTGTATTCTAATGGTAGAAATTATATATTCTTTCCCTTTAAAGGTAAGTTAATAAACTACTAGCAGGTTGAGCTAGAAGAGGAGAGTACTATGGGTGGAAAACTTTCCACCCATAGTACTCTCCTCTTCTAGCTCAACCTGCTAGAGGCTAAATTCTTGTACCCATTGTTTTTCCTGATGAATTTAAATCTATTTGTCTTAGTTTATTTAGGAAAGACAATTAATAAGTACAAATTTTGTCGATCCTGGTTAAAGCAGACACGAGTGGCAGAAAGATTAATGAATGGTGTAGGATTGGCGATGATGAGTTTTATTTTTACTGCAAAATAGGCAGGAAAAAACTTAGCTGTCGCAAAGGCTTTTACGCCTTGAATCAGCATGCTTTGTCGGACGAGCCCAAGAAACATGTTGCAATCCATCTCAATCCGTTAAAGTTACGATAGTGTGGATCTGCTAGGTAACAGTGCCCCAATCAGAAGAGCCCTCAGCTAGTAATGACAGTAAAACTCTTGAGATATTTTGTTACAAAGATGCTGCATACAAAGCAGAAATCATCTGGGTACTCTATTCCTTGCAAGCTTGTATGTCTGCAGCTCTGTGTGATGGAATCAGTGATGTCTTTGAAGTCATGTTCCCTGATAAGCTACCGCCTGGGATGTCGATGAGCACGAAGAAAGCTATGTACTTGGTAACTGATGCACTTCGCCCACACTGTAAACGGAATCTTATGAACTACATAGGTGAAGCTCACTTTTCTTGAATACGATGAAACTACAAACAGTGAAGGAAAAAAGGGCCAAAGACTAGAGTGTGGTTTTGGTCCTTTTGAAACTGGTGATGACATTACAAAAATGCTGATATCATGCATTTGGAGCTAGAATTTATCTTTTGAAAAACTAGTAATGATAAGTAGCGATGGGCATAATGTCAACGAAAAGGTAAGGTCGCAAATGAATGCATTGAAGAAGAAAGTCTTCGAAAGAGTTTGTGAACGTTCGAACGCGTAACATTCATGTTGTGCACAACGCATTTGTGAAAGGGTCTTAGGCTGGCTTGCACGACGCAAGGATTTTCGAGAATGTCAAAAAAAGAAAGGCATCCCATACAATAGTTCCATTCATTACGTCCCAGCAAGGTGGCTGACATTGGGCCCTACTGTTCGCCGAGCGAATGATGAGTGACCGGCACTCTTAGAGTATTTTTGCATTATGTCCCATTGAAGAAACATTTGAAGAATGTCACGCCGTCAGCAAAATACAAGTTTTTGCTACCATTTGGAATCTCAGTTTTAGGCCTCCTTAGCGGCTTCGTTTGGGGGGGGGGGACAAGGGGGGCAGTCGCATCCCCAATAATGTGGAGAAAATTAGTATGTTTTCAGTATGAGATACGTTCTTTCATTTTTGTAAATTTGCATTGATGCCGTTCAAATGATGATGGTAAGATTGATAAAGAAACTAAACGTAACAAGAGCCTATTTCAAAGTCTTATGTCATTTAATATGATATTTTTTCTTTTCCCTTTCGATCAGAATGACCAAAAATCCCACAGACATCAGAATTATGCATCCCATTGTTGCTGTTGCTTGGGTTTGACGTGTTCGACCAATAGGTCATATGCGCTTGTATCACTTGGTTTATCTGTATCTTCTGCAATTAAAAATACACATACAGCACAAATATATTCAATATTACAGTTTTAAATTATAACCTATCACATAAATCCAGATATGAGAATTTAAGCAGATAAAATAAGGATAATAAAAACAAATAAAATAGTAAATAAGATAACTCTAAGATAAAATAATATGGGAGGGGATATCTGGGCCTGCAATATTAAAATAACATGGGGCTATATACCATTTATATTCCTATTTTTAGGGGTTATCCCCCAGCAACAAGTGCCTACATTTACAAACAGGAACCAAAATAATGCAATTTTGCTATATCAAACAGCAATTATATTGCATATGCAACACAATTAAAATAAATAATACAAATAACTCTTAACCTGTCACCAAAATCTATATATAAAAATAATAAACAAATTAAATACAAACAAGACAACTCTAAAATAAAACATCCAGGAAATGAGAAAAAAATTAAATAAAAAATTAGGGAATGAACCAAACCAGTAGTCTTAACAAAAATTACCTAATGAGTTTGTGCTTAGTCGTCCAGCCCAAATTCAAGGAATTTTATCATAACAGGAGCAAGTTAAAAACTAAGACATAACAATAAACATGGTTAAAAACTAAGAAAAAGTACAAGAAACACAGGTCTGTTTTTTCCATTGTTCCTTGTTTCTCCTTTCTTTAGCATTTGCTGCTTTTGTCTTTCTCTTTTTTTTCAAATCAATGATATTGGCATTTAAATCAACCTAATGTGAACTAACGATACCTTATTTAACTTGTTAGATTTTCCGCCAGTTAAAAATTCAGATGATCATGCGTTTTGGGCTAATTTTTTTCCCTCTCTGGACACATCTATCTGTTCAGAATACCTGTTTAAAAACATATTCTATTGGAAACTTTATAATTTTCATTGATAGGCACTTATCGATTGATTTCACTGACGTGCACTTATATTTTTCAACAATTCTTCTATAAAATACTTTTGACACATCACTTTTAAGTACTTTCTCGTCTGTGAACACTCTTTTTCGCACATTCAAATTACTTAATACAGAAAAAAGATATGAATCACATTTAAACGGTATACATGAATCACATTTAAACGGTTTCTCATCAGTAAATAATCTTTTGTGCATGTTTAAACTATTAGATTGAGAAAAGAATTGCTTACAAGCATTAAATTTATGTTTTTTCCCAGTATGTACTCTTCCGTGCTGAATCGGTGCGGAACCTTCGGTGCTTCGGTGCGGAACCCCACCTGAGAAAAGCTCGGATCACGTACATCCCATTTAAATGGTTTCTAACCGGCATGTACTCTTTAGTGCTTATTCAAATGTAAAGATTGGGGAAAAGTTTTGTTAAATAGATCGCATTTAAACGGTTTCTCCCCAGTATGTACTCTTTACTAACTTGGACTTAGGACTTCCCACACTGGTCGGCACATAAGGAGACAACGATGCCTGTCCAGGATGACCCCTCTCTCGTTTTTGGCTGAAGGAGTATATATGTACCTTTAGGAGTATATATCACATTTTATATTTCTTTTTACCAGTATGCACTCTTTAATGCTGTTTTAAATTGCCCACCAGAGAAAGTTTTTTGTCACATACATTAAATTTAAATGGCTGCTCACCACTATGCACTCTTCGGTATCTATCCAGTCGCTTGAAAAGCATTTCATACATATGTCACTTTTATAGTTTCTCACCGGTATGCATTCTTTGATGCCTATCCAAATCGCTTTAACAATATAGGCATTTCATACATACATCGCTTTTATGGTTTCTCACCGGTATGCACTCTTTGATTCCTATCCAAATTGCTTGAACAAGAAAAGTATTTCATACATACATTGCATTTATAAGGTTTCTCACCAGTAAGCACTCTTTTATGCTTAATCAAACTACATGATGTAGAAAAGCATATCTTACATACATCACATTTATATGGTTTTTTAACGAGTATGCACTCTTTGGTGCTTAATCAAATCGCTCATATTAGAAGGACTCTTGATGTTGCATTTGAGGGATTTCTCACCGATGTACAATCTTTGGTGATTGATCAAAATGCTCAATTGAGAAAAGTATTTTTTTACATACTTCACACTTAAATGGTTTCTCTGCAGTATGCACTTTTTGATGGGCGTTCAAACTGCCTAACTGAGAAAAGCATCGCACACATACATCACATTTATGTGGTTTTTAACCAGTATGCACTCTTTGATGGTTTTTTAAATGGCCCGCCTGAGAAAATTTCTTGTCACATACATTACATTTAAACGGTTGCTCACCACTATGCACTCTTTGGTGCCTATCCAAATCAGTGAATTGAGAAAAGCATTTGATACATTCATCGCATTTATATGGTTTCTCACCGGTATGCACTCTTTGGTGCCTATCCAAATTGCTTGAAGAAGAGAAGCATTTGATACACACATCGCATTTATATGGTTTCTCACCAGTATGCACTCTTTTATGCTGAATCAAATTACATAATGTAGAAAAGCATATCTTACATACATCACATTTATATGGTTTTTCACCAGTATGTATGTTTTGATGCTGGTCCAAAGAGTTGGAAGAAGAAAAGTTCTTTTTACATACATTACACTTAAATGGCTTCTCCCCTGAATGCACTCTTTGGTGCCTTGTCAAATTGCCCGCCAGAGAGAAGTTCTTGCCACATGCATTACATTTAAACGGTTTTTCACCAGTATGCACTCTTTGGTGCCTATTCAACGCGCTTGACTCAGGGAAGTGTTTCTTACATACGTTGCATTTGAATGATTTTTGTCCGGTACGTGTTATTTGCTGTCTTTGAAACTTTCTAGGCTTTTTACTCCAGAAGCGACTATTAAAACATGCTTCCTTACTGTTTAAGATTTTTGATCCAGATTCAGCTACAAAAGTATTTGAAAAACCAGTTGTAGATGGATTCCGTGGAATAGCTAGAGACTTTTTTCCCTGTAAGTGTACTCCAGACACATCTGGTGAAAAGTGACCTTGCGAAATTAAATGTTTTTTCATATCACCAATATTTTCTCGTGAACAAATGGGGCATCTTCTTGTCACTCCCATTAGATGTTCCATGAAATGAGCAACAAAACTTCTGTAATCACGAGCTACTGTAGGACACATATCACACTCTATTGGAGAAAGTTCTTCACAGCCAGTGTCTACGTGAAGATCTAGTATCAAAAATGAACTCTCTGCTTTTCCACAGGAGCCACAGCGCCATATGCCAGATGTCAATTCCTCAATAGACTTCTCTGTCAACTTTTTCAACACAACGATTGGTTTTGGGCCAACAAGTTCATGTTGAATAACACCATCAGACACAGTGGGATGCATTATCTCTATAATAAATAATTTTTTATCGGTACTTAAATGAATAAAAGAAGATTAAGAAAATTGGCATTATAATTATTGTGAACAAAACATAAACATTCCCCAAATTTTACAAGATTGTGATTTAAATTGTTTACCACTTATTTTTTGAGTCTAGATTATAAATTAAATGAAAGAAGACATATTAAATTTAATTCAGTTTCTTTTCATGGTATAACTAAAATTGGAATAGTAAATGATCATCTTTATCAGCTTTAAAACTTAAAAACATTGAAAGTCATATGGAGTTAAAAAACACTTTGATAAACCTAAACGATGAACTCTTTCTTCTCTCCCTCACCCCTCATTGCACTAAAACTACCCCTCACCTTCAATAAACTTTAAAAATGTATTTCCCTCCTCTAAGTAATAAGGGTGAATATAAATTTCTAGAATACGAGTGACTACAGTCAAAAAAGGGTTAATATTTTCTAGACCAAGAAAACGTACAGTAGATAAAGTGAGTAACTGAGTAGCCTATGTCCTTTATGAATTATTATTTTAAATAATCATTTTAATATTATTATAGTCTATAATCTATAATCTAGTGCATTAAGCGCACTCTTTTTATATACTGTATATGGAATGTCAAACTGGAGATCCTACAGATACCAGGACAGATACCCGATCAGAAAACAGTTGTTAGAGTGGAATTGAGTGATACGGGTGATCTAATATGAATATTAAAATTACAATTTGGGATTTGCCATTTATGTAATTCTTATAATTTTGTTCATAAACCATTATAATCGGGTATCTGTCTCTGGTTAGGTTAGATTACGTATTTAATATATAGTATACTATACCATATATATTAATATTATTATAATATTATTAAATGATTAATAATGATTTTAAAATGATTATAATTATTAGCCTATGTCCTTTATTGAATATTTTGCTCTGCGACAGACAAGCTTGTTCTTCGATATTTTTATTATTACAAACTGAATTCAAATTATCTTCATCTTGGTTCATATTTAAATCTTTGTGCGTAGTTTTTTAAATTTTGGAATTTCTCTAAAACCGAGTTAAACTTGAGTTTCTCCCGATTATTGATGCTTTTTCAAACAAGATTTTTTGGTTTAGAAAATCAAACACTTTGATAAACCTAAACGATAAATTCTTTCTTCTCTCCCTCACCCATCACCTTCAATGAACTTTAAAAATGTATTTCCCTCCTCTAAGTAATTTTGAATGATCAGAAAATACATACTATGTTTAATTGAAGTAATTGGGTATACGGTTTCAACAGAGAAACTTACAGATTCGATCAGTAGAAATTTCCTGATTTAATAAAATAAATATCTTAGACTAAAGTTTTTACTTGAAAAAAGATATTACATCAATGTTATTGAAAGCAGCACGCCCCATATAGCACTAAACTCATAGACAGCAGAGAGTAACGGGAGAGTTCCAAGGCTGGGCATATCCATGGGAAAGGGCAGCTTCGCCACCTTTTATGCTAATATCTGAACAAGCTAAAGTTCAAACTAAATACATATCCAGCTTTGAGTTGACAGCTACGCGAGTAGACTATGTATACTTGTTAAAGACTTCATATATGCAGACTTGTTTTCTTTATCCTATGGTAATAACTTTCATGTAAAAATATTAAATATATTTTTAACAGTATTTTTTATTTCTCCTAGCATCAACAAAAATAAAATCACTACAATTATCAAAATGGGTAAGTATGGCTAATTAAATGAAATAAGTATGTTTGATATATTATGATACTAATTTGTAGAAATTCTGGCAATTCAGATCTTAACAGAATTTTGTTTTTATTTTACATTTACATGAAGCATGGTTAAATTACTTTGTGTTTTCAGCAAAGCGCAAACAAAACACTAGACCTTAGAAGATTTTGGGCTAGAGGAGAGGGGGGCATACGGTTGCATTTAAATTTACGAATTAATATTCTTAAGTTGTCTGAGCGTTGTCTCTGATTATATTCATTATAATGACTACTTAAAATTTGTTCAATTTGAAATCCAAGTTTGGAACGTGGTTTTTAAACTAAAATTTTGATTCAACAGTCATTTAAAGTTCATATACTTGTAAGAATTTATAGCATCTTTTGATTTGATTATTTTGGTTACTGACCAAACTACTTCTGCACTTTTCAGACTAATGGATAATAACGCGCAAGAGAACATTTTCTTTCATTCCAACCCTGTAAAAAAAAACATGTCAGTCAAGACCTTATCATGCTTAATTTAATAATTTTATACTTGTTTATTTTTAGTCTTGGTTAATTTTTTTAAAGCTGTTTGATAAGTTACTCATATCCAGGACAAAATTTGACCTTTTTCAGTAAAAATGGAAAAAATAACTGTCTGCAAACTGAGCTTGTGTAACGTTTTAGTTGTAACGTTGAGTGTCACGATAAAATTTAGTCTCACAATTTTCCACGCTTCATTTACGACAAATTAAGAGAGAAAAACTGGTATTAATTTAATGAGGCAGTGGAAAAAAAAACGAAATAAAAATACACAAGAAAACTTCGTTTTTTCGTTCGTAATTTTTTTTTCCGTTGAGAAAGGCTCCTGGACGTGGAGCCGAAATATTTGGATTTTTTTTGCATTAATTAAAGCTATATAGATTTTATTTCCTTTTTTGTTCCACTACTTTATTCAAATTAAACCCTCTAATTATTTTAACTTTATTTAATTTAATTATTATTTAATTTAACTTTAGTTAAATTAAAAAATCCCTCTTATTTTTTGCAAATAGAAAAGCAATGTGGTCTAAGAACTAATTTATGCTTACATTTAAGCCACTGTGATGAATTTTTTAAGGATTCGAAATGCAAACATAGCCTTGCTTAAGCCTCTCGGCAATACTATTTACATAAACCTGAAAAACGTTTATGGTGTGCACATAAAAACAGCTTTTCGAATTTCATTTCTTATTCAACTAAATTCACAGCAGTGTTAGTTTCAAGCATACCTTCAAAGCTGCTATCCAGTTCCTGGAAGTTTGCCTCAAGCCGTAAATTCAATATATTGGATGAAATATTCACAGGTGGATTTCGATGCTCAGGTGATATAACTAAAGTAGAATTAGAAGTTTCTATGAGCGCTTCGGTATCATTTAGAGAAGTACTTTCAGCTTCTGCAACAAAAAATAAAAGAAGAGATGGAAAATAATAAAACTGTAATAAAATATTCCCAATAGTTGACCCCGAAATAATGACTCACAAAACATAAAAAAACAAGCAAAATTAGAAAATTAGAGATAACAAGAGTTATGAGCCAATTCAACTGGGATAATTTGAATATTACCAAACAAATTTCACGAATTAGCATTTTATTCACAGATTTTCATATCCAAATAGTTACAAATAAAAAGGCCGTTCTTTTGCTCATCAATATGCTAAGATCTTGCATCTTTCGACAAATAACACTTGAAAGTGAAATGTTAGGATCTTACTTCTTGTGCCGTTCTTTTCCAGACATCTTTCATTATTCTGCTGTGATCAGCGGTCTAAGAACAATGATGAGCACATCATCAAACTTCTCTCATTATTGTTCTTTATTGCAGAAAGATGTGAGATCTTAGATATAAGATCTTAGAGCAAAAGAACGGCCCTAATTTTTCAAATAGAAATATCTAGGGATAGCAGATCTATTCTCACTCACGAGTCTCTATGAACTAGATTCTCAAAATGCCAGAAATATCACCTCTTTAAACATCCAGCTACTTAAAAAGGGATTCAGCAGAGCTATTTTAAAGCTTTATGTAAAAAAGTAACTGGAATTTATATTGCTTATTTAAGCAGAATAGCTGCCATCATTAATCTACTCATTAAATTATGAATAACTGGAAAAACTGGTTTAGCCTTCCTACCAGTTCAGTGGAAGGGCAGGCAGCTCCAAACACAGGGGTGCAATTATGGACCCTTCAGGTGCAGTTGTTTTTATCTTTGCTTGATGCCTACATCTCTGTTTAGCGTAGTAAGACCCTTCTGATAATTGCTTGCAACAGCCAGGAGATCTCTTGTCTTTTGCTGCTGTGTTGGCTTCGAGCTGAATTAGTCTAATTGAATATCGCTTTGGGCTACATCATGGGTGACATCTCAAAAATAGCTTTAAACATCCTAATACCAGAGATATGAGGTCAGACTGCTCCATCCAGTACAGTGGAGCTGAGTATGATAATGAACAGATTGCTGTGCTCACTTCACGTGTGAACATCCTAAAAAACAATCAGAATCTACTTGCAGACTCACTAAATGACCAAAACCTTAAATCTTCCATGGCAGAAGTTGTGAGTGAAGCACTATCTACCAAGCTTGGCTCTTTGGTTGAAGCTTCTGTTAAAAGCTTGCCTCTAGTAATGCATCTGCTGCTTTTGAAGCTGAAAACTTGGAAATCATTAAACAAGAGGTAATGCATTCACATTTCTACTAAACAAGTGGTTATGGTAGGATTATCCAGGATAAAAACAGCTGTGGTCGTGGCAATAGGGAGAGAGACCTTTTCTACATTTTTTTGTGTGGATTGAATACTTTTAGCAAAGTTAAATAATTTGAAATTTCACACTGTAACGATATTTATTAATATAATTAATATTTATTTGATTCACATAAAATGGTCGATTGACACTAGCCTGAAAATGGATTTTCATGAGCTTGTTGAAAAACCACTTCAACAATATGACTTGATAATGTCAAAGCTTGAATCATCTCTTAATTCTCTTGACACAGATTTGTCACAGCTACAATTGTCTCTGAAACCAATTCAATGCAACATTGATAATCTGAATGACCAGTTTGACCAAAAAAATTTCAAATCAGCTGATCCTATTTGGTTTGAAAGACGACCCTTATCTAGAAGTTTCTGAAAGCAAATTCCTTGAATTTTTCAGTGCTAGATTTCCTTCCAGTGACTAGAACGACACAGTTTCTACTAGAAGGATTGAAAAACTAGGCTCAGGTTTGAAATCTCGCCTACTGTGGAATTTTGCAGTCCTAGAACACAATAGCCCCTTCTTAGAGAAAAGTAAAGTTTGCAAGGTAGTGGTGTCTTTATGTCTGAGTCACTCACAAAGCCTAGACTTCAGCTACTTAATAATACTAAATCAAAGCTTGGGAAGCAATCTATATGGTCTAGTGGAGGAGAAATACTCACCAAGCTTTCTGATGGTAAAATGATTACTGTTAAAGAGGCATCTCAGGTTGCTGCTCTCCATCAGTCAACTACAGCCCATTCAAGCCCCTCCCAAGACTGAAATAAACTTATTTAGCCGGTTTGTTTCTTTATATTATGATTTAATGTTTTTTCCCATGTTAGCTTTTACGTCTTTACACTAATTATTTAAGTTCATTGCGTAAACATTTGAAGTCTCTTTCCTCCAGTTGCTTCCTTTTTGTTTTACCTTTTTCCTTATTTTGTTTTTTTCCCTTGTACCTGTTTGTTATTAGTTTTCTTAAACTTTGTTGTTTGCTATTGTACTTTTTTATTATACTTGTTTTTTCCTTTGTTACCTATATGTTTTGTCCTTATTGTTTCAATCCACCCTCTGCTACTTCAGCCTGCTTGTATGGATATTGTGTTCATTTGTAAAGATATTGAAAACATTTGTTATGTGTGACAAATCTGGGTGATCTTTCCTTCCTTTTAAAGTAGTGCTGATAAACAAGAGGCACACACATATGATCCTCTCCTTGAATCTATGGTTGATTTTAGTTACAATTATCATACTACTATAGATTATTGTGATACAATTATACTCTCACTTTCCTTAAATAGTATTTAATATATTGTGTCTGAATTTGCATGGGATAAGACGGGTAGTCTAAAATTGTATTCGTGGTCGGATAATTCTTGCCCTTTTGATGTAATAGGCGCAACAGAAACATGGTTATCAGATAATGAAAATTTAACAGTTTCTGATATACATGGTTATACTGCTGTTAATGTCCCTAGAATGGTAACAAAGAATAGTAAAATAATTAATAAATGATGGATTGATTGACATTATGAAGGATCTCCAACGTCAACAACTAGAAATAAAGGGATATAAAAACCTAAAATGCTTTGATAAGATTTCCTCAATAAATTACCGCAAAAAATGAAGCTTACACAAAAAAACGAGAAAAGTTTAAAAACTGGCAAAACAAGGGTTTCAAATAAATTCAAGCATAATATTTTGCGCATTGCAATCGATAAATTACGCTAATGACCTCTTTATTAACAAATCTTAATATTCACATAGTTTTCAAAAAGTTCTTCTTGTAAAAAAAAGAGAAAAGAATAATCACTTGTACTTGAAATTTTAGACAAAATGAACAAGTTATCAGATCTGATTTTCGAGGAGATTTGTATAGTAGAAACAAAGTCAAATTAAAAAAAAAAACGAAAAAAGGAAGTCCATTTCTTTTTTGATGTCTGCGCCTGTTTCCACTCTTGTCAGTTTGTTCTTAAATGTCTTCTAATAATTTGTTTTGTATTTTGCCATAGACGTTGGAATTACTCAATTAGTTCAATTCTTTACTACATTTACGACAGCAAATTTGTAATATTATATTAGATACTGATTTCAGCATTTTAGTATCTCATAGAGTCTGATACCTTAGCAAACCTCTTTAAAACGTATCTTATATATTGAAATCTTGTCTTTCTCCTCTATAACTTTGCTGTAGTCGAATAATAAACTTTTTATAAATACTGATGTATTTTGAGGATGTATAATTTTTCTAGATCCAGTTTTTCGTAAAAAAAGGTAGTAGTAATGCTGATTTGAAAAAGTCAGATGATTGACATATTTTTGCTGTAGCCTATTAAATGTTTTTATAGGTCAGAGTTTCTGAATATGAATTCCACAGCACTCCATCACCATTTTCATTTTTGCAAATCAAAATCCAATTTAATGAAGAACTAATTTTTGTTGTGAAAGCTTTTCTTTTTTATCGTTAATGCTTCCCCAATGTTGCTTCCGATGTCCTTCTTTGTCTTTCTGAATGAGCAATCAACAATAGTCAGCTAACAAACTGACATCCCTTTGTCCTTGAAAATGCCTCTGAAAATCACAGACATCTCAATGAAATCTTTTACCCTAATCTTCAATTTAGGTTCCCAAGTTTTCAGGAAGATGCTCAATATAAGAATGTAAGAAATGAACATATAAGCTCGTCGTGCATCTTTGAGCTTCATATGGTGCAAGCCTACGTTGTACAATAGTTTTGTAGTCAGGGTCCTTAGTAATGCTTAAAACTTCTGCACTACAGTCAAGAACAAATCAGTGAATGGATTTGTCAAGTCAAAATGACTGAACAATGTTTGGCTCCAACTTGTCCTAAGGTTTTGTTAAGAAATATAAGCAGCTCTGAATTCTTCATTACCATTATGAGCAAATATACTTTATTAACATTATGATAAGTTTTTAAAATACATCAGAAATTTGTTTGTGTTCATTTTTGTTATTTTTTTTTAAAAGTAGGACAAACATTTTGGGCCTGATTTTTCAACATCTTATCTTTAGGTTTTCAATGTAATTTTATTTGTCAGACAATTTTCTATCTTGTTTCTCTTAAAGTGTTACTTAACAGCTTTTTTTAAAAACAGAAACATGCTTGTTGGGAAAAGTTTTAATGAGGAGTAGATTTTTTAATGAGGCAAAAGAATTTGCCAATGGCAAAGTCTATTGCCAGGCAACAAATACTTATTCAATCTAATTGGTGAATTTTCTTTCATTTATTTCTGGCTGGGTTTTGATTCAATATCTATTCTGCTCTTGTTAGATTCACTTCAAATGGTTATATGTTTTTTTTTTTTTTTTTTTTTTTTTTTTTTTTTTTTTTTTTTTTTTTTTTTTAGCACTTAGTGGAGGTCCTTGTCAAAATATTTGCTTGTTTTTTTGTCATCATATTTTGTCATTGGCTGACAAAATACTTGTTCTCTCACCTATTTGATTTTATATTTCATATTTTATATCCTTTCCTCTTTTGGTTTCATACATCATGATTATCCAGTGTGGTCTTAGAATATATTTAAATATATATATATATATATATATATATATATATATATAATATATATATATATATATATATATATATATATATATATATATATATATATTATATATATATATATATATATATATATATATATATATATATATATATATATATATATATATATATATATATATATATATATATGTGTGTAGATAAAAGTTTCTCTATTTCTTATCCATTTCAATATTCAGCTAATTTGAAAATTTCCCTTTTAAAAGTAGTTTTGGTAGATTTTCTGACTAAATCAAAATGACATAGATAAGAAATACACAACTTTAAAATCAAAATTTTATCATGTCCTCCCTCTACCCAATGCACAAATATGCACCCTGAAATGTATATAAGCACTTAATTTTCCATTGTTTTGGCATACTCTCAAATCCATTTTAAGAAAAGTGACTTGCGGAGAATTCAGTACAAGCATACATTTCATAGTAGGCCTATATATTTGCACATTATGGGGCTGGGGCTGATACACATACCTTTTTTATGGTCTTTCCAAATGTAATAATTGCTTTACTCAGAACATACTGCTGTGTACAAGCAGCATATATGAGTATATAAAAGTATACAAGCACCAGCTTACCCTTGAGTTGACTGTATTGAAATTAAAACAAAAAACACATGGGAAATATTCAATTCAGAGAATATATTTTCCCATGGGGGTAAATTAGTGTTATAAGTGATAAATATTGGGTATTTTATAAAAAAATGTGTATTTTACTAGTATTTTAGACATTTTCTGATATTTTTCATGTTACTGACATATCTTATTACTGAAAATTTCTACCTATTAGTTTTCAAAATAAAGGAGGGTTTAAGCCTAGGAGGATGTCATTTGATGTCTTTTTTATGGTATTTCAAGGTTCAGTAATTGCTTCTGGGGCAAACTACATCTTGAACCCTTAATGGGCCCAAAAGGTATCTTATTTTTTTAACCAAACAAAGAAGTTATCAACACTAGAAAAGGTTTTGGAAAGGGGTTAAAAACATACCATTAGTTTGTAAAGAAATTGTTCAAAAGTAATATAATCTAAAGATATTTATTTGAAACAATAAAAAATCCTAATTCAATAAGCAATTCTAATATAAACCATTTTCTGACATTTCAATTTAAGTGTGCATTTTCACTGATGAAACCTCAAGGTTTTTTCTAACAATCCAACTATTTGCTAACAAGTATTTGTTTGGACAGCAGAGACATAATTGTTTGCTAACAGAAAAAGTTCCATCTAAATTCTACAACAATTGCCTCCAATAAGTATTTGATTTGTAAAAGCAATTCTTATCAGTGATAAATATATTAATTCAGGAGGTACACTTAGATCCCAAAGCGTATGACCTTTTATTGGTAACTTTTGCCATTTTATATACAGCAATGAAATAGCCATGTAATGGCTTGACAACAGAGACATTTAGAAGCAAATATACCCCAAAAACAAAAGCCAAAAGCAAAGGTTGTTGTTTCAATAAACTTATTGGGAAATTTTAGACTTTTAGGGGATATGCAGAATATGTGTTATGAGGAGTATGTCAGCTGATCTAACACTATTATTTATGAAATATTGTTGTAGAATACTAGAGGGTAAGTTTTAGTGTATTTCAGCAAATAAATTATTAGATATATCCAGGTAGTCTAGCACTTAGTTGGAAGTAAAAGCATTTTCTGCAATGGAACATAATGCTTAGTCTATTACTAAGAATTAAAAAGTAAACACCCTGACAGCCCAACAAAATTTGGCACTATTGTTATTTAACAGCAAATTTTGACAGCAAAAACATATTGCTTACTGAATGTGGATTTGCATTGCTATAAAGTATCTTTGGAGTCTATTACTTTTGAACAATTTATTTATAAACTAATGGAATGTTTTTAAACACTTTTCCAAACCTTTACTAGTGTTTATAGCTGCTTTAGGTGGTAGCAAAAATAAGATATCTTTGAGGGCCTTTTTAAGGGCTCATGATGCAATTTGCCCCAGAAGCAATTGTTACACTATAAAAGAACATGAAAAAAGGAATAAAATGACATATTCACTTTCATCCTAGCAAAATTATATTGTAAACTGCATATTTACCAAGAGAAAAGATATCATATTTAAGGGTATGCAATGGGTTTAAAATAGAATTTCCAGTAGGCCTAGGCTGACTATTATATATTGAAAGAGAGTAAATAGCCTATTGGATAATTCAAATAAGTAAAACAAAAAAAATGAACAAAGGGCACCACTCAATGCTTAATATAATAATTGTTTTTTGTGCAAATTCAATTTTAAGCCCTTAACATACCCTAGACTTTATACCCTTTTCCCTTATTTTCAATATGGCTTATATATATATATTTCTGTTAGCATCACTCTTGTTAAAACCAGGTTACCCATAAATTGAATTTACAGTGACAAATTTGAGAATTAATAAACATATGTGAAATAGGCTATATAAAGTTTTTGGTTTCTTTGTCTCTGGTTTTAGTTTTTAAAATATAATTCCTGTTATCTAAGTACAATTTTAAGCCATATCAATGGTTTTTTTATTTATAAATTTAGGGAATGTATTTGTAGATATTTGAAACTTTCTAAACTGTGATTGAGCAAAGTTGTGAAAGTGAAAACACTTGATTTGTACTTCATTTAATCAGAGGACCTTGAAAGGTTTCACTTTTATAGCACCAAGATTTCTAAAGGTCAGTGCCCTCTAGAGGGAGGAGTGGAGATAGGCTAGGTAGTTCAAAATACCTTCTCAGAGCATAGCCTACTTTAGTCTGTAGGGTAAATATGGATATTTATTTAGCCTTGGCCCACCTCATAAGGAGACATGTTAAGAAAACAATTCTTACTTTAAAATATGTATAATGATCTTAGTTCTTATATTATCCAAGGGGAGAACCTTTATCATCAAGTCTTTCCTCTAAAAATCCTCAAAAGAGAAAAAGTTTCCAAATATCACCACGTTTTTAATTCAATGTCACCAAGTCTTTTGAAATTGCCGCCTAATAAGTTCTTTTATAGATAGCATTATAAAGAGCAGTGGCGAAGGGCGAATAGCAGTGGTGATGGGCGAATAGCAGTGGCGTAAATACAAAATATTAACAGCAGTGGCGAAGGTATAGCCTATATAGGGGGGGGGGGGGTAAATAAATAATCCCCCCCCCTGGCTGAATAATGCTGCCTTATTTTTATATTTTTGTTCTGAGATTTCTATTATATAGCATTAAAAGTGCCAATTAGACAAAGTTTGCCCTCCCTGGAATTCAGCTTATGGGCGCCACAGTTAGGGGGGGGGGGGGGGGGTAAAGTTTAAAATTACCACCCATTTACATCAGAAATAAAATTTGTGATGTAAATTTTTCCTGTTTTTTCCGACTTAAAAGGAAGAAATTATGATTTTCCAATGGTTTCAACACGATGTGTAAAATCTTTTGAAATTTTTGCTATAAATTATTTTATAGATGACTTTGATCCTTGGGGTTGTTAATTCTGTTTTTTTTTTTAATGATAGAAAACGCCGTGGCGAAAATACAAAATATTGCTATAAACATATATATATATAATATATATATATATATATATATATATATATATATATATATATATATATATATATATATATATATATATATATATATATATATATATATATATATATATATATATATATATATAATATATATATATATATATATATATATATATATATATATATATATATATAATATATATATATATATATATATATATATATATATATATATATATTATATATATATATAATATATATATATATATATATATATATATATATATATATATATATATATAATATATATATATATATATATATATATATATATATATATATATATATATATATATATATATATATAGATATATATATATATATATATATATATATATATATATATATATGTATATATACAGAGTTTTATAAGAAATTCTTTAATTTCTTAAAACCTATATATTAACAGAATATATACCCCCACCCCTTAATGTGCAAATATATAACCAAAATTGCATTCTGAACCTAAGCATAACCAAATGAACTTTACCCCAACCCCTAAATATACCCAAATCAGGGTATATATTTATCATAGATTTATAATTTTAAAGCGAAATCGCAGCGAAATTTGTTTCAGCGAAACTCTGAGCAAAGCATAGATTTCTAATTTTAAAGATTTATAGCTGGAACTTTAATAATACGTCTATGGGGAAAATCCAACTACCAACGTCTAGGCGAAACTTTAAATTTCCAAAAAAGAAATACTCAAGATTCACACAACTTTTATTCCATAAATAAAACTTTAAGATGCAAACAATGAATATTCCAGATAATATGGAAGATAAATAGCACTGAAAAGGAACTAATCACCTATTTCAAACTCTTCAACTTCATGATCAGAGTCTTCAACAATGTAACTTTTTGGTGCTCTAGGGGCTGTGTCTTATCCAGGGGGATAAAGTTTTACAGCTTCAATAAAAAATCGGTGAAGTTTGTTTTTTCGCTCAAAATTTTGCATGAAGAGAAAGCGGGAAATATATTGCTTCATTTTTACAGCCTGCACCCCTGATCTTTTGGAATACTATTTTCAGATTTTCTGCAGACTTTCTATGTTCTGTGTATAGATGAACAGTCGTGTGGATCTACGAAATTATTTGAATGATTAATTTCATAATGAATATATCCATGGCTGGACTGGAATGCATTGTAAGCTCCAAATTTATCATTGTAAAAAATACGGTAAATTTCTAGGTTGGACTATAATTTAGCTAGGATGAAAGTAAAAACATCATTTGATGCCTTTTTTAGAAGCGATTATTGAATTATGAAAGAGCATAAAAAGGCATCAAATGATGTTTTCACTTTCATCGTAGCTAAATTATAGTGCCACCTAGAAATTTACCGCTGTATATCCTTTTTTGTTCAGTTTTTCACCATATTTGAGCAAATCTGACCAAGGTGCATTTGACAGAGATAACTATCAGATGCCATTTTATGATGAAGAACAAAAGAGAAATATATGAAGAATAAAAGAAAAGCATGATCCTTGAAAGTCACAACTCACAAAAATTTCATTTAGACAATTTACATCAAAATCTTCATCCTTATGAAATGTTTTTATGACATCGCAATTCTAAGCTTCAAGAAAATGTAAATTCTTTAATTGAGCTACGAGAACGAATTGTTTCGCAGTCTTCGAGAATATAAATTAGAAAAACAAGAAAAACCGAGTCAAAGATAAAAAATTAGATAGGCTGTTATTATTGCAACTATTTTTAAAATTGCAGGCCAAAGACAGTATTCTGAGGTTTTGTTTTTCAGGGTGATGAAACAAAAGCCAAAGACACATATACGAGACAAAAGTCTAATTGGCAAGGTCTTTTAACAATAGGCTACTGGTCGTCATTTTATTTGCGTCTCCTTTTTAATGAACTTCTGATTAGTTTTGCACATTTTTTGATCAAATATGATATTTATCTTTGACTAGTATTCAAGTTTATTATCAAAGTTAGGGAACAAAGAAAAAAAAACACACAAATTTAACTTCTAGAAAAGATTGAACTCTTCTTTCACATCACCCAAATTTCCTCACCCAAATTTTCATTCTCATCGGCTGTTTTTTTATGTCATTATACTTGTCATTCCTAAATATATTCAGCATTTCGGGCGTGGGATCGAGATCCCTGCAGCACTTTCCCTGGCTTTTTAGTCAAAGCCAGATGGTCACAATAGAGCTAAGAATTTTCAGCTGCATCCTGTTTCAAATTTTGTGCTTGACAATATTCAGTATTCGACGAAAGGGCTACTGATCGGTAAGTTCAAGATTGAAAGTGCTTCTTGAGCTATGTCGAACAAAAGCCTGCGATTCAGCATATCTTTGTAATTTCTAAAACCAAACCAGAATTATTTTAAGTTCACTGAGACCACAACTTGGAATACTTCCATCCAGTTCACATAGAGGAAGATTTGACGCTGATTTTCCAGTGCACCAAGGTCACGTCCCTTGAAGAAAAAGTGGCAGCTATTGGAAGCGTGGACTCACTGCAGCATTCAGACAAAGTTGAGGAGAGAAGACTTTGATCTTTTTGAAAGGCGTGATGTTATGGGGTAGTCTTTTCAATGCTTCAGAAGCCACTACTTTCAGAAAGTTATGGCACCTTCGCAAAATTTTGTCTTTTTTCCAAACTCAACTAAGATGAGCTGTTAAGGGCAATTTGATTCAAAAGTCCAAAATCAACTTCAGCGACAGGTAGGTTAATCAAATCAAGGCCAGCTTCATGACTGATATCGATTGAATCGCTGTTTTATCCAAGACTTGTCTCAGTAAGATGAGGATAAAAGATTTGACTTCTTATAGCTGATAAAAATGGCCATTAGAAGTTTTTTGGAAGAGCTAATTGGTTTTCTGAAATTCGCCTAGAATCAGCATCAAAAATAGCAAGTATAGTTTATTTATTTTGTCTTTGTACATGTCGCTGAGGACTCTGGCCGTGTAAAATTGCTCACTGATACTTGCTCTCTCAAAATGCGAGGATAGTTCTAGATAAGAACCAAGCACTTTTTTTGCCACTCTATGGCGTACAAGACAGTGAGCGGACAAGAGCTGTACCATGTTTCTATCTTTGGCTCCCTCATTTAGAAGGGCATAAATATGCTGGTAAGCAACATGGCTCATAGGGCTCACCAAAAACCAGGTATAAGTTTGCAGAAACATATAGTCAATATATCAATATATGACGGTAGCTCTAATCCAGCTTTTGATGTGCAAAGATGGAGAGAATAGCAATTACATTTAAGTAGCACAAGATCTAGGTTTCCCGTTTTTCACGAAGCCTCGCATATAAAGAATTATGAATGGCAACCATATAGATCGCTCCATCAGTGCCTACCCCTACGCATTTCTATACTTCGATCCCTGTTTCCTCAAGGAAATCACAAAACGCATTTATCTAAGTTACTACAGTAGCGCTCAAAATTTCTCTGAGTCCTGGAAAAGCAGTGTTGATCCTTTTCAGCTTTTCTGACTGATGGCTAACATAATTAAGAAATATAAATAAATATAAAAATAATAAAAATAATATAAATAGCAACTATAAACAACTCCTTGTAAAGAATCAAGTATATGGGCAATAAAACTAAACTTGTTCTAAGCCAATTGTATTCAACCAGAATCATTAAAAAAGGATATATAGATATGTGTTAACCCTTTTTGACTACAACATTTCATTACCAATCTAGCAAGTGAAAGTGTACTTACCAACTCCCTCTAGTGTAGGCTAGGTATTCTATCTGGTGGCAATAATCGTCACATCTTTGTTTTGTGCTTCATTCCTTCTGCATCACGCTTAAGGTCAGCCAAATGAGCCCTTAATTACGGTTTACATACTTGGTGGTATGCTGAATTAGGGTCACTATCAACGGGTTTCAGCCAGTCTTTTAGTTCATTTAGCTTTTCCCACTATTTTCTGTTTTTTTTTAGAATTTGCCTGCTTTTCCATATCGGATTTTTCACACTAACGACAATGCACGCTTCGATAATTTAAAATTTTAGTCATATTCTCTACCATGTGACCTGGAACACGATATGAAAATCCCAGTGGGGCACGGAAAATTCCATCTGTCTTCATTGACAGATTCATTATATTGGTTATGGAAGTTATTGATAAAAAATAAACTTTACAGATTTTGAGTTTTGTCATTGTGAAAGCGAAATTCACCCACTTTGCACCGAATTTTTTTGGCATGCACAAAATCAGTGCTATACACCAATTTGAAATATTCAATGTGCAATCATTTCAAAAACAAAACAACAAAAAAAACCCAAATGTTATAAATGCACCCCATCTGGCCTCATTGATAACCACAAGCTCAAGAAAAAAATATTCATGACGGGAATATTGCCAAGGGGAAGAAAATGGCCACTCGCAACACTTTGGGTTACTCGCGGTACTACCTTTTCGCAAATAGGTTTGCGAAGGTCGTCATTATTTAAACACAAACGTATTAACAATGTGGTGAATTATTTCCCCCTGAATGATGCAAGATTCTGTGTTTTGTGGTATACCAAATGTGTTAAATTTTTAACCTCATTTGGTGTCATTGTCCATACAAATTCAGATTTTACCAGGAAATATGACTTTCAAAACAGAAACAAATGCATTATATTGGTACTACATATGTGTGAACGAAGAGTAGCCACTGGACCATAAAAAACAGTTCTGCTTTAACTTCTAACAGTCAATTGACTCAGGCATTTATCATTGCCTAAGGTGTTTTTTTTCAATTTCAGGAGCTAAACGAAGTATATCTTTTTTTTTCTTATAAGACCTTAGTTTCTTATTCATTAATCTTGGATTTCAACACTTGATAAACTTAGCCTCAATCTTAATTTAACTTCGTCTTTTTCCGTTTTTCTCTGGAACGAAATAAAAAATCCGCTCGGAATTCATCACAGCACTATAGGCCATTTTTAGGCTTGGTTTATCAGAGATTTAGAGTTAAACTACGAAAACCAAACGCTCTATAGTCGTTAAATAATAAATGACGGAAGAATCTAAATGATGAAAATAAATACATCTAGTATCCTCATTCAAAGTTGATTCAAGAATGGTTTATTCACTAGCTTTGAATACAGTAAAAGACAATAACCTGCATAGACTAGCCTAAACACTAAAACACTTGACTCAGAACAAAAAATCCCTTTAAAATTTGCCAAAGCCTAATCCAAAAACGTATTTTTTATAATGCTTTTTTCAATTTCATGGCAGGTACACCTAACAAGCGAATGTGCTTAATATAGTTACACTAAAATGCTGCGGGTTCTTTTTTTAATCAAATTTTTCAGAGAGTCATTAATAACTTTAAGTTTCTGCCACTCTCTGCCAAGTTGATCAAAATTAAAATTTTTGTATGGCAGAAAACCGAGAATAAATTCTCCCAGGTTCTGAACATGGTCACATGTCGCTATTGTATGATTAAGACACTCCAACTGAGCCAAAAACTTGTCATCAGAATCGATTTTTTTTATTATTTCTTTGCAAAACCTCTGATAAAACATCAGTAACTTTTTTTTCCTTCTGTTTAAGCAGTCTTGCGCATTAGCTGATTTCTTTCATGGTAAATCAATGAATAAATTAGGTGCTAGAAATTTGTGTACCATGCCCTGCCTATTAATCCTGGTGCAGGAACGTCTAGCCCACAAACAAGGTTTTCAAAGCAGGCTTCTGTGTTTTCAGATGTTGAAGAATTATTCTGCATTCATGCTAAATTTTCATACATCACGGTTAGAGGGGGATATTATACAAGTACCGGACGACACCTCGAACTTTTAAGCCCCTTATGGATAGTAAAAAAATATACAGGTACTGAAAGCAATTAGGAAAACAAGTTATTTCAGATCTCAGGCCAAAACCAGAGCTAGTACTTAATCTACATATACGAAAATGGCATGAAAATCTCATAGAGATCAAGTTCTTCCAGAATATCACTTTCAAATATTTTCAACAGCAGCATTTAGGTCCATTATTCAAGAACACTCACAGAAACTAAAGCTTAGACTATTCCAAAACACTGTTTTGTCTATTAAGAATTGCTCTAGGGAATTACTAAGGCGAACTACAGAACATAAGAAACGTTTTAATACCTTTGAAAATAATTCCGTCCTCTGGGTCCTAAGGATCAAATGGAGACACCATGTCTCCAATGACGAGAGATCTCTACTCACACATGAAAATGAGCCATCGCTTCCGTTGTGAGACAATGCTAATGACGATGCCTTGGACATATTCTCCTTATGCCAGAAGAGACTTTCTAAAATGATCCCCTATCGGCAATCGGAAGGTCTCTGTCACCGAGGAAGACCAAATTACACGCTCCTTAGAACGTTTAAGCATGACAGAAGAGCCCTCCAAACGAGTCTCATCCAAGAGTGGGAGGACATTTATGTAGCAGCTCACTTGAGGGAATATTGGAGTATACTCACTGACACCCTTTTTGTCTCTGGAGGAACTAAGTTCAACGGTAATTGCAAGAGATCCAAATTGGCCTGTGATCCAAGTTGCTTTCACCACCTGTATTAACCAAGTGTTTAAACTATTATTTAAGTTTTTTCATAAAATTGTTTAACCTCCTTCTGCCATATTATGATACTTAAAGTATAATTTGAAGGCTAAATTGACTCCTATGTTACAATCATTTTTAGTCTGAATAGGTCGAGCTTGATTGCATTAATTCTCGTACTAGACTAGAGAAGAAAACAGTTCCACCAGTGAGGTTTGTTCAACTGTAATAAAGCGTGCTCTTTTTGTAAAAGCACGTTTATGACGATTGGCTTTTCTTTCCTTACCACTATCAATTATCCGATACTGGGTTTTCTGTGGTCATTGAAATCGCAGCCGCTGTGTGGTTCTATCGAACAACAGTTACAATAGGATGCAACCCTTCGAATAAACCCTCAGGAGTCGCAGTGACCTTTGGATTGTGCAAAAAAAAATTCACGCTGTTCATGTGCTCAATTTCTTGTGTGAAGCTTTTCGCTTAGCAGAAAATGCCTAACTATTGTCACAATATTTCATATCAGGGTAAAGTAGTATCAGGTCACCCAAATTGTGGACCATATTGTTTGGGTGACAGAACGCTCACTGGTTACTGTCGTGCACATTATATTGCCCGCTGGTTGAAAACCGGTTAAAGTTACATTACCCAGGTCACTAAATACTAGGATTCTTTTGTTTTACAACATCCTGTTTGCTAATATTACCCCTCTATAGGTACTGAGATCCTCGGACAGGTTCTTTTGGAAAAGAGCTGAGACCCTCGAAATTAATAGGCTACACCAACGAATGTAAGGGGTCTCAGTAGGTTATAAATGGCTTGCTGTTTAAAGTGGTGTTCCATTACACTGTTTGTCTGGAATTTTTTTGGATATATTCAAGCAAGTAATGGCAAACACCAGAAAGCTTTAGTCAAATATTACGATGGGTCACCGATTATCCCTAAATACTTTCGACATAACACCTTTAAATTAAGTTTCGTTTTCTTAGACCACACTGCCGTTCTAAGACAAACAAATAAACTTTCAAATGGGGATAAATCCATTTATTTAGAAAGTGAAAAAAAACAGATAAAAAAAGTCCAGATATTCCGGTCACATATACATTTTCGCGGTATAGGTGACCGAAATATCTGGACTTTTTTACCTGTTTTTTCACTGTCTAAATCGCTGTGTATGTGACCGAAATATCTGGACTTTTTTTTTACCTTTTTTTCACTGTCTAAATTAATGGATTTATCCCCATTTGAAAGTTTATTTGTTTATCCCTAAATACAGTTCCAGTCTTCCAAGACTAGAATACTCAAAATAAATTAAGGACTGCAGCCTACACCAGCAGAGTGACAGAATGGGTTGCAAGCTCTCCATTGAAAAAAAAATCCAGTTCAGGAGCTATACGAAGATTCAGTACCCCTTGTGCCTTTTTTTCTGAGTTTTCCTGGGTTCCATCCCATGGAATAATCGTATGAAGAATGAACGTCGATGCCAACTTACTATGAAATTTGGACATATAGGTCAAACAATCAGGTATGGATTCTATAAGTGTTGATTCTAATCCGTGGTAAGAATAGTGAATAAGGTTGCAAGGTTTACTTAAGTAGATGACTTTAAAATAAAAGTTCAAAATAGGGATAAAATCCTTTTTAATAGACAGTGTATAAAAATTCAAAAAAAAACCAGATATTTCGGTCATATATACAGTGACCGTCATCAGTAGTAAAACTAAACTAAAACAATTTAAAACAAAAGTTTATATACGAAATCAAATAAAACTATATACTGTTTAATTCTCTAATTATTTTCAAAGCAAAGGCGGAAGCTAGCCTCTTTGACCTTCTTGGATTCGGTTCATTAGCGTTCAATGATAAAACATTTGGACAAAGGTCAACTACATTGGGTGAATTGAACTTTACTCTGTCAGATTTTAATAAATTATCATAGATAGAGTTCAGCCCAAATTCACCTGTCTTGAATAAGATTTTCTTTATTTCAAGAGTTTCAAGAAAATTTTGCTCTAAACCCCGATCCCAAGAAATCAAAGAGACATTCTTAAACAAAATAAAATGGTCTGGAAAATTGGAAATATGTCCTGAAAGGGCTGAAGTAAAATCTTCAGACTTAGAATCTTGCTTTGAATTCGAAGAAATAGAATCTTTATGCTGTAATAATCTCATTTCCAAACTCTGGTTAGTACGTCCCACATATGAGCTTCCGCAAGTACATGGGATCTGATAAACCCCACTTTGTTGCCCCAATGAAGTTAGATCCTTCCCAGAATTTAGAAAACTACCCAAAGTATTATTACTCTTTAAAGCTACCCTTAGACCATTACTCTGTAAAATTCTTTAAGTTTTTCACTTAGCCCGGGTACATATGGTAAGGAACAAAAAACATCCTTCTCCCGAGTTGTCGTCAAGACATCCTTAGAAATCTTTAGAAACCTTTTTCTTCTCTTTGAAAAAGTCTGGTTGATTAACCACTCTGGATACATGTTGCTTATTAATATTTTCCTTAGTAAAGACAACTCCTCCTCAAAAAATTTTGGAGAGCAAATACTAAAGATCCGGTCAGTCAAAGAAATGATCAAACCAATTTTTACTTGGCGAGCGTGACCTGAAATATAAGACAAATATCTATTGTTATTTGTCGGCTTTCTGTAAATTTTAAAATCCAGACGATTTTCATTTTTCAAAAGAAGAACATCAAGAAAAGGAAGTTTCCCATTCACTTCTAATTCAACAGTAAACTTTAAATCCCCCCAAACAATTAATATGTTCCAAAAGTCCTTTTAATTCCTGCTCCCCATAATCCCATACTGAAATTATGACATCCATATACCGGCCCCAAAAAATATGTTTTAAAAAATATGAATCTAACGCAATTGTTTCAATATTCTCCACAAAAATGTTAGCTAATAAAGGGGCCCCCATACGTAAACCATTTATTTGTTTCAAATACTCCCCTCTGAATTGAAAAAAAATAAGAGAACTTATTGCACAACCTTACTAAATACATAATTACAGAAACTTCCAAGTCTGTTTTGCCTCTAATTAAATCAAAATTTCTTATCAGCTTTCTTTCTAGAAGAGTTTCGGCTGCTTCTACATCAATATTTGTGTACATTGATATAATGTCCGAAGCTTGAAAGCAAAGAACTCGAAGAAATTTCTACTTTTTTCAGTTTTTCAACCAAAATCGAAGAATTCTTAATGTACGAAATTTGTGTAGACAAAAGTGGTTTACAGATTGACACAACCACTTGCTCAAAACACTTGTTGGTGACCTTGTACTTGACACAATTGGTCGTAATGGTAGGTTAGGCTTATGAATTTTGGGAAGTCCATATAATTTAGGGCACAAGGAACTGCGTGGCAGGCAGTTGTAATAAAGATGACTTAATGGACACAACAGAAAGAGTTTTCGTACCAAGCTTTGAAATCGAGAAAATGTTGACTTGAGAGATGGATGAGCTGATAAAATTTCCCTCTTTCCTCTGAGTCAGATCCACTAAAAAAAAAGTCGGTATTGGGCCAAGTATCTCGTGCTGGCTGAAAGGACATATAGAACACAGTGATCCTTTTGGTTGCCTTAAACCAGCTGAAATTTGGAGTTTGCTCAATTCACAATTTTTCTGAGATCTTGCCACCGAAAACAAACTTACTGACCAAAAAGCTATTTGATCATCCGAGGAACACAGTTTATATTCATTTACAATCAAATTTATTTTATCAACGATTAGTTTAAACGCTCAGAGGGAATTGGGCTGCGACCCCTTATTATTCCGCCACTGCTAATAGTGTTAGACACACAATATTAGAATGGGTAGGCTATGGAATATTGGTGGGAGCTTCAACTTTCACTAATACACCGTCGATCTAATAATTTGTAATATGCATTGACAGAAGTATCCTGCAAACTGATTGCTCAAATCATAGCTACGCTTATTTTTTTTTTACCTATTATCAACAAATGCAGTAAATCACGCACATTTGATTGATATTACTATACATGATAAGTCACGAACAGTTCGAAGGAATGAGGAACGGCCAAAAATAGATTGAGATGGCGGAATCTCTGCAATATTAATGCTCTTTAAAATGTAAATTAATTACAAGGAATCGAGAGACAGCTTGAACCAAGAGACCAGCTTGAATCATCCATTTAAAAACTTCCATCAAAAAATTTGGGTTAATATATATTGTAAAACATAGAGATTTCAAGCGTGAAAAAAATAATTGGAAGCCGGGATCTTCCCATGCAAGGGTAGTAGAAAGACCTTAGAAATTCGTGAGGTCGTTATCACCACAGGAATACTTTCACTGACAAAAGCTGTAGCGAATGAAATGTTGTCATCTTGGTTTTGTTTCTTTGTTGCTGTGAACGGGTCTTTAAACAACGGCACTATCACATATTTCGGTACCTCCTCCAGATCGTTAAAGTGCAAAGAATTTGATGATTATACCGTAGGGACTGGTTACAAAAACATTGCGCTTCTAATCCGCAATTTATATTTCCAAATAAATGTAAAAAAAAAACAAAAAAAAAACTACTATCCAAGCTAATATCACAAAACTACGATTAAGTCACCCAAAAGAGATCTAGCGATACACTAAACATTATTTAGTCTTCTCCAATGCTCTCTTAGCTACACTGTTCAAACTGGCCGCTTATACAACAAAAATACAGTCGGGTAAAAATGAATTATTTCTCTGTTTCCGAAGGGACTGAACACCTAACATGGGTAAGAAAAAAGGATCGAAACTCTAACTTCTAAAAGGCTCTGAAGAGGGAGGGGAGGAATTTGTAGTAAGGATTAAATGGGAGATGGAACAATAGTTGAATCGAATGGTGAACTTCCACGCCGAGTAGGAGTAAAATTCACATCCATAGCCTAACGACTTTCATGAAAAATTAATTGCTTAATGACTTTGTGCAAAGTGCATGATCTTACTTTTTTCGAGATTTTCTTTCGCAATTCTGCATTTTAAGTTCTATACTATTTTATCCATTCCTCTGCAATTCTCCGTTAAATTTTTCAGTTGGTTTTCCAACCAACCACATTTTTTATGGTTTCTTCAGCTTGCGGTCGTTAAATCATAGGGTAATGCCACCAATTAACACGAGTTGTATCAGACACCCTTCTCTTGTGTACGGCTATTCTACGGTTTACATTTTATTTTCGTTCAATTGTTTTCGGTATATTTTTTTTGTTTTAATCTCTCCAGTAAGCATAATTGTAAAATTTTCACCATTATAAAATTATTATTTCACTCAGAAAAGCGTCGGATGATTTACCCCCAACCACACATTGCACTCCCGACCGAAAGCAGAAAAATCAGGAGATCGGTGGAGCACACCATTGGTCAGCATGCGGAACAGAAGAAGTTTATAAAAAAATCAGAGTTATATCGTGTATCTGAGACGAACTTTCGTTTCTGATTTTGTGAATTATTTAATGTTTTTATTTACGTCTATAATTTTCTGTGTGCATCTTTTATAAATTTAAAAAAAATGAATAAGTAAGGTGATAAAAAAGGAAAAACATTGTTGAGAATTCAGGTCTCTGGACTTTGACCATTCTTAGAGACTCAATTTTTCCCTCTGTCCCTTAGGATAATTTAAGTGATATCTAATTTTTTTGCAAAGCCAACTTTGTTTGAAGACATTAAACTACATTAGAAAAGGCAATCAAAATTTTCGTGGTCCTTCCAGTTATCCAACAGAAAGTGAATTGAATTTTTGTAAATTGCGTGATTGAGATAGCTAGGATATACTTTGCGGATACAGGATGACAGATCGTCAAATATCATCCGTTTCGGACATCTATATAGGGTCAGGCGAAAAACAGGCCGTCCCGACTGAATGGGATCCTGGAGTTGTGTGCTGGAAAGGTATTCAATAAGCGCTACAGATCAACAATATTACAAATGCTAATTGGAGCAGAAACACGGTTTTATAGAGCCTCTATGTCTTGAACTATTGTTTAACGCCTTGGCAATTCTATTCGTTTGCAACTCCATACAATTCTCTTTTTTAGCAATCTAAATTTTGCTCTCTGTAAATTTATCTGTTTTCACGAATTTTTCTGGATAAGGCGAGTGCTTTGTCACATTTTGTTTTTTTTTTATAATTTCTATTCTTAATAATTTGTTTTTTTCGATTTTGAGGCTACTCTAAAGCTTGATTGGGATGGAAAAAGGATGATACAAGATATATTACCAATTATAGTTAAAACTGGCAATGGAAAAGCGCATTTCTTCGATATCCCTTAAGATTTGGTTCTGTAAGTATCGCTTCACCACCTCAATTGAATGGGATGCGGCCGTGAGAACAGATTAAAAAGAAATTCGAAGTTCTATGGATGGGGTAAAAAAGGGAAGATTTGAATACATTGAATTGGAAGAGTGCGCGCAGTTGTGTTGGATTCAAGTGGCTTGTCACTGCAGTGAACTATTAGTAGGCGTGGTAGAATTGCGTAATTCCTTTATTTTCAATTCTTTGTGATTTATTTCTGCTACCCTTCAATTACATCCCAACTCGCTTTATTTTAGTTTAAATTACTAAGATTTTCTTTTTAATTCTTTGTCTTCAGTGTTTTGAAAACGACCTCACTGGTCATCCTGGCTTGAAGGTTTTCTATTATAGGTTTGTGAATTGAGCTATACATTTATTTCAAGTTTTTTTGTTGCATTTCGTTTGAATGATATTTTAGATTATATCATTTCAATTCTTATATATTGTTTATAATTCTGTTTTTAGCATCTTCAAAATGACAGCATTCAATTTCCTGGTGCAGAAAGTACGAAGTGTTATTCTACAATGATAAAACTATTAGCTTTAATGTGGACAAGTCCTTGATGATTATCAATAGTAATTATCAATGATTATACTTATTACAAATTATTATAATTTATTGGCAGAAAGAATTGAAAAAAGGGAAAATATTTTGGTCAAGTTTTTTTTCTTTTACTGAGCAGTAATCAGTAGAATTACGCTGAAAAAAGGTCTAATGAAAGTCTGTCCCCCATAGCTGGGCTAAAATATAATCAGTAGCATTATGCGCAGAGCACCATTGTTTTCTTCAATATCCTCTTCAACAAACTAAAAGTTTAGACTAAATTCCACCAACTGTTCATTTAGCATTGCTGACACGTACTCTTATCAATCTGTATGACCCTAGTTTGTTCCGATTTAGCACAATACAGTTTAAATATTCCGCAAGTTTTTCGCCTTAATACTCTTACCTTTAATAGCAGTAGTACCAACAGTAATAGTAGTCGCAGTAGAAATAATAGCATTAGCCTTACATTCAGTGGCAGTAGTAGTAATAATAGTAACAGCAGTATGAAGTTGCAATAGGATGCAAATATTGTCCTTGGTTAGTTCAACATATCCCACAACAAGCCCTGCAAGCTTCAACTTAACACACCAAGCTATTACGACGATAACACTGATATGCCCTTTTGACAATCTTCATACAGACGGCGTGCTGTGGTTCAGTCCACTTTCTCCCCTCAAAATTCCCTTAAAACTTAACCTTAGTCATAGTTGTAATACTAGTCACATAATTAGTATTAATAGTTTTAATACTAGTAGCAGTAATATACTGCCTTTTGATCAGTTGAATATACCTCTCATCAAGTCCTAGAAATTTCAACTTAATACAATCAGACTTTTGCTATGACATTGCTGATATCTTCTTTTGATAACCTGTATATTTATATACTTCTTGAAATCTTCATCTTAATGCTCTTAGCCCTATAAGTAGTTATTATAGAAGTAGTAATAGTAAATGTAGCAGTTGTATTAGTAGTAGCGAACACATATTGCCTCTGATCAATTGATCTACCCCTTTAAGCACTCTGAAAGTACCAACTTTATACCCGAATCCAATCTTGAGATACATCTTTGGACAATGTGCTTGACCATAGTGTCTTTTGATTTAGTTCCAATTTCTCATGAATATTGTAAATGTATTAGTGTGGTAGTAGTTGTGGTTATAGTAGTAGTGCGCAATCTTGCCCTAATGGTCAACTGATCATATACCTTACCATTTCCTGAAAGTCCCAAATTGATATACTCACACATTCCTAAGTTACGCCCTTTTCACAACCTGTATTCATATAACACGTTTTGATTAAGTTCACCACTCCCCTCAATTTTTTCTGAAAAGCTCAGCTGAATGTACGTTGTCTTTTTGGAATATAAGGCTCAAACATGCATAACTTCCTTAATAACATATACTATATGTAAACAATGAACAAATTGCCCAATTTACAACCCTTTCCCTTTGGACTGTGAGTGGGGGGGGGGAGGGGAGGACGTTTGACATCCACAAGGTTTTAATTACTGGGCCTTTCAATATTTCTGAAGAAAACAGTCTTAAAATTTTGATTGATTGTTTGCTCAGGGAAACAATAGGCGTGGGTGGAGCTGCTTGCCCTCAAATCCCTTTTGGTTCTTAAAAGGGCACTATAACCTCCAATTTTCAATCAAATGCACCCAATCCAAAGTTTATTCGACCTACCATTCCATAAAAAAATATATACTTCCAGGGCATATTTTACAACCCTTTTCCCAGGGCTACAGTGGTTGCGGCAACCCTGGAGTCATTGCCATATGTTCTTTGGACTTTTTTGAAAAAATGGCGATCTCAAAATTTCCATTAGATACATTTTGGGAAAAGAGGGTGTCAAGGGGGTAATTGCAATTAGTCAATTTTCACTCTTAAAAGGGAACTAGAAATTTCAATTTCCAATTAAATGAGCCTCTTCTAAAGTGTGGACAACCACCTCTCAAAAAACTTTTTTGCAAGCTAATCAATGGTCTGTGTTGTGCAGGTACCAATATCCTGATTCAATGCCTTCGGTCGGGAGTGGAATGCGTGGTTGGGGGTAAATCATCTGACGCTTCCCGTGGCCCCCCCAGATTTCTCCTGGTACCCATATAGAGGTTGGTCGACCAGGGCCAAGCTTAAAGGGTCACACCATTGAACCCTCCCCCCCCCCCAAACCAAAGACAAAACTTTCAAACCACCCTTCCATAAAAACCTCATAAGCCCCTAGGGCATAATTTACAAAATTTGCTTTCCACAAACTATACAACCACACTTTCCATAAAAACCTTATATGCCCCTAGGGCATAACTTATTTCATTTGCCCCTAAGTTCTGAGGGGTGATTTGAACCCCGAAGGGTTTTTAAATAATCTTTGGAACAAAGATCATTGACTATTTGGAACAAAATGGCTATCTCAAAAATTCTATCGAACGTATTTTGGGAAAAGAGGATGTTTGGGCTTCTATCACTTTAGAACCCTCCGAAGTTTGTATGACCATCCCTTCCAAAAAAAACTTGTATGTTAATAACATGCAACCAATATAATTTATAGCTCTTGCTCTGAGGGCTGTGGGGGTTGTAATCCTCAAAGACATTATTACTGAACCTTTCAACTACGCTGAGCAAAATGGCAAAGGTATCCCAAAATTTTTATTGAATTTGTTTGGGAAAATGATGGGTGTAGGAGCGGGGGGTGGTTACTGTTCAATCACTTTCAACTATTAAAAAGGGCACTAGGTCTTTGGATTTCCAATTAAATGAGCCCCATTCGAATTTTCTACATCAACTACTTCTATACAAAGTGCCCTGATCTAAAACACAACCACAAAAAAAAAAAAAAAAAAAAAAAAAAAAAAAAAAAAAAAAAAAAATCGAAATAATACATGTTACCTAAAAGACTAGATTGATAATTTTCTCCTCATATACAAATATCCAAAACAAGAACAAGGAGCTTCTTTTTTGTAAATTAGGTCTATTTGGACTAGAGCATGGGTTTTAACCAGTCAGAGCCACAATTCCCCCTGGCCCATCCAACAAACCAGTTTTAAGCTGATCGAAAAACTATATTTTCGGCCTTTCGAATTTAGTCTAAAAACTAAATTAAAGTTTTAAACATTTAAAATTTAAGTTAGAAAAAACTAAATTAGTTTAAAAACTAAATTGGAGTAAAAATAAACTGGAATAATGTGTCGTAATTTCAACAAAACATCAGGACATTTCTTAACTTATCCTTTTGTTGTCAAGAAACCAAAATACAACAAAATTTCTCTCCAAAGTTCTTACGTTAGAAAATAAAGCTTTGTTCCTTTTGAAACTGATTGTATGGATAAACCAATATTTCTCGTTTCTTTATTTTCTGAATTTTCTTTATTTTTCTAAACTTCACAAGACTTTATAATCACTTAAAAGCACGTTGCCAAATTCATTTAATGAGCAGACACCCCCTCCTCCAGTATAAATCTTGGTGACAATACAGTGATGTTTACTCAACCAGAAATACACAAACTGAATTTTTTAAAATTCAGAGTCACAGTCCATGGGAACAAACAAGTTAAAACAAAAACCAAAAGAAAATAACTGAAGAAATAAACTAAAACATTCCAAGAAAAAATGAATTAATTAACTGATGAAAATACAAACAACAGCTAAAAAAAGAAGCAGGGTACACCAAGACCACAGAAATTGTTATTGTACAATATCAACTAGTAGGTTTTTCCTAAGAATGGGTTATTATATGATTATTCAGATTCAATTTAGAAGAATATTCTCTCTTGCATATATCACATTTGAATGGTTTTTCACCCGTGTGTACTCTTTGGTGGTTAACCAAACTGCTTGAACTACAAAAGGCCTTGTCACATACTTCACACTTAAACGGTTTCTCCCTAGTGTACACTCTTTGGTGATTAATCAAACTGTTTGACTGAGAAAAGCATTTTTTACATACTTCACACTTAAATGGTTTCTCCCCAGTGTGCAATCTTTGATGCATAATCAAACCACTTGACTGAGAAAAAATTTTCTCACATACATCACATTTAAAGGGTTTTTCACCCGTGTGTACTCTTTGGTGGTTAATCAAACTGCTTGAACTACAAAAGGCCTTGTCACATACTTTACTTTTAAATGGTTTCACACCAGTGTGTAGTCTTTGGTGCAGAATCAAACTGCTTGAACTACAAAAGGCCTTGTCACATACTTCACACTTAAACGGTTTCTCCCCAGAATGCACTCTTTGGTGATTAATCAAACTGTTCGATTGAGAAAAGCATTTTTTACATACTTCACACTTAAATTGTTTTTCCCCAGTGTGCAATCTTTGATGCATAATCAAACTGCTTGACTGAGAAAAAATTTTCTCACATACATCACATTTAAAGGGTTTTTCACCCGTGTGTACTCTTTGGTGGTTAATCAAACTGCTTGAGTCAGAAAAGGTTTTCTCACATGCATTACATTTAAAGGGTTTTTCCCCAGTATGCCCTCTTTGATGGACCTTCAAATGGCCTAACGAGTAAAGCTCTCGTCACACATCGCACGGAGAAAATTTTCTCCAACATGCAAATAGCAAGCCAAACTATAGATTTTTATAGAAGAATAAACTGGAAAGAAATAAAATATTAAATTCTTTTCAATGAAAAATACTATGGCAATATAAAAAGAACAAAAATTAATTTCAAAAACTTTTTCTACAAAATGAGTTTTTATAAGAAAAGAAGAGAGCTCCATTAAACCAAAATGAGCAGAAATAAGGTCAAGTAATCTTCCAAGCGTAAAACTGCCATAAATCACCAGCAATAAATAAGAGAAACTCAAAACGAACAGAAATTACAATAAATAACCGAGTCAAATTCAAAATAAGCAGAAATTAACATGAGTAGGGCTGAAAACCCCCATGCCTTCTCAAGAAAAATATGAATGTGGATTAGCAGTTTAATTTACATATGCTAATATTTCTTCCTTAGAGTCTTAATAATTATGATTTTAGAAATTTTAAAAAATGAAAATATTTAAAGTTTTTTTTTCCTGTAAAGTGCAAATTGCGTTTCGGTCTTGAAAAGGCATGGGGGCTCTCAATCCTACTCATGTGGTCCTGCTCATTTTTAGTTTAATAGAGCTCTACTTTTCTTTGAAAAACTTATTATGTGGAATTTTTTTTAATTAGTTACAAAAAAGAGGAGACGCCTCACAATTATTACTCGAAGAACAAGTAATATACTTAACTTACCGTAATGGTTTCCCGTCTGGTAACTTGTCTAAAAGAAAAGATTCATTAATTTACATGCCAAAAAGCCTACCACACGAAATGCATAGAAATAAAAAAAAAATCTCACCGCAAACTTTTTATAAGGACCAGAAAAATTATGTTTGCTCCATCCCATACATCACAAAATTTGAAGTCTCCTCAGCCCCCCCCCCCCCAAGAAAATTACAATCACCTATAAATAATTTGCAAAAAAATAGAATGTGTGACATTTTAATAAAACCTATTGACTGTATGAAATCTCTAAAATGAAATATACTTGCTTGCCTTTAGGCTCCAGGTACCCATAGTTTAACATCCGCTGGTTGTTTGCACGGCTAAAGATTAGTAAATTACCAGGAGTTACAAACAATTACCTATGATCTTACGAACACTTACGGCAATTTGCCTTAAGATTATCAACAAACTGCCCTTTCAGTCAGTAACCAAATCTCGAAACTCTAATCTTTATCTCACTTCCAACATTAGTGCACACCGACAAGGGTGGCCTGAAGGTATCCTTGTCTTTTTGAACTCTCCATCCCAGTTGAAAAAAACATATTACATTCCTAAGGACCTCTTTGTATCTACTATGTTAAAAATTGCTTATCCAGACTTGCACTTGTTCTGAGCCTCACCCCGAGGGAAAAATTAGGGTGGACAATTATTTCAACACTAAAAAAAAGAAAGAGAAATGAGATTACTGAGAAGTTAATCTCAATTTATTACGCTACTTAGATAACGAGGAACAAATACAAACAAACGAAATCGATTATAAGACAAGGAGAAAGTAAAAAATACATTCATATTTTAAAAGCTATAGGATGCATGAAGCATTGAAACTTTCGAAAAATTCATATTTTTTTTCAGCAGCTTCAACAATATTTAAAAATGATCACAACATCAGCAAGGTATATTTTCAATATTTCTTAAACCCAACATATTATACCACATAAAAGATAAGAAGAAAAATGATACAGAATACAAGAAAAAAAAAGAATCCTTACATACATCCCAAAAATACAGAAACAATAATAAGAAAAAGAAAAATGAGTGTAATGAAATTAATTTCAGAGAATTCATGATCACGAAAGCTGACCAAAACTTTTAAGGGGTTGGGTCTGTTTACTGTTTTTAAATTTCTATTATTTCATTTATTGTCAAATTTCTAAGACAGGATATTTTTTTTTGAAAAGATAAATTTCTAAGTTAGGTGAAATTAGGTATCAGGAACAGCCTCTTTTTTTTCAAACCTCTTTTTATCCTACCATGTTTTTTCTATACAGACTATTTTTTTAAGGAGCAATAGCTTTGTTTTTGCTATTTTGAGGGATCAGAAGCTTTTTGAAGATGTAGCATTAAGGTACAAACATTGTGGTATTTAGTAATGTTACATTTGATACATTTGAGTAGGGTCTTTCATACCATGTAAATACCATGGTTTCATACATGGTTTACCAAAATGACCTAAATCAGTTCACTATGCAAGAAAATCTGAATGAACTATCCAGAAAGTTGGTGGCTGGTGTTTACCTCCCCCCCAAAAAATACCCACTGGACCCCCCCCCCCCCCGTGGAAATACCATAATTTCTCCGTGGAAATATCCCCGTGGAAATACCCCGTGGATAAACCATAAATACATGGTTTCATACCATGTATGCTGCCATCTGGATGGCAGCATAATTAATACTGAACTCCATTAATACCCTGCTTTTTTCAGAAAGAAGAGAAAAATATGAGTCCGTCCAATCTTCAGTCAGGAGGAAAGAGAGGAGAAGGGCTAGATTAGAATGGGTAACATTGCTAAAGACCAAATGATTTTGCTTTCTGATTTTTTTTTTAGTGGAAAGATTACATTAACTATTCATTAAAAGAGAATAAGCACATGAAAATAAGGTGACGTGCTGTTAAAGAAGGGCTGCTCAAATACCAATTTATCACTCAATTATAAACACTTCACAACGAAATTAATGAGTGCAAGTATATTGCTTTCTTTCACCCTGCTGTGTATCCAGCCAAAATCACAATACCAATATCATATCCAAACTTGTTTCTCCCAGCACTTAGGTAGTTTTGCAATATGTCAATTATAAGGCGCCGTAAAATAATTAAAATACACAAATTAGTTTCAATTTTAGGGCGGTCCGTACAATTACGGTAAAATCCACAATTTTACTGTGACCAATTTTGCCAATTACAACACTAGACCAAACCAACATTTCTCATTTCTTTACTTCTGTATTGGTTTTCCCAAGGATATATAATCACTCAAAATGACCTCAAAATCTCCTAATGAGCAGATATTCCCCTTTATCCCCTGAGTAGGCATCCTGGTGACAATCATAGTTTTAAGGATTTATTTCTCTGAGTACAGATCAAAAACTACATACAGCTTGGTTCAAAATGTTTCATTCCCAATGATAAGCAAAGAAACTTTAAAAAAAAATGAGAAAACATTATATAAGAATAAAATGGATTTTTCTGGGGTGTTTACTCAAACATGAATACACATAGTGACTTATTTGGGGGGGGGGGAGAAAGTCATAACCAAAGGGAACGAACAAGTCAAAACAAAAAGCAAAAGAAAATCACTGAAAAACAAAAATGTTCCACAAATCAATTAATGAACTGAAAAAATATATAAATGAGTAGCAAAAAACAACGGAACGGTTTACAATAGGGTACAGCAAGACCAAAGAAGTTGTTATTGCACACTATGAACTAGCAGGCTTTTTCTGAGAATGGGTTGTTACATGATCGTTAAGATTTAATTTAGAAGAATATTCTCTTTTGCATATGTCACACTTAAAAGGTTTCTTACCAGTATGTACTCTTTGGTGCTTAATCAAACTGCTAGACACAGAAAAGGCTTTATCACATATACCACACTTAAATGGTTTCTCACCAGTATGTACTCTTTGGTGCTCAATCAAATTGCCTGACCGAGAAAAAGTTTTATTACATATATCACACTTAAACGGTTTCTCACCAGTATGTACTTTTTGGTGCATAATCAAATTGCTTGACAGAGAAAAAGCTTTCTCACATACCTCACATTTAAAGGGTTTTTCCCCAGTATGCCCTCTTTGATGGGCCTTCAAATGGCCTAACTGAGTAAAGCTCTTGTCACACACATCGCATTTGAATGGTTTCTCACCCGTGTGTACTCTTTGGTGCTGAATCAAACTGCTTGACACAGAAAAAGTTTTCTCACATACATCACATTTAAAGGGTTTTTCACCCGTGTGTACTCTTTGGTGGTTAATCAAACTGCTTGAACTACAAAAGGCCTTGTCACAGACATCACACTTAAACGGTTTCTCACTAGTGTGCACTCTTTGGTGATTAATGAAACTTTTTGACTTAGAAAAGCATTTTTTACATACTTCACACTTAAATGGTTTCTCACCAGTATGCACTCGTTGGTGTATATCCAAGTCCCTTGATTTTGAAAAGCATTTTTTGCACATATCACATTTATATGGCCTTTTTAATCTATATGTTCTTTGATATTTTTCGAACTCTTCTTTTTTTTTACTTTGCAAGTCACTCTTACAATATGGGTTCTGAATTTCAAAGCTTTTTGCCTCAGGTTTGGATTCATTGGAAGTTTCTCTGCATATTTTGACATCCCTTGATGACGTATCTTCAACTCCAACAACTAAAAAATAAGGAAGAAACATAAACGGATAGAACCAGAACATAATTTTTACTGTAATAAAAACAATTCTCATTTCAGGCTAAGTGTTTCTATTTCTCATAACATCCGAAACAAGAAAAAAGTCACCGTCATAACTAAAATTACTCGAAAAAACAAAAAAAAATGAATATGGATTGAAAGTTTAATATATAAACTGATATTCATTCCTTGAAGTCCTTATAATTTTGAAGTAATTGAAAGAGAAAATGTTTAAAATGTATTTTGTTTTCAGTTAAATACGAATTATGTTCTGGTCTTGATAATGCACAGAGAGCGTCAGCCCAAGTCTTCCTAGGTTCTGCTAATTTTGAGTTTGACTCGGTTAATGATCGTAACTTCTCTTCGTTTTGGGTTTCAACTATTTATTGATGGTAATTTAAAGTAGTATGCAATTTATTCAACTTTATTTCTTCCAATCTTTGGATTTATGAGGGCCCTAACTTTTCTTTATTAGTTTCTTTTCAATTTAACTGACATACTCTTTTTCATTGGTAAAGCAAAACATATTTTAAATCTTTTTTGTCTTTCTTGACAAAAATTCAGATTTTGGTTTTCAATTTAAATGTTGGACAAAATTTTTCAGCAATTTTTAATAATGTACGCCTTTTTAAAAATCTGCATACATGTAGTATATTTTTCCGATATAGTTTACACCTCAACTTTTCCTGAAACTTAAAACTTAATAACTTATTTGGTTCCTAAAAAACTATATTTATTCTAGTTTGACGACCTTGATGCTCTTACACTCAATGGATTTAGTTCAGCGGTAAGAGCGGAGGTATTAATAGTAGTGAACACGCTATCTTTGCTTTCATCGAACATATTAATGAATGCTCAGATAGAGGAGAAATTCCAGCAACAATATATTTAGATTATAAAAAAGTATTCGATACTATATCCCATTGTATTCTTTTTTGTAAATTGCATAATTATAGCCGTTACTTAATACTCTAAGCCGTTTTTCATATACTGCTAATATGCCATTCTCCCAGCAAGAATTCACAAAGTGTGTTTCAGTTTGATTGAACAAACCTCTCAACATTTTACAAAAACTCCTCCTTAGTACCTTTAGCCTCAGTCTCGGTATTGATATTAACGGTAGCAGTAGTGTGCATATAGTACCTTAGGGTTGGTTGAAAATTCTCTTAAACATGTACTGACATTTTCAACTTAATACTCTAGGCTATTTCTGAGATATATTTGTTACGCTCATTAAATAGCATGCATCGACATACTGTATTTTGATTCAGTTGAACATCCTCCCGAACATTCCCTGAAAGTTTCACAGTAATACCCTTAGCTGCAGAAATACTTCTACTACTACTACTTCTAGTAGTCGTCGTAGTAGTAACAGCTCTAATAGTAATAGTATTACAGCTGGTACCATATTAGTAAAATATTGTGTACACATATTAAGAAATTGAGATAAAGTGGCCCGTCAAACATGAAGTGAAGTCCCACTTAAACATAAAAACAAGATCTAAATTAGTAATACGGAAAGTGTTAAAAAGAAATGGTCAGAACAGTTTAAGAATGTGTTAAAACCTGATAAAGTTACGGAAATGATACAGGAAACAATAAAAAAGTGTGAATGAAGATTTATTTGAGTTAAGACAGTAGTAAAATGAATAAAAAAAACAATATCCCTTTAGGTACTGATAGTGTGGCAAACGGGTTTTCGAAATATGGTGACTATGAAGTTAGAGATAAATCTCTGGCAGTTCTATGATTTTTGCAAAAGGGAAAGTACCTAGGGATTATAAGAGATTTTTTTAATAAATTCATTTATTAGATTGGTACCAGCTGTAATAGTAGTAGTAGAGTATGCACAAAAAGTCTTTTGGTTAGTTCAAGATTCCCCTTAATGTGATATGTAAGGTTAAACTTAATTCCCTAAACTATTCCTGGGATATTGCTGACACGCCCTTTAGACAACCTCCAGCAAAGAGTGTGTTTTGATATAGTTCATCATCACCCTCAACATTCCCTGAAAGTTTCATCTTCATAAGCTTAGGTTCAGTAGTAGTCGGAGTAAAAGTAGCAGCAGCAGTAATGGTAGCAGTGAGTACAGAGTGCCATTTTCTTAATTCAACATCCCTTTTAGCACACTCTGAAAGTTTCAGCTTAATACTCAAAACTGTTCCTAAGACGTTGCTCATATATCCTTTTCACAACCTGAATGCACATAGTGTTTAATTTCGTTCAATATTCCATAAAATTTTCCTTGAAAGCGTCACCTAAATATCCTTAGTAAAGGTAGCAGTCATAGGAGTAGAAATAGTAGTAATACTGGTAACACAAAAATAGAGCTATTTGTTGTTGAACATCCCTCTAAGCACGCAGTAATAGTTTCAACATAATACTCTAAGCCGTTCTGAAGATATTGCTTATAAGGTCATTTGAAAACCTGCATGCATATTGTCTGTTATGATTTATTTGAAACTCACTCTAATCTTTCACCGAAAGTCTCATCTTAATACAATTAGCGTCACAAGTAGCAGTGATAAAGCAGTAACAGTAAAATGCTCGTAATGCCTTTTGGTTAGTTCGAAATCCGGCTCAACCTACTCTGGAAGTTCCAATTTAATGATCTAAGCTGTTCCTGAGATTTTGCTGATAAACCCTTTTGACAATCTATGTACTCATAATGTGTTTTGATTTAGTTCAACGTTCCCCAAAACATTCCCTGAAAAATTCACCTTAATACCCTTAGCTTTAGCAGTATCAATAGTAGCACTAACAGTAGCAGTATACACCTAGGATCTTTTGTTTTTTCAACATCCCGCTCAATACACATTGAAAGTTTCAATTTTGTATTTAAAACAGTTTCTGAGGCATTGTTGATACGTCCATTAGACAACCTGCAAGCACATAGTGTTTTATTTTCAGTTAAGCATCCTCTCAACATTCCCTGAAACTATCACTTTAATATCCTAATTTTACTAGTTGTAGTAGTATTAGGAACAGTAGCAGTAGTGGTAGCATGAACATTGTGCCATATAGTTAATTCAACATCCCCCAAAACAAGTCTAAAAACTTCATACTCCAAGGCGTTCCTAAGACATTACTGATAAGCACAATCGTCAACCTATATGCACATAATATTTTGATTTAGTTCAGCTTTCCCCAAAATGATCCTTGAAATTCTAACCTTAGTAACAAGAGTAGTCACGATAGCAGCAGTGGAGGTACAAGTATTAGCAGTAATAGCAGTTGTAGTACATACATATTACATTTTGGTCAGTTGAACATCCCCCTAATTATACTCTCCAAGTTCCGATTTAATACTCTAAGCCATTCCAAAGATATTCCTGGTAACCTCTATTCATTTGACAACCTCTGTGCACAAAGTGTGTTTTAAGATTTATTTCAGTAATTTATTTTGAACATAAAAACCACAATGTACATCAATCAATAGCCAGAACACGTGTTCGTTAGGGTTCGTAAATCATCACCTGATTTTGAGTTACTTTTCCATCTCGATCCCGCTTTACCTAAGGAATTGGTTTAGTAAAATACATGGAAAGAAGGTAACAGAAACGTTCTTCTCAAGGTTAGTCAAAAGTCCAAGTATTTACTCCTTTTGTTTAGTGCTTATTCAATAAACTATCATCTGATAAAAATGATATTGCAATAAAAAACACGCAAAGCTGAGATGTACCTTCATTGTCAAAACATATGGAGCCCAAATCCTTAGTGTCGGATTCAAGTTTATATCGTCCTGAATAGCTGGATAAAGAACCGAAAGGAACAGTTTCCTGTTTTGGAGACGTGAAAAAGTCTTGAACGTCAAAGAGCTCCTCACTGTTACTTGGTAAGGCATTCTCAAGTTCTGAAACAAAATTTAAATAAAAGTAACACAAAACACATTCAACAGTAAAACTTACTACACAAATCCAACTACTTTTCTCTTTAGAAACGATTATTTCCCGAAAATCAATAATAACCCAAAATGGGATTAAAGAATATACTAGCTTGGCTATTTCCTATGTTTGGAAATCTTTAAGATAGACGATTCTAATATATATGTATACATACTTATGTATACATACTTATGTATATATGGACATATATATAGCACTGGATCCGACACGGCTACGCAGCAGGCTTGTATATACTGATTATCATTGTCGCTTGTCTTCTAACCGCAGCCTCTTCTTGATGTCATGAAGTCACCATAGGTTCGATACAACCACCCTGTGAAAAATACAAATTTGTCCTTAAATTGTGACCTATTTAGATCATTTTTGTTGCCAGAATAGTCAATATGCCAGTTTTAAGAAAAAAAAACAAACTATGTAACCGATTACTAGGCTGGGCCCTGACACTCTGCATGCAGTAGGCTTGTGTATATTAATTCTCGTTATAAGTAGCAAGCTCCGAATGTATCACCTTTGTTTCCTGCTCTTTCCTCGGAAAAATGGAGGTTTCCACGGGGAATAAATATAACACTGAAGGGTCCCAATGACTTGTAATTTACACTTTCGTAGTTTATGACATCTTTGCACAGGGTTTTGCGCCACACTTTGTCAGCGCTGAAGATGGTGAAGGCGTTGTTGCTCTAACGTAATATCTCTTTCTTCTTCACGTTCATTTTTGACTTGTTCTGATTTTTGCTGTCGGTTGTCTTCTAACACTACAATTCTTTGTTGTACACATCATTTTTGAACCGTTTTTGATACTCGCTTTCTCGCTGTAGCTTGTAATTCTTACTGCAGCTTATCTTCTAATCGTATATTTCGTTGTGCTCTCTGTGGAGTATTTTTTAACCAATTTCCTTTTCTCCTCACTTCATTAATTCTTCCTGCTATTCCTTGTCGCACGTCTTATAACAACAGAGTTCTTTGTTCTTCACTTTTTTTTGACTCGTTTTCGTTAGCCTATTGCTGCCACTTATCTTTTTAACCAGATATTTCTTTGTTTTTTACTTTGGTTTTGACTCGTTGTAATTCTCGTTGACACAAGTATTCTAGCTGTATATATCTTTGTTCTTCATTTTCGCTTATCATTACTTAAAAAAAATTTCAATACCGTTTACATTAGCTTCACAAATTGGTCTTGTCACACTTGATGGTCAAGGTTGTTCTTTAGTCTTCTAGTTATTATGAAACTGCTGAAAACGCCTTTTGTAAATAAAATATTAGAAAAAACATACTGTGATTCAAATAAATATCCCTAATAGTTTACCAGAGATAATGAAACTAAAAGAAGAAAAAAACTACAAAATAAAAGGCTCAAAGAGATTCGTCTTGTATTCAGAGGACTACAAAAATGGTTTTCACTCATTAACTATAAACTTAACATTCAAATACTTCAGAAGACAGTTCAAACCCTAACAGCTCATTTCCATCCCTGCTTATTTCAAACATCTCCAACAAACCTCTTTTAACTGACAATTCTAAAATGTTCTTAAAGCCCAAATATTTATTCTACTTGTCCTGTTACTTTTTCCAATAAACTATTATCTGATACAGTTGATGCCACAAAATATTAAATAAAAAAAAACAATTTTTCCTAAGTATAATTCAAATTTTCCTAACAAATTTTCCTAAGTATAATTCCTCCGTAGAAAGTTATCCTACGTAAAATAATTTTCCTCACGACAAATTCCCCCCAGAAAATTTCGTGTCCACGATTCCGACTGAAAAAAGCTCCTTCTGATCGTTTTTCAATTCATACCGGGAACTACTACGTGGAAAATTTTTCTCAGTTAATTTTTCTCAGTTAGATCTTTTTAGTTACTTAAAAAGCGCAGTAAAACAATTAATTTCCTTTTAAATAAGCCTTCTCCCGATCTTCTAGGACTATTGGTTCGGCATGATCACCTTCAAGGCTCGTAGCTTTTAATGGGTAGCATTAAAATTAATGCTTCTTAAATATTTGAAACTAGCACTAAAATCCAATTCTTTAGATGTATGTATTGTTATCAAGATTCCATTTTTTAGAAATTTTGATACAATTGGGCCAAGTCGCTCCTTACTTATAGTTCGTTACCTCCAACTGTTTGATACAAAAAGCTTTAGCAAACCTTCATTGGCAAGCCGTGCTGGTCCCAATTCCTGTGTATCTGGTTCAAGTTTACATGCTCCTGAAAAGCCGAAAAAAGAGTCAACAGGAACAACTTCCCGTTTTGGAGAAAAATGAAAATCTGAAGCCTCAAAACGTTCCTCATTATCACCATGCAAATCATCTTGAACCTCTGAAACAAATCATAAATAAGTCATATATATATATATATATATATATATATATATATATATATAATATAATATATATATATATATATATAATATATATATATATATATATATATATATATATAATATATATATATATATACATATATATATATATATAATAAATAAATAATAAATTAGTCATATATATAGCGACATTAAAACTTAAAACAAACAGAAATTATTCCGTATATGAAAGGGGCTGTCCCCTCCTCAACGCCTCGCTCTTTATGCTAAAGTTTGACTCTCTCGATCCTCTATTTTTTTAAACAATAAAAAAAACTTTAGCGTAAAGAGCAGGGCGTTGAGGAGAGCACAGCCCCTTTCATATACGGGATAATTTCTGTTCGTTTTAAGTTTTAATGTCGTTCCTTACTTTCAGTAAAAAAAAAACTTGTTTTTTTTTCAATATATCAAAAGAACGGGTATTTTACGTTGATTCCAAATATATAAGATTCATTAAGTTTAATGTTACCCATCAAAAGCTAGGAACCTGTAAAAATTTGCCTAATTTTCAAAAAAGGGGGGGGGAAACATCTCTGGAAAGTCTAGGAATCTTACTGAAAAGCACACCATCAGATTCAACATATTAGAGAACACTACTGTAGAGGCTTTAAGCTCCCATCTACATAAATGTGAATTTTTTTTTGCCAGAAGATATATAACGGATGCGTGTTTATTTGTGTTTTTGTTTGGTTTTGTTTTTGTTCTTGCGAGGGGTGTTCATATCGAATCGATAGCCCTAGAAGATAAGAAGAGCGGTCATTTGAAGGGAAATTAAAGTTCTAAAACCCTTTTTAAATGCCCAAAAAGATTTTTGGGCAAATAGCCCTCTCTCACGCCCTTTTTTCTCCAAAGTCGTCAGATCAAAATTTTGAGAAAGTCATTTTGTTCAAGATAGTTGAAAGGTCCAATAACTATGCCTTGGGGGATGACATGACAGACGGTCAACAAAAATTGGTCCAAGCTAAATAGTAAGAGAACTTGAAAAAAAGGAAATTTGAAAAAAAAAGAAAATGCAGAGAAACAATTCGGTTTTCTTAAAAATTCTAAACATATAAGATTTATTAAGTTCCAAATTAATCATGAAAATTTGTGAGATGGAGAAAATTTGTATGATTTTATAAAAAATAGGAAACACGTCCATGAATAGCGGATGAATGCTGAGGAGACTTACAGCATTAAATTTAGAATATCAGAATACCCTGGTAGAGAGTTCAACACCCCTATCTACAAAATCACATTACTTTTCAGATGGGTGTTCACGAAAGAATCGATGAAACATCCAAGTCTTCATACATCTGTCTAAAAGTTGCGAATTTTCGTATTCTTCCCAAGCAGGAAAGTCATGGATTCGTATTGATCTGTTTTTGGCTTCTTTGTTATCGTCCTTTTTTCAGGGGTGATTGTATCAAACCAGTAGCCCTAGTAAACTGGGAAAGGGCTTATTCAGACGGTGACAGCTATAGTGCTTTTACAGCGACAAAACAGAGGGCGCCACAGAAAGGGGCTTTATTGCCATTTTATTACGCAAACGAACAGTTTTGGCCTGGTCTCCAAGTTAACCAGTAACTTGTAACCAAGTAACTTGGACAGATAGTCCTAGTAATTGAGAGGCAAAAATGTTTAAATGGGACGGGCAAATGGCGGGAGTAAGTATGACTCTCTTATTCGACAAGTACTTGTGTGTTAGTTTTTTGAAACGCACGCCTGCCTAAAGGCTCAGGCAGGTTGATTAAAAATTTAAAATTGACTAGGACCATTAGATTGCCTGGAATGAGAGGCAAACAAGGCACGCCTTCCTATCGTCTTAGGAAGGTTGACCAAGAATTTAGAATTGACACAGGACCATTAATTTGCTTTGCTTGGAATAACAGGCAAACAATCGTTGAAAGCCATCTTCATCTTCCAAATAGTACCTATTCATTGCCTAAGCTCAGCCCCGCATTCTGAGAAAATTTTAATTTTTCAAATTTTTGGGTCACTCATTGGCCCATGACTCTGGGCGGGTGGGCGCCCCCAAATATTGTTCCAAATTCCTCTCTCAATTTAGCACTTGTTCAAGGATGCTCACCATCACCAATCACTTTGCAAATAGTATCTATTCAATACCCCAGCTCAGTCCAGCATTCTGAGCAAATTTCAACTTTTCACAAATTTTTGGGTCACTTGCCTGAAACTTTGGGCAGGTGGGAGCCTCCAAAAATTGTCCGAAATTCCTCTCTTGCCTTAGAACTTATTGACGGATGCCAAAAGCCTTGAATGATTTAGACCGTTTCACTTGCGGTAACCATGCGCTACACACATACCAACAATATTTTTTTCATTTCCACATGGGGTCCCAATCTAGCCCATGTCCATCGCTTAGCATTCAAGCCTTTTGGAAAGGCACCGCCTGCCCACCAGGAGTCTCAGGCAGGTTGACCAAAAATTTAAAATTGACATAGGACAGTTAGATTGCCTGTAATGAGAGGCAAACAAGGCACGTCCGCCTATGGTCTTGGTAAGGATAACCAAGAATTTAGGATTGACACAGGACCGTTAAATTTGCTTGGAATGACAGCCAAACAAGCGTTTAAAGCCTAATAGTGAGGGGCCACAACTACCGAAAAGTGTCAGGCAGGCAAGTGACCCAATTTATGAACTCAGACATTTGCACTAACAAAAACTTAATTCAATACTAGTTGGATCAACAAGTTGCTGGGATTTGCAAGTGAAATAGGCGTCCAAAACTTAAAAGGACCTATCTGCCTAGACTGTTAGGCGAGTGAAACCATTTATGAGCCAAGACAGTCGCGCTAACAAAAAATGAATTATATATTGGTTGACCAATATTTAGATGACTGTCTGTGTGTTTGACTGTAGTATTGTCACAAGCTCAAAGAGGTTTGCTAAAAAAATAAAGCCCAGATAGTCAGACCCCAACGCCAGAAATTCCCAAATTGTGTCTAATAATTAATTAAAAATTTGCATCCTGAACCCCTGATGATAATCCACAGACCTTATATGAGGGGGTAACTATGCATTGAAAATAGTGAAAAATGAGTTTTGCTCAGAATGCTGGACTGAGCTGAGGCAATGAATAGATACTATTTAGAAAGTGATTGGAGACGGCGGGCACCCTCACCGCCTATCCTGAACTGAGATAAGCTTGAATGCTAAGCGGTGGACATGGGCTAGATTGCGATCCCATGTGAAAACTTATGAGCCCTTAACTTTTAACAAAACTTGAAGTCGTATACGTTAAGAAAATTTCTACCCATTGGTTTTCAAAAGAGGGGTAGGGTATTACCTTTTCAAGCATAGGAAAATGAAAATCTTTAAAAAGAATTATTAAATGCTGAAAAAATGAATAGACAAAAAAAAAGATCTCAACTGGTCTTCTAGCTATAGAGCAACTCTATAACAGCAATTTTCCCCTAAGTTTCCTAAGGAGCACATTATTTTACTTTATTTTTACCGATTTTACTGACTGAGTTTTTATTTTACGGTAATTTTACAACAGTAGAAAGGGGCTGGTTTCCCTCCCACCATTTTTCATCGTCCCTCTCAACATGCCTATAAAAATTAAACTTAATACCATCAGTCGTTCTTAAGATATTACAAATACGCCTTTTTGAAAAACTAGATGCACATAATATTTTTTATTTAGTTAAACGTACCCCAAAACAATTCCCACAGTTTCTCCAACCTTTTCGAACGCAATTAGAATCAAACATACCCTCTTTTTATAACGACAGGCTCTACAATTAAAAAAAGGGCAAATTGTGTAATTTACAGTCCTTGCCCAAAGGAGCCTGGGCGGGGGGGGCACTGCATCCCGGGAGGCATAGTTACTAGATCTTTCATCTATTTTGAAAAAATGACATTTTCAAAAGTTTGATCAGTTTTGAGGGGAGAGGGCATCTAAAAATTGCAACAGGGCTTGCAGCCCTTTAATTATTTTTCAACATCCCCTGTGAGTTTCAACTTAATATCCTTGCCCGTTCATTAGATATTGTTTAAGCGCCATTTTGACAACCAGCATACAGATAGTACATTTTGATTGTATTCAGAATTCCCTTTCAAAACTTTGGAGTGCATGCCATTCCCATAGGCATAATTATTTAACCTTTTCAAAATAGACTATTAAGAACAAGAAAACTATTTCAAACTTTGATTGAATGTTTCTGGAGAGAGACCAGCAAAAGAGGGTATGGGAGGGAGCTGGCAGCTCTCCAACCACTTTCAAATACCCCCCCCCCACCCCATAAACATGTCCTGAAAGTTTAAATGTAATACCCTCTGTCGTTATTACGATACTGCAGATCCGCTTTTTGACAGACTGGATGTACATAGGACCTCTTGATTTATTTTAAAATACTCCCCAACATTCTCCAAAGCTTCACCCTAATAACCTAGGCCATATTTGATACACCCACAATCGAAAATTTCCTCTTTAACAAATTATAAACCCTACATGTAAACAATTTATAAATTACACTATTTACAATCTTTTCCCTGGGGGAGTAGGGAAATGGAATCCCTGTAGGCATAGCTCTTACACATTTTGATTAGTTTGACCCAAATAATAGTTACAAAATTTCAACAATTTTTAAGGAGAGGAGGCTAATAGAAAATGCAGGGGAAGGAGAGACTGGTCACCCTCCAATCTTTCTTCAACATCCCCTCCACATACCTTGAAAGTTTCAACCTAATACCCCAAGCCATTCAATAGAATTCGTTGATATTTCTGTTTCACAACCGGCAAAGAGAAAGGCTGTTTTGATTGTGATTGGTATTCCTTTCCAAATTTCCGCGAATTTCACAGTAATACTTTAAGCTTTTTTGGAGATCCAAGATCAAACATGTTCTCTTTTCTTCATAAAAGACCTTATCTATTAACAATGGACAAAATTTGCAGCCCTTGCACCAGGGACTAGTGGGGGGGGGGGGGTTCAATCCTGGAGACAAAGTTATTTCACCTTTGCACTATTTTGAAAAAAAATGGCTATATCACAAATTTAATTGGATGCATTTTGGAAAAAAAGACTTGGAAGGGGAGGGGGATAGTTGGAGGGGGTAAGGAATGGTAACTATTATCTCAATCAGTCTTAAAGGTAAAATGTTATTTCAAAAACAAATGTATTGGAATTATGAAAACTTTCCCAAAACCCATTATAAATGCTATCAGATTAAAAAATATGCATTTAAAAGTACTTGAAATTAAAACTTCAAACTGGCAAGAAAAAAACGTGGGCTTTGGTTGTAAAATGGCTTTTACTTTAGTATAGCTGAATTATTGGAATGGTTCTGGTAATATATTTACCTAGTTTTCTAAAGCCAAGAAGCATGAAATGCAACTTACGCCCCCCCCCCCCCTGTTGAGGTATTCCCAAAATTATTATTATAATGATCAATTTCACTTATTGTTAATAACCTTGTATGTTTCTTTGTAAAAAAAAAAGAAAGAAAAAAAGTAAATGAAGAAAAATGTCCTTCGAAAACATACAAGCTAAACATAAGATGGTTTCATATAATGTGATTTCCTATTCCCTACAAGTGAAGTTGAAAGCATAGATGCATCAATGAACGATTTAAAAAAAAAATTAAATGTTAGGATGAAAAAAGCTTGGAAAAACATATGCAAAAGAATATATAGAAGAAATATTGAAGGGAAATCAAGCAGAAAAAGCTGAAATTTAGATCAAGTTATTTGATGAAATTTAAATTAAAAGTTTCATGTTTTGAGCTGGTGAATTATTTTATTTTAAAAACAATGTATAAAATAAATGTATTTGAACTATGGTAATGTTTTTTGTTTTACAAATGTTGGTGAGCCAGTTAGAAGCTATCCAAATAAGCTTTGCGAGAAACGGTATCATAAAATTAAGACAAGAGATAGCGGTTGGTCTGCTTGACAAAAATGTTGGCTGCCCAATGACAACCTCTACTTTACTGGTAACGTCCTTTTTTTATAATACCTGCACAGTAATCTGAGAAAAATTTTCGGATTAATAAGTCCTTAAGCTTCATATGTCTTCTAAACTGAAACAGCACATTCATAAAGTACTTCCATCAGATTAAACAATTGTTTAATTTAACAAAAATTGGCAATCTATTTAAAACCCAGTTATGTCCAGAATTGCCTTCAATTATCCAACTTAATTCTACCCTTCTTATTTCTAAGGGTTAGTTCCAAGTGTGTATATGGTTGCATTTTTTTTGTTTTTACTGAGGAAAACTAGAATAGCAGGAGAAAAAAAAATAAAAATATATACCAAAGCAAAGCAATTTTTGTTTTATTCCAAAAACTTAATTGGGTAACTTACCATTTTTAATAGCTGAAGATGCAAAAGAGGTGATGACTTCAGCCATATTTGGAATTTGAGGCAAGTCCATAATAGAATCTCAGAACAGAGCTAATGCCAATTATGAAACATATAATACTATCAACAATACTTGGATATTTTACATCAGTTTTACCCAGGACTGTATAAGCAAAAAGCACCTGGAAAGAGACAAGTTATAAAGAAACATTTCTAGTAGTGCAAAATAATTTTTCTTAATACACTGTCAAGCATATGTTGACCTTCCTCAGCAATCAAAAGCATTATATACATGATCAATTTTGCTATTTCTTTAAATAAAGCGAATTAAATTTAAAAAATAATGTTTTGATCTAAGGGTTCTAGTATGGAAAACTTGTACACTGGAAAAGTGATATTTTTGCAAACAAGATTAAAGTTAAAAAATGGGCAGCAGAACATGTTTGGTAGCTGGTTCAACTGCTTTACCTATGTTTATGCCTCTGGGGATGACATGACTCCCTATGGGTAAATGGCAGTAAATTATGAAATTTACCCATTGTTTACATATTGTGTTTGTTATTGGGAAGTATCAAGACCTTTTTCTGTAGAGGGGGGATTTTTCTGGGGGACAGAATTTTGTACATGGAAAATTCTCTGTAGGTAGAGAATTTTAAGCAAAGATTTTTTGTGAGGGGGGGGGGGCATTTTCCATCGAGTGAAGGCAAACTTCATAGCGCAATTTGAAATACAATTGGAAACTATTTTTTTTAACTATAAGTATAAGGGGGGGCTGTCCACCTTCTCAATACAGTGTTCTTTATGTAAGAAGTTTGACCTTTGTCCCAATTTTTTAAGAATACCTCCTAAAATACAAAATCTGTTGGACTGAAACAAGAAACTTATCAATGATTTATCAATTGACAATTATTTCCAGCCTTATAGAAATGAAAATTTCACAAGATCTGAGAAAAACGTTTTGAGTCTGAATCTTCCACTGGATTCTATTATAGACTATGAGAAAGCAAAGAGACACTCCTGATATTTCCCATTTTATGAGAATCATCGATATGCCTATACCTTACAAACAATTGACAATCTATTTAAAACCCACTTAAAACCAGGCCTAAATTAATTTTAGGGTACAGCATGGGACTATAGCCAGGTGGAAGAATACTGAGAAACAGTTGCAATGGAGGCATTTGATGTTGAATGATAAATTTTTGTTTTTTTCTAGGCATGTATCTTTTCTATATAACACAAAATATTGCTCAATTATAGCAGGGTCTATGGTTGTCAGCTCAACATTTTGATTAATGGCAAAAAGTACCCAAATTAATAACAAAAACAGAACCAATGACTCTATGCAGCTTTTATCAAATAATAAAATATGAAAAATAAACACTTAAACATAGTGAAGGAAAGTGTATTTACATACCATTGGATAGATTGGAGAGACTCATTGGTGGCACCTCCACAGTCCCCTGGATCGTGACAAATATTTATTTTGGTAATTTCAATGAAATATATACCTGTATGCTCAATTTCAATAACCATAGAAACTAAGCAGCCTGTTTAGCTGAATTATATAATTTTTAAACGTATCATTTTAAACTCTCTAACAGTGATTTTATTTGTTAGGGAATTTCTCTTTTGCTTCTATAATAGTCTAATATTAGTTATCATCTAATTTTCAACAGCACAAAAATATATGTTGGGAAAATTGTTAGCTAGTGGTTTTGGTAAATTTGAGAAGATTCCAAAACTTAGATGGGGACAAAGTGAGCACACAATTTGATACTTTTTAATGGGTCTTCTGCATATATAGCCTATATTGCTGTTATTTACAAGTCAGATTTAAATTGATTCAATGCATGTGAGAGAGACACACCCAGTTGCTGACACTCCATGACAAAAGTAGTAAAGATACAAGTAATACCGCTGCATCCCTTACTTTATTCTCCTTCCTATTATAAGTCATTACCATGTTGATGCATACCCCTTCCCCCCCATGATCAAACACAGCCCTAGATCAAATATTTCTTAGGTGTCTATAATGATATGATCTATTATAGGTACAATGTTGAAACAATTGTACTGTGTCCACTGTGTCTAAGTGATTACAATGGACTTATTGACATTAGACATCACTTTAGGGTCCACATAAGGCTTTAAAATTACTCTTGCAGACTATATGATTATCAGGTTTGGAAATATTATGATAAAAAAGGCATTAAATGGTGCACTCATCTTTTCTCAATAACAGCAATGGAATCATATCTAAATTCACTGCAGTTTTAATTGAATTGTGTAAAAAGGCTGGTAAAATGTATTTTTCTGCATATCACAAAGAACAAATTGTTTTACAAATATGATTTCTTTTGAAGAGTAACTGTGAAATAAAAACTATGCTTTTTCTTGGTTTCTTAAGTTCTTGGGTAATATCTGGAGCCACTGACAAACTTTTCCAATAAAATTATATATCAATTTTCATTACAACTTTACTTTACTCAGATACAACCCTTATTTTGTATTCTTGTAATGAATTTTCTATGGTTTTAATAAAGTGTTAAATCAATTTCAAGGGAATGAGTGACATAAGGAAAGTTCAGTGCATATACACAGTTCAGGGCATATATTTGACCAGAAGAGGAAGAGAGGTGGAAAAAGCAAATTTGCAACAGAAATCAACATTATGCTAGATTCAAGATGAAACTCTGATTCTAACAATATGTCTGTTTCAGTGAATCTAGAATTTTACAGAAGATTAAGGGGAGAGAGTTGCACTGTCAGAAAAGCAACATGATTAGCATTAAATAAGAAATCTATAGGTACACCTTTTATTTTTTTTAGTTTCAAAGGCAACTTCAGAAAAGTTGTTGCCTAAATCCAGACTGCTACAAAGTTCTTTAAAAAAAAGTTTCAAAAGCTGGTGTCAGTACATCATTCCTACTCTCCAGAAGGAAACACTATAAAATTCTACAAACCCCTTTAAAATATTCTAAATCATAGCTATACTTTACCCCCCAGCATGGTTAAGTGAAGCCTATATATTGAATTGTAGGTTATATATGTACTGAATTTTCCTGAACTCAGAAGGGGGGGGGGATACAATTAATCTGCAATGCAAATGAATGTTTTCTTTAAATTCAAGATCAAATTTTTCATATTCAAAAGGCCTATGATGCTTGGAAATAGCATCAAATGTTAAATCTGTTGGTACTCCTTTTGTTTTGTTAGGTCTCTGTTCAGAAGCAAGTTCAGAGCTACTAAGCTACTAAGTCTTTTAAAGAAGTTGTTAGAGCTGGTATCAGTACATAATTTATTCTAACCAGAAGGGACACTACAAAATTCTGAAAAACACTTTAAAACTTTCTAAAACACATACTTTACCTTTAAAATGGTTAAATGAAGCCTATAGCTTTAATTGTTAGCTATATATTCACTGAATTTTTCTTAATCCAGAGGGGGGGGGGAATAGAATTCATGTTCAAAGAAAATGAATGTTTTATTTAAATTCAAGATCAAACTTTGAGTCTAAATATAAGGGTATTTTGTATCTCTCAATGTTCAGCTGATTAAAAAATTAACCTTTTCTAAAGCAATTCACAGAAGCTTATAATAGCCTATTTCCTATTGGAAAATAAGAAGCCTATACTAATACCAAGAAGGTCATGCATAAAAATTGATAGCTTACAACATAATTTAGCTAAAATGAAAGTGAATGTACCCATTGATGCCATTTTTATGCTCTTTCATACTGTAATTCAATAATCGCTTCTGCAGCAAATACCATTTTAAGCCCTTAAAGGACTCAAAACAGCCCGTTGTCACTAATAGGGTAAAGGTACTGAAGATTTGACAGTTTTTGTAAAAAAAAAAAACACTTTTTCTACTCCAGAAGGTTTAATTTAAATACTTTTGGTTTGAAAAGGGTTTCAGTATTTAGAAAAAATATCTTCAAATTTAACTGTTTGATTAGAAGTTTGAAGTATTATCAGAAAAGGGTAAAAAACTTCAATTATCTTAAGTTGGAGCATTTTCACCAACAAATTTGACAGAAAAATAAAGTTACCTGCTTTTGATGTAAGTTGGAACCCAATTTGACACATGTCAAAATACTTGAGGAATACTTATGGGCAGATCCTGGTGGATTCAACATGTCTATCCTTTTTCTATATTTCTTTGTTTCTCTTCAATTGCTTAAAATGGGTAAATGTATAAAATACTATTCAGATAGTGGAAGCAAAAAACTGAAAAATTGCCTCAACTATAGGGACAAAATTGGATAATCATATGGAGTGTAATTGTGTGACCTAGGTCTCTATAATACAATGTGTGATATAGGTCTCTTTATAATGCTATTTGGAATGACCCACTTTATCTGAGCTTTAATGGTCCAGCAAAGATTTCTTTGTTGTTCACAATCAGTCTTGTCAACATTTGGCCATTTCAAAGATAATCTACCAGTTTAATCCACTTTTTTTTTAAAGTCTTGACTATCTTTTGTCTGGAAAGTCTAGAATTCTTGAAATACGCATGTCCTACTTAATATTATTAGAAGTTTGTGACACCAATGAGTTTAACATGTTTCATTAGCATTTTGGGTGGGATAGGAATTCCATGCTAATTAGGGAGGGGTTCATGCTAATCAGGGATAAATGAATTAGGGTGTTGCAATCAACCAAGTCAAATGCTTAAAAATATGAACATAGCATGAGGCCAAGCAGGAGTAAAAATCTAGCATAAAATTGACAAAACTATAATTAACAAAAAAATTAATGTTATTTTCATGTGAAACATTATTACAAATAATAATCAGCATTCTCTTGTTGTTGAGAAAATACCTGTAAATTCAACAAGTATGTTTTTGTCAGAGGACCCTTGGATTTTGACACCAATTGCTTCTCATCTGTTTTACATGTTCAGTGAAGTTTCAACAGTCACCTACATTATGACAGGGCCTAATCCTGTCTGTCAAAAATTTTGACAAGGTTAACACAACATATTCTCAATAGAAATGAGTCTGATAATAGACGCCAGTATCTACATTTGAATTTGGCTGAAGGAACATTTTTAGTTGGTTTGGTATTCCACTACAACAGACAAGAATTTTCAACACTTGGAACCTAGCTTTGCCAGTATAATATTAGCTGCCATTTTAACTTAATTTTATCAGGAAAAAGCCAATATGGCTACATTTTGGAGAAGATCAGATGTATTGGTGCAGATCCCAACATTTTTTTATTGCCAAAAAATAACCAAGTAATGACAGATTGAACAATACATAGCTAAAAAATTGTTGGGAGCTCATTTTGTGTCAAAAACAGGAAACTGATTGAATTGAATATTCTTTTCCAAAAAAATTTTAAGCAAAGATTTTTTTGTGAGGGGGGGGGGGGCATTTTCCATCGAGTGAAGGCAAACTTCATAGCGCAATTTGAAATACAATTGGAAACTATTTTTTTTAACTATAAGTATAAGGGGGGGCTGTCCACCTTCTCAATACATTGTTCTTCATGTAAGAAGTTTGACTTTTGTCCCAATTTTTTAAGAATACCTCCTAAAATACAAAATCTGTTGGACTGAAACAAGAAACTTATCAATGATTTATCAATTGACAATTATTTCCAGCCTTATAGAAATGAAAATTTCACAAGATCTGAGAAAAATGTTTTGAGTCTGAATCTTCCACTGGATTCTATTATAGACTATGAGAAAGCAAAGAGATACTCCTGATATTTTCCATTTTATGAGAATCATCGATATGCCTATACCTTACAAACAATTGACAATCTATTTAAAACCCACTTAAAACCAGGCCTAAATTAATTTTAGGGTACAGCATGGGACTATAGCCAGGTGGAAGAATACTGAGAAACAGTTGCACTGGAGGCATTTGATGTTGAATGATAAATTTTTGTTTTTTTCTAGGCATGTATCTTTTCTGTATAACACAAAATATTGCTCAATTATAGCAGGGTCTATGGTTGTCTGCTCAACATTTTGATTAATGGCAAAAAGTACCCAAATTAATAACAAAAACAGAACCAATGACTCTATGCAGCTTTTATCAAATAATGAAATATGAAAAATAAACACTTAAACATAGTGAAGGGAAAGTGTATTTACATACCACTGGATAGATTGGAGAGACTCATTGGTGGCACCTCCACAGTCCCCTGGATCGTGACAAATATTTATTTTGGTAATTTCAATGAAATATATACCTGTATGCTCAATTTCAATAACCATAGAAACTAAGCAGCCTGTTTAGCTGAATTATATAATTTTTAAACGTATCATTTTAAACTCTCTAACAGTGATTTTATTTGTTAGGGAATTTCTCTTTTGCTTCTATAATAGTCTAATATTAGTTATCATCTAATTTTTAACAGCACAAAAATATATGTTGGGAAAATTGTTAGCTAGTAGTTTTGGTAAATTTTGAGAAGATTCCAAAACTTAGATGGGGACAAAGTGAGCACACAATTTGATACTTTTTAATGGGTCTTCTGCATATATAGCCTATATTGCTGTTATTTACAAGTCAGATTTAAATTGATTCAATGCATGTGAGAGAGACACACCCAGTTGCTGACACTCCATGACAAAAGTAGTAAAGATACAAGTAATACCGCTGCATCCCTTACTTTATTCTCCATCCTATTATAAGTCATTACCATGTTGATGCATACCCCTTCCCCCCCATGATCAAACACAGCCCTTGATCAAATATTTCTTAGGTGTCTATAATGATATGATCTATTATAGGTACAATGTTGAAACAATTGTACTGTGTCCACTGTGTCTAAGTGATTACAATGGACTTATTGACATTAGACATCACTTTAGGGTCCACATAAGGCTTTAAAATTACTCTTGCAGACTATATGATTATCAGGTTTGGAAATATTATGATAAAAAAGGCATTAAATGGTGCACTCATCTTTTCTCAATAACAGTAATGGAATCATATCTAAATTTACTGCAGTTTTAATTGAATTGTGTAAAAAGGCTGGTAAAATGTATTTTTTCTGCATATCACAAAGAACAAATTGTTTTACAAATATGATTTCTTTTGAAGAGTAACTGTGAAATAAAAACTGTGCTTTTTCTTGGTTTCTTAAGTTCTTGGGTAATATCTGGAGCCACTGACAACCTTTTCCACTAAAATTATATATCAATTTTCATTACAACTTTACTTTACTCAGATACAACCCTTATTTTGTATTCTTGTAATGAATTTTCTATGGTTTTAATAAAGTGTTAAATCAATTTCAAGGGAATGAGTGACACAAGGAAAGTTCAGTGCATATACACAGTTCAGGGCATATATTTGACCAGAAGAGGAAGAGAGGTGGAAAAAGCAAATTTGCAACAGAAATCAACATTATGCTAGATTCAAGATGAAACTCTGATTCTAACAATATGTCTGTTTCAGTGAATCTAGAATTTTACAGAAGATTAAGGGGAGAGAGTTGCACTGTCAGAAAAGCAACATGATTAGCATTAAATAAGAAATCTATAGGTACACCTTTTATTTTTTTTAGTTTCAAATGCAACTTCAGAAAAGTTGTTGCCTAAATCCAGACTGCTACAAAGTTCTTTAAAAAAAAGTTTCAAAAGCTGGTGTCAGTACATCATTCCTACTCTCCAGAAGGAAACACTATAAAATTCTACAAACCCCTTTAAAATATTCTAAATCATAGCTATACTTTACCCCCCAGCATGGTTAAGTGAAGCCTATATATTGAATTGTAGGTTATATATGTACTGAATTTTCCTGAACTCAGAAGGGGGGGGGGAATACAATTAATCTGCAATGCAAATGAATGTTTTATTTAAATTCAAGATCAAATTTTTCATATTCAAAAGGCCTATGATGCTTGGAAATAGCATCAAATGTTAAATCTGTTGGTACTCCTTTTGTTTTGTTAGGTCTCTGTTCAGAAGCAAGTTCAGAGCTACTAAGTGTTTTAAAGATGTTGTTAGAGCTGGTATCAGTACATAATTTATTCTAACCAGAAGGGACACTACAAAATTCTGAAAAACACTTTAAAACTTTCTAAAACACATACTTTACCTTTAAAATGGTTAAATGAAGCCTATAGCTTTAATTGTTAGCTATATATTCACTGAATTTTTCTTAATCCAGAGGGGGGGGGGGGGAATAGAATCCATGTTCAAAGAAAATGAATGTTTTATTTAAATTCAAGATCAAACTTTGAGTCTAAATATAAGGGTATTTTGTATCTATCTCAATGTTCAGCTGATTAAAAAATTAACCTTTTCTAAAGCAATTCACAGAAGCTTATAATGGCCTATTTCCTATTGGAAAATAAGAAGCCTATACTAATACCAAGAAGGTCATGCATACAAATTGATAGCTTACAACATAATTTAGCTAAAATGAAAGTGAATATACCCATTGATGCCATTTTTATGCTCTTTCATACTGTAATTCAATAATCGCTTCTGCAGCAAATACCATTTTAAGCCCTTAAAGGACTCAAAACAGCCCGTTGTCACTAATAGGGTAAAGGTACTGAAGATTTGACAGTTTTTGTAAAAAAAAAACACTTTTTCTACTCCAGAAGGTTTAATTTAAAGACTTTTGGTTTGAAAAGGGTTTCAGTATTTAGAAAAAATATCTTCAAATTTAACTGTTTGATTAGAAGTTTGAAGTTTTATCAGAAAAGGGTAAAAAACTTCAATTTTCTTAAGTTGGAGCATTTTCACCAACAAATTTGACAGAAAAATAAAGTTACCTGCTTTTGATGTAAGTTGGAACCCAATTTGACACATGTCAAAATACTTGAGGAATACTTATGGGCAGATCCTGGTGGATTCAACATGTCTATCCTTTTTCTATATTTCTTTGTTTCTCTTCAATTGCTTAAAATGGGTAAATGTATAAAATACTATTCAGATAGTGGAAGCAAAAAATTTAAAAATTGCCTCAACTATAGGGACAAAATTGGATAATCATATGGAGTGTAATTGTGTGACCTAGGTCTCTATAATACAATGTGTGATATAGGTCTCTTTATAATGCTATTTGGAATGACCCACTTTATCTGAGCTTTAATGGTCCAGCAAAGATTTCTTTGTTGTTCACAATCAGTCTTGTCAACATTTGGCCATTTCAAAGATAATCTACCAGTTTAATCCACTTTTTTTTTTAAAAGTCTTGACTATCTTTTGTCTGGAAAGTCTAGAATTCTTGAAATACGCATGTCCTACTTAATATTATTAGAAGTTTGTGACACCAATGAGTTTAACATGTTTCATTAGCATTTTGGGTGGGATAGGAATTCCATGCTAATTAGGGAGGGGTTCATGCTAATCAGGAATAAATGAATTAGGGTGTTGCAATCAACCAAGTCAAATGCTTAAAAATATGAACATAGCATGAGGCCAAGCAGGAGTTCCTCAGATGATGGAAAAATCTAGCATAAAATTGGCAAAACTATAATTAACAAAAAAATTAATGTTATTTTCATGTGAAACATTATTACAAATAATAATCAGCATTCTCTTGTTGTTGAGAAAATACCTGTAAATTCAACAAGTATGTTTTTGTCAGAGGACCCTTGGATTTTGACACCAATTGCTTCTCATCTGTTTTACATGTTCAGTGAAGTTTCAACAGTCACCTACATTATGACAGGGCCTAATCCTGTCTGTCAAAAATTTTGACAAGGTTAACACAACATATTCTCAATAGAAATGAGTCTGATAATAGAAGCCAGTATCTACATTTGAATTTGGCTGAAGGAACATTTTTAGTTGGTTTGGTATTCCACTACAACAGACAAGAATTTTCAACACTTGGAACCTAGTTTTGCCAGTATAATATTAGCTGCCATTTTAACTTAATTTTATCAGGAAAAAGCCAATATGGCTACATTTTGGAGAAGATCAGATGTATTGGTGCAGATCCCAACTTTTTTTTATTGCCAAAAAATAACCAAGTAATGACAGATTGAACAATACATAGCTAAAAAATTGTTGGGAGCTCATTTTGTGTCAAAAACAGGAAACTGATTGAATATTCTTTTCTTATCTGGGTGTATTGGATATAGTGTCCACATTTTGCATTGCAAATATAACATGCCAAAACTTTTTTACTGAGCATATTTCCAACAACGGGAACAACCTCCAAAACAAAACTGTGACTGCAACAACTAGTGCCTTCTTCAAGTTAAGACTTGACAAAGAATGGAACAACAAGCCATGGAAATATAAGTGGGACAATCCATCCTTCTCAGCTGCCAACTAAGGCAGCATCACTGGGCCCATTTCACAGGGACATTCCAAATTAACATCATTGATGCAGAGCAGAACAGATCCAGCATGGACCTTATTTCACTCTTAAGTGTAAATTAAGGTAAGTACCTTAAATTACAGCTTGGAGTGAAATAAGGACTTTTGATCCTGTTGAATCACTCCTTGTGATGACTGTTGTAGTTGGTTAAGTTCTGGTGCTTCCCAGTCAAACTTCCATGGTGTATCTTTCCACTCAGCATGCAGATGGCATTTGAAAGCATCTGGTGATTCAGCAGCAACAGTGTCCTCCTTGAGATTATTCCAGAGGTTCTCAATCCAACTAGAAAAGAAATTGCATCTTGCTCCAGTTGTAGCGTGATGTTTGTGGATTCGTCTAGGGTGTCCTTGTGTTTTGTGGGAGGTGTTGATCTCCAGGATCTCATTTTCTTGATTGGTTGAGAGGAGTTTGTGCGCCTGGATCATGTCTCCACGTTTCCATCTGTATACTAAGGAGGGGAGGTTGAGTTCCTTCAGCCGTTCACTGTATGTCTTGTTTTCCATGCCGGCAATCATCTTAGTGGCCCTTTGTTGGATTTGCTCAAGAACAGCCTTGTCCTTTTTGAATTGAGGGGTGGCCAGTATTGTCCCCACCTCCAGTCTAGGTCTTACTAATCCTTTGTAGAGTTTGGTGATTACGTGTTTACTCCTACTGGTGATGCTGTGTTTAATGATGCCTAGGGCTCTACTAGCATTGGCTGAGATTTTCTGTGAGTGGGAGCTGAATTTCAACTGGGAGTCAACGATGACACCAAGGTCACTCTCCTCTTGGACAGGCTCAATTGTGTGGTGACTTCCAGAATTTTGGGTCATGAGGTACTGATGTTTGGGGTTTTTGTGTCCAAAGTGTATGACCTTGCATTTTTCTGCATTGAATTCCAGCAGCCATCTTTTGACCCAAGAGCACATGTGGTTGAAATCAGTTCGGAGGGATTGGATGGAAGAAGAGGTGTTGGCACAACCTATGAGTTTCAAATCATCCACATATAGGGTGGTTTTGTTGCTGGTGATGAGGGGTAGCTCATTTATGTAGATGTTGAACAGGGTTGGGCCCAGGACGCTGCCCTGCAGCACCCCACTAGTGACTGATGTCATCAGAAAGGACATGGCTGTTTGGTCTGGTTATCACTTTCACTTGCTGTGTTCTGTCCCTCAGAAAGTCCTCTGTCCAACTGACCACTTGTGGACTAACAGATAGAGTAAGTAGCCTGTGAATGAGGTATCGGTGACAAACCTTGTCAAATGCTTTGGCTAGGTCCAACAATATTATATCCACTGGTAATCCTCTCTCTAGTAGGTCAGTTACAAGACTATATGACTCAAGAAGGTTTGTGTCCACTGCTCTCTTTGAGCAAAAACCATGCTGACTACTGCTGATAAGTGAGTTGGCCTCAAGATGGTTAATGATATGTTTGTTTATGATTCTCTCCATGACCTTGCACGCCACACATGTAAGGCTGATAGGTCTGTAGTTCACCAATTGTAATTGAGGCAGATGGTGTTGCAAGTCATGACTAAGCAGAGTTAGGCTATCCTGTTTTGAAGAAAAATTTTGACAGCAGTTCCAAAATTGCACTATCAAATTATTGGTGCCATTACCCTAGTTTTAAAGCACATTTCTGAAAAAAAATGGCTAGTTTAAAAAAATGCCATTTGAAGCTAATTCAGGAATGGTAATGATTATTTTTCTTAGTCTGAATAGTAAAAATTTTATTTTAAAATCAAATTTTCAGAAACTCTCATAAAAAGCTAGAAACCCCTCAAAACTGCCATAAGTTTTGTTGTGATGTCATTATTGAGGGATTTCAGGCTCTTTATAAAACATTCTGCAAATTTGTTTTTTAAGTAATATTTTACTCTCAAGACTAAGGATAATAATAATTCCACTCCTAAATCAGCTGTAAATGGCAATTTTTTCCAATTAGACAGCTTTTTCTTAAAAGCCTTTGCCAACTATGGACTGTTTTCCTTTTGGAATCCATTAAGGGCTTAAAATGGAACTTGTCCCAGAAAGGATTCTTACTTGAGAAAGAGTATAAGAGAAGGCATTGAGTGATGTATTCACTTTCCTCCTAGTTTAATTGTGCTGTAAACTGTAAACTTACACAAACATTTTAAACATCAATAACCATTTGCATTAATTCCAAAATTGTATTTAACTAGCCTAAATCAACTAGGCTAGCCTACAGTCTATAATAGCCAAATAGCCACTATTCTTCATTTTACTACCTAATTTTTAATAAGGATGTAGCCTAGTCTAATGAGTGTTTACACTGAAGGTGAAACCAAACTATAAAACTGAATGATTGTTTGGGTAAATATTGAGCAGTTCACATGAATGACCAACAAATAAAGTAAAAATACTACTCAATCCCATTTTATGTTCTTAGAATTTAATCATTGCTTTATAATCTAATCTTTCTAACCTTTCCTAAATAACTTGGTAAAGTTCTACCAAATCATATTATTGAGTTAGGACAAAAGTGAATACACCATTTGATGCCTTTTTTTATGCTGATTGCAAATATAATAATCACTTCTATCGGAAATGAATTTCAGCCCCCCCCCCTTATATATGCCAATTCAGGGTTAGGTTGGGATAGGTATATATAGGGGGGGGGGGGGGGAGGGGGGGCTGAAATTCATTTCCAATAGAAATGATTATTATATTTGTAATCAGCATAAAAAAAGGCAGTAGAGTTCTACAAAATTATATTATTGAGTTAGGACAAAAGTGAATACACCATTTGATGCCTTTTTTTATGCTGATTACAAATATAATAATCATTTCTATTGGAAATGAATTTCAGCCCCCCCCCCCTTATATATGCCAATTCAGGGTTAGGTATAGCCTATATAGGGGAAGGGTGGAAATTCATTTCCAATAGAAATGCTTATTATATTCGTAATCAGCATAAAAAAAGGCATCAAATGGTGTATTCACTTTAGTCCTAACTCAATAATATGATTTCGTAGAACTTTACCAAAAAGGCATCAAATGGTGTATTCACTTTACTCCTAAATCAATAATATGATTTGGTAGAACTTTACCAATAACTTACCCATAATAGCCTATATAACCTGTTTCCTAGGCTATGCATTTATTGATTCTCAATTTTGTCAGGATTGATTTAATTTATAGGTAAACTAGTTTTAATGACGCTGACAGAGATATGAGCCATATTTGAAATAAGAGAAAAAAGTATCAGTAAAAATTTAGAATTGGTACTCCTGATAAGAAGACAAGTTAATAAAACAATTCTTACTTTAAAATGTGTATAATGATCCTAGTTAACATATCATCCAAGGAGAAAACCTTTATCATCAAGTCTTCCCTCTTTTTTCCTTCCTTCTTCAACTTAATCATTTATCATTTATACCCTTGGGAATCAACGTCACTGCTGGCGTGTTTCTGGTGTTTGTTGTTGTTGGACGCTGAATACGGTGAATAGGGCGCTACCACGTTGAAAGTGAAAATCCCTAAAGTCCCAGTATTGCCACTTGCAGCAGAATCCCACTAGCAAAAAACAAAAAACAAAAATGGCACCAAAAAAGAGACAACGTGAGAGTCCCGAGTAAAAAGGACAAGATAAGTGCCCGTCCTGCTAGAGAAAATGAATCGTACAATGACCTGTGAATGGAGCTGCCCCGGTGCATCTTGAACAAGCCTGTGCGCGACGCCGACACCCTAACCAAAGCCATCGAATCTTTCAAATCAAAGGTGCGAGAGGACATTGCTAGCATAACGACCACAGTCAACAAAGTCTCAGAGAGATTCACGATGAACTTGCCACAAAATGCAATCTTCTCGAGGTAAAAGCAATTGTTGAATCGGCAATTACCGCTCAAGTGACGGGGCTTGCACCAGATGCACTATCCGACTATATACGCCGTACAGTCAGAAGTGAGCAAGACAGGCAGAGACGCAAACTTAACGTCGTCGGATACGGGATCCCGATCCAAGCAAGTGACGAAGACTTCCTTGCTAAATACTTCCAGGACAACTACAAACTAGCGACCAAAGTCTTCAACGTGAAAAGACTACCAGCTTCGGCCCCCACGGCCGGACAACTACTACGACACCCACCAGTCCTGTTCATGGTAACCAGCTTCACTGACAAGAAGATTATCCTGGATGCGTCCTACCAGCGTAAAGACCCGATTCGATTCTACGGCGACAGCTCCAAAGAAAATCGCAACGCTAGAAAAGCCTTGTTGGAAGAGATGAAGAAAAGACAGGCGAACGGAGAAACAGACCTAGTGATAAGAAAGGGCAAAATCACAAAAAACGAACACAAAAAACTCGAGCAATTCCGATGGAGAGCTGCTCGAGCATGCAAGAATAACCACTACCTCCAACTGTCTCGTCCTGCTTGTAAATAGTTCATGTGTGAGTGATAATAACGTTGTAAACACAAGTTTGTGTAAATGTATAAACAGTGAATTAACAGTTACGTCCCCATGCTCTTCTGCCTCGTCCCTCATTAGCAGCTTTGTGTACCTAAGCTGCAATTCACCCACTTCAACCGAAAGCGAGAATATTAGTGAGCAGAATAAAAACTCGCCCAGACACACCCAATAACTTGTGAACATTATGACGGCAAACGTTGATGTTATTACCAACAAGATGCCGGAACTGGTAACAGTGCTCCAACTAAGTCAAATAGACATTGCAACTCTGACAGAGATTTGCCCCAAGAACTCAAGATTTCAACTGACAGAAGAATCAATCTGCCCCTCTGGATACAACATCTTCAGCAATCTGTCTGATCCCAACTGCAGAAGAGGAGTGGCTCTTCTAGCTTCCAAAGAATTCCAGGTAAAAGCAATTTCTGTCCCAAATTATTACTTACCTTGGGTTGAAGCTACATGGGTCTCCCTGTCCCTACCTAACGAAATGTTTGTCCTAAGCTCAATTTGCAGGAGCCCCAGCAGCCCTTGCCAGCTGTCCTCTGAAAGAGCAATTGCCGAAATGACGCAATTCATACTATGCAATTACCCAAAGGCAACCCTGCTCATGACAGGGGACTTCAACCTCCCAAACGTGTCTTGGGTAGATGGCCAAGGTATGACCAAGTCAAGCCTTGAACAAAACCCATTAGTACAAGCCCTCTCCGACAACTTTCTGTACCAAACAGTAACTATGCCCAGAAGAATGCGCTCAGGACAAAATCCCTCCATACTGGACCTAGTCATAACGAATGACCCAGAAAAGGTGATCATTACACACACTCTCAGTCCAATTGGCTCAAGTGACCACATGTCAGTTCTCTCATCTATTCATCTCAACTCCAAACCATCAAAATATACCAAGCAATCCTTTACAAATTACAAGATGATGGTGGAGGAGCTGTTGGATGCTAACCTGGAAACACTTATATCAGAAGATGTCAAAGCATCATGGATAACTCTAAAAAAGACCTTACTAGAGAACCAAGCCAAACACACCAGCGTAACATGGAAAAATAAACCCAAAACTCTACCTTTCCTCACCCCAAAAATCAAGAAACTACGCAACAGGAAGAAAATACTTTGGGAGAAGTACACGAAACAAAAGACTACAGCTTTGTACGAGCAGTACAAAACTGCAAGGAACCTCCTCAGAAAAGAAACCAGAAAACTGACCTCAAACTACAAAGAACGACTGGCCAAAAACGTTAAGGAAAACCCAAAATTATTCTGGAAATACATCTCCCATAAGAAGCCAGGCAGACACACCGTACCAGACCTGGTAAACAACAACTCTTTATCCTCTTGCCCCTCTGAAAAAGCAAACCTGCTTAATCAGCAGTTTGCCTCAGTGTTCTCCATGGATGACCCCCAATCAACCCCCCCACCAGCAGAACAGGCTCACACTCTCTTCCCGATGGTACACTCACCAGTCACAATCGAAGAAGTAACCAAACAGCTTAAGGACCTCGATCCCAATAAATCAACGGGACCTGATGGTCTCAGCCCACGACTGATGAAGGAATTAAGCCCTGCAATATCAGCCCCACTGGTAAAACTATTCAATCTGTCGCTGGCACAAGGAAAGCTTCTAGGGGACTGGAAGAAGGGAAAAGTCATCCCAATTCACAAGAAGGGTAGCAAAACTTCTGCAGCAAACTACAGACCTATCAGGCTTACATGTGTGGCATGCAAGGTCATGGAGAGAATCATAAACAAGCATATCATTAACCATCTTGAGGTCAACTCACTTATCAGCAGTAGTCAGCATGGTTTTCGCTCAAAGAGATCGGTGGACACAAACCTTCTTGAGTCATATAGTCTTGTAACCGACCTACTAGAGAGAGGATTACCAGTGGATATAATATTGTTGGACCTAGCCAAAGCATTTGACAATGTTTGTCACCGATACCTCATTCACAGGCTACTTACTCTGTCTGTTAGTTCACAAGTGGTCAGTTGGACAGAGGACTTTCTGAGGGACAGAAGACAGCAAGTGAAAGTGATAACCGGACCAAACAGCCATGTCCTTTCTGACGAAATCAAAGTCACTAGTGGGGTTCCCCAGGGCAGCGTCCTGGGCCCCACCCTGTTCAACATCTACATAAATGAGCTACCCCTCATCACCAGCAACAAAACCACCCTATATGCGGATGATTCGAAACTCATAGGTCCTGCCAACACCTCTTCTTCCATCCAATCCCTCCGAACTGATCTCAACCACATGTGCTCTTGGGTCAAAAGATGGCTGCTGGAATTCAACGCAGAAAAATACAAGGTCATACACTTTGGACACAAAAACCCCAAACATCAGTACCTCATGACCCAAAATTCTGGAAGTCACCACACAATTGAGCCTGTCCAGGAGGAGAGTGACCTTGGCGTCATCGTTGACTCCCAGTTGAAATTCAGCTCCCACTCACAGAAAATCTCAGCCAATGCTAGTAGAGCCCTAGGCATCATCAAACACAGCATCACCAGTAGGAGTAAACACGTAATCACCAAACTCTATAAAGGATTAGTAAGACCTAGACTGGAGGTGGGGACGATACTGGCCACCCCTCGATTCAAAAAGGACAAGGCATTTCTTGAGCAAATCCAACGAAGGGCCACTAGGATGATTGCCGGCATGGAAAACAAGACATACAGTGAACGGCTGAAAGAACTCAACCTCCCCTCCTTAGTATACAGACGGAAACGTGGAGACATGATCCAGGCGCCCAAACTCCTCTCAACCAATCGAGAAAATGAGATCCTGGAGATCGACACCTCACACAAAACACGAGGACACCCTAGACGAATCCGCAAACATCACGCTACAACTGGAGCAAGATGCAATTTCTTCTCGAATCGGATCGAGAACCTCTGGAATAGCCTCAAGGAGGACACTGTTGCTGCTGAATCAACAGATGCTTTCAAACGCCATCTGGATGCTGAGTGGAAAGATACACCATGGAAGTTTGACTGGGAAGCACCAGAATCTTCCACCAGAACTGAACCAACTACAACAGTCATCACAAGGAGTGATTCAACAGGATCGAAAGTCCTTATTTCACTCCAAGCTGTGATTTAAGGTAATTTAAGGTAATTAAAAGAAAAAAAAAATTCAATTTTCTCCATGCTAAAACGCAACGCATAAATCTTTTGAAATTCCCACTATTAATTGTTCTATATATTGTTTTAATAGATAGCGTTTATCCCGGCCGAGTTTAACAGACGAGTTCCCGGCCGAGTCTGTTGATTTTGAATTGAAGTTAGGTTAGGTTGTATTCATATTATTGTATTTTCGCCCCTGCTCATTAAAAAAAAAACGGAATTAACAATGACCGGGCTGAACCCTATCTATAGAACAATCTATTTGGCAATATAGCGGCAATTTCAAAGGATTTACGGATTGCGTTTTAGCATGGAGAAAATTGAATTTGTTTTCTTTTAAGTTGGAAAAAGAAGGAAAAAAGAGGAAAGAGTTGATGATAAAGGTTCTCCCCTTGAATAATGTGTTAATTAGGATTATTATACATATTTTAAAGTAAGAATTGTTTTCTTAACATGTCTCCTTATCAGGAGTACCAATTCAAAATTTATACCAAGGTGTCATCTTTGGGGTCTGTAAAGGACTTACAATTAAATTTGTGAGGAAAATGATTATTATACTCAGTAAAAGTATAAAAAAGACATTGAGTGGTATGTTCACTTTATTCGTACGTCATTTATGTGAATTATTCAATATTTACCGGTTGACTTATCAATAAAAGAATTTCACAAGCAGGTTTTGAGCTTTATTTTTTACAAGCTTTTTCCAAAACTTTTTTTTATCCAGAACAGGGTTGCCAATCACCAACTTCTCAAAACATTGCAAATAAAGGCTGAAAAAAGGGACTCTTGCGAAAAAAGAGTGCAAGTTAAAAAATTTGCAACTTCACTGTTCACAGCACTGTTGCCATATTGGCTTATTTCCCGCCAAACTGGCATATTTTGATGGTGACCGGTGGGAAAATTTTGAGTCATCCCACCTGGCGTAAATCTTGGCGTATTTTAATTTAACTTGTGTATTTTTGGCGTGAAATGCTTTATCTGAAAGAAATTATTTTCCTTATTTGGATCCAATTACTTTTTGTCATATAACAAAGCTGTATTATCCAATAGTATCGCCATATTCTTTTCTTTAATAATAATTTTATACTATCTATTTAGAAAACCAGACATCGAAAACTGGATTATCAAAAACCAGACAAAGGAAATTGACACATATAAATAAAATTTTCCCCTCGTAAAACTATAAGAGCCTCATTCCTTGTATTTTAACAAACTTGTATTGAGTCTAGGCAGCACAATGCCATTTCTTATTGTTTGTTATTCGGACCAGGACTGCAAGCAAGTTATTTAGTGGAAAAAATTCAAATGGTTTGTTCTTGAGTTTAAACTAAAACTTTATTTTGTTGTGCGTGGAAGTTTGTTACTTTTTTCAGACTTTTTTTTACTTTTGAAAGATGAAGCATGGCTAGCCTAATACACAGTAGGCTAGTTTGGATTTTATTACGGAGTTGGGGATCTCCCTACTTTGCTTTGAAAGGTAATAAGACCAAAAGAATCATTTATGGCAACTATATAAATAAGCTTCTTTGCCGGAGATTTGGGGCTTTGATAAATAAATGGTAAAGGTGCAGATTATTAGCTCTCTACGATTAAGTATTTCCACCCTGTTTCTCTCCAAATAGAACTTACCTTTCATGATCTTGGAAATTATTCATGGTATTAAAGTGAACCATTCAAAATTTACCTGCACTCCATATGGGGAAAAAGAAAAGTGTTTTGAGCCTCTTGCCTTTTCTAAATCCCGATTTTTAAGGATATAAAGACTTTAAACTTCTGTTTCTTAAATGGGGAAAAAAATTATGGTGTGGCTGAGGATTAAATTTCTGCTGAGATCATAGGGATTTTTGTGTGACAAATTTAGCTAGTTAAAGAAAAAGTGTCTAAAAAACACAGCAAAAGCTAATACCTTCAATAATTTTCCGTTTGATGTAGAACAATATGCTAGACTACGCTAAAGAACAGTCAACTGTTAAAACAAGAAATAGGCACAAAAAGATAATGGTTTTATAAAAATATCATTAAACTTTCGTATATAGCCATAATATATAGCCATGTCCATAAGTGGTATTGTCAGGGGTGGGGGAGTTAGAAGCTATTTTGTATATTTTTAATCAATTTAACAAAATTTGGAAATTGTGTAAAACGTATTCGGAAAGAGTATTGAATGGAAAAAGAGAATATATATATCTTTTTTTTTGTGGTTTCGATACTTGTGTCTTATAGCCACCACACTCAAGTTCTGTTGAGAAGTGAATTTTGGTTAATGCTAATCTGATGCTACTCTGAAATATGATGAAAATATAATACTTAATCAACAAAATTTTTAAAACTACAACAAAGAATTAAAGAAGGGGGGGGGGGTGCCCAGACCACATTATATTAAATACATAACCTAAACTAATCTAGCCTAACCTAACCAAAATACCAACTAAATATTTAATTAAAATATAGCTACAATGTAGTTTCCCACCAAGCCGAAGCTAATATTATCTGGTATAAAGACCATGAAAACGGGTTATTGGTTCAGGTTCATGATACAAGATCTCGAGTGTCTATAAGACAAAATTACCCTGCTTTCTTTGCTATGAGTCTACGTAGGCCACCCTATTATGTTTTTCATATAAGGTGGAGCCAAACTCTGATTTTTTGTGTATGTTGTGACAATTATTCTCGTTTATTTTCGCCAGTGGTCGGTGTCACCAAATTTGGCAATTTGCTGGAATATTTAGTGCTTGTCGGTTGTATAATACACATTCGAGAAGTGAAGTTTGGTTAATGCTAATGAAGTCAAAGTAAACATCACGAAAATATAATACTTTAGAAACAATTTTGCACATTAAGGGGGGTGGGGGTAAAATATAGCATATATTAAATACATAACCTAACCTAACCAAAATACCAAGTAAATACTTAACTAAAATATAGGTACAATTTATATTCCAACCCAGCCGAAGCTAACTCTTTGGTATAAAGAAGTTGCTTGACGAGTTTCTTGTGTCTTGTTTGTATTATTCGTGATTAAATATCTGGAGTGTGTATTATATAACCGAAAAGGATCAAAGATTTCTTATCTGAACTGAACAGCAAAATAAAAAAAATTCTTTATAGAAAGTTTCTAATTGTTGGGTGTTCAGAGTCGCATACAGTATACCACCAACCCCCTTAATTCCAAAATATAGCACTAGACTGTGCCCTTTTCTTTTTCCAGGTGGGTTTTATTTGTTATCATGAACAAGCTTTTGACCAGAAACAAATAGCTCTAAATTTAATCAAAGGTAGCTCGAGTGGTTGCCCCCTTAATGAAACCCAGTGTTCAGCCTCAGAGTGCCATATATGGCGCAAAGTTCTTCCAGGCCTTACACTGTTCTTCCGCGCATGACATAAAGGTTCAGAATTGGGCTTCGTCAGAAGCAGAAAAAATACAAATAAAAAATTGACCTAAAACTAACCCAACTAAACCTAGCGGGCGAAAATTTTTTTTGACTGTAGCACTGGAAATTGTTGAGAAACATTCAAGTTTGGCCAATTTTATCAGTTTAGGAACTGACCGTTTTGGCAGTCATGGTTTTCAAAGATTCTGGCCTATTGTTGGCGTGTTTTTCAAAGAGTCTGGTGTATTTTTTGGTACACCTCCGTGCAACACTAGTTCACAGTATCTCCAAGTGTTCTGATCACTCTTTTATTAAGGAAAAGCCCTTTTATGGCTTAAAATTCTACTGAAATAGCAGGAATTGCATTATTAAAAACTAGGGGTCAATGAAAAGGATATTAAAACTCAAAAGCGAGGTGAAACACTTTTTACAAAATTTATATAGGTTCAGACCTGTAGAGAATATTTGCTTTCCTCTTCTGCAAAACCTGTCATGTATGTCATCCTCTAAGCCCAAGAAATAAAAAGAGGGTAGACAAAGAGACTCATCAATAACTAACCAATTAATTCATTTCTGAAATTGTCTGTCATCTAACCCAACTACTCTCAAAGATAGCAAGAAATCTCTTATCTATGATTTTACCTCCTTTTCTCATAATTTACTCCTTCTTTTGTCATTTTGATTGTATGAGCCCAATCCGAAACAAAGTTTTGGGCCCCTAGATGGTATGATTTTGGTTTAAAAAAAAATTTTCGCCAATATAGGCCATTTGCAATTTAAAATGGTGCATGGAGTCTTTGCAAAATTTTATCTGCAAGGTCTAGAAATAGACTTTTAAAAGATTAATTTCCAAGAAAATGGTTGCACCAAAAACTCCAGTTCCAGTTCTAAAATTGGTATACAGGGTATATAAACTTCCAATTAGTTCTTATACCCCTTTGACTTCCCAAAAAGTATCTTTAGATAATCAGAAATCCTTCATACTTATCTTTAACCAAGCCCTGGAAATAGAAAAAGTCTTCCTGTTAGTTAATAACAAGTAATCCCAATTAAAATTCTTTATTCCTTTTTTTGTTGTCTTTATTGTGCATTAGTGATTACTAATCAATTTGTATCTTCTTTAAGATATCAATAGAAGCCTTAATATTTTTCTATCAATGTGCCAAGGTAGGTTAGAATCCAGGATTGCAGTTTAGGTACTTGATATATTAGCCATGTACCAGAGGCATTTAAGGGAAATAGTCTCCACACTCAGTGGCTGACAATCAAATAAGACATGCTGAATAGTTCCATCGTTTGAGAAGCAGAAACAGCATAGAGGAGAGTTATGTAACTTCCAACTAAATAATAAACTATTGAGAAGAAGGGCACCTGATTTCAGACGATAATATATTACTGTGTGTAATCTAGTATCAAAAGGTGATAAAAACAATTTAATGTAATTAAAATTAGATATTAACCTAATAATGTCTTGTGAATTGAAGTCAGAGGGAGGACTTGTGTTTAACAAACCAGCCTTGGCTGCTAGTAAATCAGCAGTATCATTATATTTGATGCCTTTATTACTTGGAATATGTTGGAAATAAATCTTGTTGCCTTTGATCTGAAGGTTCAGAATCTGTCTTCTAATGATGTATAAGTCTTTATCATAGGCAGTTCTATTGTTTTGAATTTTTTTAAGCTTTTGAGTTCTTTTATTAAATTTGAATTTTCACTTTTTGCGTTTCCACTTGTTGACTTTGGAATTTGACTTTGGTCTGATATACTTCTTCTTTACTTGCTTGTTGGAATTCCTAGAGAAACAACTGGACATAGGTACAGGCAGATATAAGAAAAATCATGCCGTATATCAGTTGTATCTTTTGCACTCAAATAATTTAACTTGGAGGTTTTTATTTCGCAAGCAATTTTTCTATCATCATTTCGCAAAAGGATGCAAAAAAGAAGGATTCCAACTAATATTCGTAAGAAAGTGCAATTTTTGTCTGGGGAGAGAAATAATGCATTGAGGTAGAAATGAGTGCAAAAAATATGGAAATGCGCAAATTGACAATCCTGATCAAGAATAAATGTTGGTGGTGCTGTAGGAAAAATACTAGTTTTATAACCACAAACTTTTTAGCCTCTGGAAAAGTACCCAAAATCCTGTGAAATTCTTCAATCCTGCAACCACTCTTAGAAAGTGTTCCAACATCTTTACTACAGTTAGTTCAGTCTTCATTAATCGATTCTGAAATCTAGAACAATAAAGAGCAGTCATTTTTTGAAGACCAGACACAATTAATCCGTTGTAAACATAATAAGATTCGAACCGGTTTTCGGTAAATTCGGTTGTAATTACTATTTAGCAATTATTAGTTACAAAAGTACAAAGGTAAATGTTCCCTTTTTTCATGCCACATCTTATATGTAAGCATTGGGTAAACTCCTTGTCTCAGGATAGGTTTTGTCAAATGCAAACTTACGAAATGACCCACACCCCTGAGAACATACAGATCTTTTTTTCACACAAATTTAAAATTTAATCTACTTGCAGAATCTCAGAGCATGAAGGGTGGATCAAGATAAAACTTTCATTAAGTGTAAGGGGGCCAAGGGACTTCAAATATTGTATGGGCGTGAAGAAGAGAGGGGGGAAGGCTAAAAAAAATTCATTTCAAAATAAGCAAGTGTTTATGTCATTAGGTCTTTTTTACAGTTTAGTAGTAAGATGAACTGAAAGGTAGGTGCTCCTTTTTCAAAAATATTTATTAACAACATATTCGAAATCAATGTGATAATCACAATATTACTGTAAAAGCGTTTAGGCATTATGAGATCTTCGAATTTGAAGCCCAAGGCTGAGGTGTAGGCTGAGGGAGAGTGTTAAAATTTAAATATTCTACCAATATAAAAATCGGGAAAAATATTTGGTTCCAGAAAAAAACTCGATCCTGTTGAATGGAAATATTCTAACAGAACACATTAAGATTAATATAAATGAATCTATAAAATACAAAACCCAGCAAGTTTTGTAACTCTATAAAATCTAAACTGCCCTCGGCATACTAATTTTAACAGATAAAACTTAAAAAAGTACCAAGAATGTTTCTCCACCAGATCATGGTTGCATTTTTTGGTAGCTGGGACCTAGTAAGACACGAAAACGTCCAATAGTAACAAAAACATATGATGAAGGAATATTAATCGAAATAAAAACAAAAATTAATTTGAAAACATTAAATAAAACTTCCTAACAGAGAAGTAAAGAGTAATTGTAAGGCTAACACATATAATAATAAAAAAAAGTACCGAACATAAGATAACTGAAAATAAATTGCAGTAAATGAATAAATAAAACTAAAACGAAGAGAAACTAATAAGAACTAGGGCAAAACAAATACTCAAGTGAAAATAATCTAGATTATCATTAAATTTAAAACAGGGAGAATCAAAGTCTACATTCGGTTAAAACCTTATCCAGACAGAAATTGTCAAAAACAGTTGATGTTATTGTTTTCTCGATGTCCCTCGTTGCTAGATTGACAGTTTTGGTATACCTAGAGTTTTGATAATATATACGAAATCAAGTTTGCACTTGTCAACTAGTAAGACTCAGTGATGGTTAAGATTTTGTTGCGTTTTTGGATATAACCTATTTTAAACATGTTAGTTTTTTGGATATAACCTTGTTGAATCTTAGTAATTTTATTTTAGATTTTTATTTATAATCGGGACCCTGTTTTGCTGGTTATTTCTAATTCCTTTGGGACATACAATCGTAAGAGAATAGTTATGCAATTACTGAATAGAGACTTCTGCTAATCAAAACTAACTGGTTTTAACCTGGACTTATTTATTAGCTAAATGGCTAAGGCGGCAAAGCTGAGCTTGTGTGGAGCCCGCTGTTTAACTATATTTCCCGAACATTAGTATGCGGTTTAAAAACAGAGGTTTAAGTGAGTAGAACGGTAAGGTTTCCACCCATGAATCAATTGCTGAAGCAAAGAAAATACTATGTCCTTTCTATGAGAGATTCTAATATGATGATAGAAAGAGAACAGCTAACAAGAATTAAAAAAAACGTGCTGGATTTAGCAAAAGCTTCCTGTAAATGTTTGAAAGATAAGAAAACTTTGCCAAAATTTGTCATTTTGATCCTGGGGATGTACCTCAGTGTGTCAATGCATTTGCGCATGTATAAAGAATGAAGAAAACCAGATGTTTAGAAAACTAGATAGCGTCAAGGAGCAGATAAAAAAAAGAACCTATAATAAAAAAGGTTTTCAGAGGGTTGTGTGTTTTATTCAGACGTGTATGTGGCAGCAAAAGTAATTAATCTGATCCCAGTGTGTGGAAAGCCTGAACCGATTGGTAGGTTTCTGAAATTTATACTCTTCTTCCCATCAAAAGGAGCTTTGGATAAAACATGAAAGATCCTCAAAATATCGGTTTTGAATGTTTGTCCGTATATGAATTTCACTTCTTAACACGCCATTACTACGAATGCCTTCTTGTAGGCCAAATAGCCATCAATAGTCTTAATACCGAGGTATGGTCTCACTGTGCAGGAAATGGCCATAAAAGTACTTAAGAGCAGCCTTGCATGCAGAAAAAAACGATGTGCTAAATGGAAAGCTTCAGGTCCTTCATGCTATTCAGTATCCTCCCCGAAAAATCAGAAATCAGTTTCAGAACAGAACAGATCCTACGGATTGCAATGAGTACTCACAGACTTCTCTCTGTTATGTTGCTGAATATTAATGGTGTGGTGCTTGATAAAATAGCGGCTTAATAGAAACTAAATAAATAATTTAGCGTGATTTGTTTAAAGGAGAGCTTTTGGACAGATGTTAACCCTAGGCTTTTACGCCATGCTCTTAGTGTAACAATACATCTATCCCCAGCTAAAAGACTTTAAGCAAAAAAGAAGGGTAAGCAGTGGTCTAGCGATTTTGACAAATTATCAATTATGAATGCTTGAAGTGTGTGCTAGCAATCTTGCCGTAACAATGAATGAACTTATCATACTTAATCTCTATCTTCTAACCAATTACAGAGACAAAGCTTCTGAAAGAAAATTTACGATTGCTTGCAGAAAAGTCGCTAAATTATAAGGAAGAAATGAATAAGAAAAGTGTGCCTATTGCAACCTACTCCAGAAATCATGTAAATGAGCTGAAACTTTCCTTAATTTTTTGCCAACCGGATACAGGGTCATTTCAAAAAAATATACACGATTATTTCCATCCTAGGGGTACGTCCTAGGAGTATTTCTCCATTCTCCTGATTCAGGTCTCATAGTTAAAGTTTGTCCGGAAGGTGAATAAAACGATTATATCTCTCAAAACTCCAATAAGTGGCACTTTTCTTCTGAATCTGGTAGAAGAAAAACTAAATTTGTCATCTTAATTAATAGTATAAGTTTAATAAGGATGTTTTCCAATCAGAGTGCGACCACATATTGAATAAAATTTGAATTCAGTTTTAGCTTCTTCAGCGGCAACCTGGGATAGATCAGTCCACTATACGGGTTGACCTTAATTCCTTCAGTGCAAATTATTCAAGCTAAAAAAATATCCAAGATGCACACTGTCCCAATGAGAATGTGAAGACTTTGCACCAAGAAGTTTAGATGGTCTAGATTAAAAAGCCTTAAAGTCAAACACCAATAATCGGAATTTTGGCTTCGTTTGTGTAATGAGTGTGATAAACAAAAAAGAATGAAATAATTAGTACTTCACGGTTACTTAAAAAGTGACATTTTTAGAAGAAGCCTAAATCTCATCGAGTTGCTCAAAGTATTATAGTTGCTGGAACGATATCGAATGACCGATATACTTTATGGAAGACTCGTTCGGCAAATAAAAAAACCGGTGAAAATAAAGCTAATATCAGTGAGTTACAATGGTATTCATATTTAAAGAGGCAGTTTGCTGAACCTTGTACTAAAAATTTGAAAGTGAATGATATGATGACTGGTCACTCCTGGGCCAGATGCCTTTGTAATTAGTACAAAAAATATTAGTGACTTTACGTAAAAACTTAAAAAAGGGAAAATCGATAGGTTATGACAGTGTATGTGCCCTTCATTTTCTAGATGTGTCTTACAATGTCATCTGTAATCTTTCGTTGCTTTAACAGATTTTTTTGGCAGTGGTGTAGTTCCAGATTATTTTTGGTTTGGTCTTATTTCACCGATTCTTAAAAAAGTATAGAATTCATATGACTGTTTGTCGTACAGAGCAATCACTGTTTCAAGTGTTTTTGCTAAAGTTTTTGAATTGCTCTTTATTAATAGTCTACGTTCCACTTGTCATATGCCTCCCTACAAGTTTGGATTCCTGTCCAAGCTTGGATGTTTCCACGCTCTAAATTGCTTATGTAATTTATTGGTTGATGGTGATGAGTGTAAAGAGACCCTATTTCTTGAGAAGCAAGATGTTAGTAAAGCGTCTGGCTCGGTATTGCATCCACAAGTAACGAAAGAGCTTCTGAACCGTAGAGTATCGCCAGATTTAGTTAGGCTTTTTCTTTACATGTGCCGCCACATGAAAGCTTTAATAAGGATTCCCGCAAAAAATATTTTTACTAATGAACTACCAACAAGTTTTCAGGTAAAATAGGCCTCGATTATTTCACCCACAGAATATAATAACGCTATGTTGCTGGCTCATTGCCAACTCTCTTCCTATTGCATTTACAAAGGTATTGAATTATCCATACTTTGTCATGCAGATGATGTTTTTTATACTAGTAGGACAATTAGCCAGTTAAAAATTGTTTCCGGGAAATTTCCTAAACTTATCCTGAAATTGGTTTTTTTCCTAAATGCAAAATCTGACATTTTTATTTTCCATAAGTTAGGTGTGACTGAAAGTCGCAATTTAAACGACTTAATTTAAACTACTCTATTTAAAAACGACATTAGTAAAGTAAAATTGAACTATTAAATAAAACGAATCTATTCTATTTACAAGCAAATTTGTCATTTGATGTTCACAACTGAAGCTGAGTGTTGTCAAAATAAGCCAATTACCGAATAGTTCAAAGATGCAAAAGTGTTTCCATGAGAAGGAAATACTACTTAACATATCTCAGAATTGAGCGCCTGGGACCTCAATGAGGTCAAAATAAACGACTTATACGACTTCACAGAAACCAGGGGGGTGATTCAGGTCCCCCCTTCACCGCTTTGAGTCACCCCTGTTGACAAATCAGTCAAAGTTGCCAAAAAATAGGTTTCTTTAACTAATTACAAAATTTAATGTTGGTTTTTTTCTATGATTCAAGAGTAGTGTCTGGATTTGGAATCTATATGACTTTAACCTATAAGCGAATTAGAAAAATTTTTCAGGGTTCTTTTTCACACATTTAAACGGTATCTTCCTTGCATGTAGTTTCTTATGCACATTCAGGTTACTCGCACGAGAAAAGCTCTTCTCACATATATCATATTTAGACGGTTTCTTATCTACATTTACTAATTGTTTCCTCTTCAAACTACTAGAGTCAGAAAATCTTTTGTCAAATAAACCCCATTTTAGGAATTTCTCACCAGTAAAGACTCTTTGGTGCTTAATCACATTCTAAGACTGAGTAAAGTATTTGTCACATGTATCACGTTTAAATGGTTTCTCATTTGTATACAAGGCTCGATAACTTTTCAAACTGCTTGATTCAGTAAAGCTCTTGTAATACACGCTATATTGCTTCACTACATGCTTCACTGAAAACGAATTATATTACAAATATTTTCTTTTCCAGTTCTTACAGCATTGAAAATGAAAAGAAAATTACAGTGAAATAAGAATTTGAACTGATGGATTTTTCAACATATCATTATATATCAAATATACAAATTGTTTTTGTTTATACTTTCCAATACTGTTCAAGATACATATTGTTTTCAGTAAAGTGCCAATAACGCAGTAGGTTTTAGACTTTTGCAGTGAGAGAAGAAGGCGATGCCCAAACTTTTGTCTATAGAGATTTTTGTTCGTTTCAAGCTTGATTTGCATATTTCACTGTAATTTTATTTTCATTTTCATTGCTGTAAGAACTGGAAAAATCTATATTTGTAATATAATTCGTTTTCAGTGAATCGCCAATGAAGCAGTAGGTTTTTACTTTTTACAGTTAAGAAATAGGGCAGTATCCAAACTCTTGTTTGTAGTGATTCTACATTCGTCTTGAACAATTTTAGAAAGAACTACTAAATTAAACTGAATATTTGATGCATGTATAATGATACTTATTGCTGAAAGCTCATCAGTCCAAAATTTTACTGTAATTTGAATTTTTATTTTCAATATTAAGTACAAAACAAAATATTTGTAATACAATTCGTTTTCAGTAAAGCGCCAATGACGCAGTAGGCTATAGACTTTTGCAGTGAGAGAAGGAAGTGATAAAAAAACTCTTGTTTGTAGTTATTTTTGTTCGTTTCAAGCTTGATCTGTATGTTCAATTTAATTTTCACTCGTTTTAAGATTTGTTTATTAATTTACATTACTATCTATTGAATTTTTGTTTGCATTGATTGTTTATTTAATTTCTGTTTTGATTTGCATATTCAAGTTAAGTTTCACTCGTTAAAAGATTTATTTATTCATTTACATTAGTATCTATTGTACGTTTGTTTGCATTGATTTTTTAGTTTATTTCTGTTCGTTTTGAGTTTCATTTATACTTCCATAGGAATTTTTTATTTAAATTACTATAAATTAGAAAAAGCTGAGGTCCTAGGACTATTTAAAAAAATCGCTATCTCAAAGTTCTCGTTTGACAGTTTTGAGGAAAAAAGGGCGTGTAGTGGGGTGAGGGGGGCTTAGTTACCCTCCGATCTCTCTTGACTCTTTAAAAGTGAAGTAGAACAGTCAATTTCCAATCAAATGAGCCCTCTTTGAAGTTTACACGAGCATCCCTTCCATAAAAACAAGAACCATATATGTGCCCAAGGTATAACTTATAACGCCTGCCCCTGAGCCCTGGGAGGATGTGTTGACACCGGAGTTTTTATTATATGATCTTTGAACTATTTTTCTCAAAATGGATATCTCAAAATTTTTATCGGATGCCTTTGGGAAAAAAGGGCATCAGGGAGGGGGGGGGCTGGTTATCCTCCAAGCTCTTTAGACTCTTAAATAGTGAGCCAGAACTTTCAAATTCCCATCAAATGAGCCCTCTCTGAAGTTTTTACGGGCATTCCTTCCATAAGAACCATATATACCCCCAGGACATAACTAACAATGCCTGCCCTCGGGCCCTTGGGGAGGTTGTGTCGGCACGGAATTTAATGTTATATGATCTTTGAACTATTTTAAAAAAAATAGCTATCTCAAAATTTTTATCGGATACATTTGGAAAAAAGGGCGTGGGGGGCCTGGTAGAACTCCGATCTCTTTTGACTCTTAAAAAGTGAACTAGAACTTTTAGTAGTGAACTCAGAACTTTTATCGGTTACATTTGGGAAAATAATGGTGCGGAGGAGCTAGTTGCAATCCGATCACTTTTGATTCTTAAAAAGGGCACTAGAGCTCTCGATTTCCAATCGAATGAGCCCCTTCCGAAGTTTATGTGATGACCCTCTACATATGAAGTGCCTTTGAGGGAAAAAATAACAAAACATTGGAGCCATATGGCCTTTACTATAAGCAACGCTATAGCGTTGCCTCTGAAAAATGATCTTCACCGTGCTCTGGCAATCCCATGTCTTGACAAACACTTTGCTGATGATACGGCAATTTTACTTTGTGACAGGAATGACGAGGATTTGTTTGCAAAACTGGATACTGCTCTTTCTAATGTTCTTAATTCATGTTCATAAAATTTTATTGTTTTGAATTTATGTAAAACTAATTTCGTAATTTAAGGTAGAAAGTCAAATGCTTCCCTCGCATTATTCGAGTTACTACTACAAAGTATCCATAAGTTTATTAAATATCCATATTGTTTAAGACAAACATCTAAGAACTGCGACTAAAGGTTTCATGGTGTGTTGGTTTAATGTGAAAGTTGAAGCATTATTTGCCCTATTCTGCTCTACTGATAGTTTCATCTTAGGACTTTAATCCGTTTCTGAGATGTTGGTGATAAGCCCTTTCGAAAATCTGCATATACCTATTGTGTTTTGATTTAACATAACTTCTCAAACAGCAGTCCCTGAAAATTCTACAGTAATACTATTAGCCTTCGGCATAGTAGTACGAATAGGAGTAGTAGGGCGACTACTGCTTGTAATAGTTGTATGCATATACAACTATTTATGAAAATTTTTCAATCAACATTAACCCCATCCTTGAGGGTGACCACAGTCGACAAACATTTTTCCATCTTTTGGCTCTCCTGAAAAGTTAGAAAACTATCATATGTCGCGGTTGTTATTATCACAGCCGAATTGCTGCATGGAAAGCTGTCAAATACAGCTTGCGTTCCTATTTCTGCTTTGGAATCACTAATTGATTATGTTCTTTTGTTTTTGAGTTGTTTTTCCATTTATTTTTTAATGTGTAAACAGTTTTTTTCGTAAGCTCCTCCTCCAAAAAAAATAGGCTCCTCTCAATTATTAATCTGAGAATAAAAATTGATCAGCACATACCCCTTTTCCTAATTCTAAATCGTCCAACTCTTTTTATGTTATCTAAAGTCTCCCTTAGTCTGATACGTATCATCCCTACAACCCCTCAACATTTTACGAAAATTCGTCCTTAATACCTTTACCCTCATTTTTAGTATTAATATTTTCAAATTAATGCTTCGGTATAGTAAATTTTCAAATTAATGCTCTAGCCTATTCCTGAGATATAGCTGTTACACTCTTTAAATAGTCTGCCTCGAAATACTGTATTATGATTCAGTTTAGTATTCATCCCAAAATTTCCTGAAAGTTTCACAATAACAGCCTTAGCTTCAAAAGAACTTCAACTACTACTAGTAGTAGAAGTCATAGTAGCAACAGCTTTAGAAGTAACAATAGCGGTACTACCTGTAATAATAGTAGTAAAGAATGCACATAAGGTCTTTTTTTTAGTTCAAGACCCCCTATAATATGATATGTAAGGTTAAACTTAATTCCCTAAATTGTTACTGGGATACTGCTGATACAACTTTTGACAACGTCCGAGCAAAGATTGTGTTTTGCTATAGTTCATCATCCCCCTTAACATTCCCTGAAAGTTTCATGTTTATAACCTTAGCCTCAGTAGTAGTAGTCGTAGTAAAATTAGCAACAGAAGTGATAGTAGCAGTGAGTATAGAGTGCTTTTATCTTAATTCAAGATCCCTTTTAGCACACCCTAAAAGTTTCAGCTTAATACTCCTAACTGTTCCTAAGACGTTGTTCATATATCCTTTTCACAACCAGAATGCACATGGTGTGTTTTATTTCGTTTAACATTCCTTAAAAATTTTTCTGAAAGTGTCATCTAAATTTAGCCTAAGTAAAGGTAGTAGTCATAGGAGCAGGAATAGTAGTAATAGTGGTAACATAAAAATAGTGCTCTTTGTTGTTGAAAATTCCTCTCAACAGGCACTAATAGTTTCAACCTAATATTCTTTGCCATTCTAAAGATATTGCTTGTAAGCCCGTTTGACAACCTGTATGCATATTTTGAGTTATGATTTATTTGAAATTAACTCTAATCTTTTCCCGAAAGTCTCATCTTTATACAATTAGTGTCGAAATTAGCAATAACCAAGCAGAAACAGTATAAGCAGAATGCTCATAGTTCCTTTTGGCTAGTTCCAAATCGGCCTCAACATAATCTGAAAGTTTCAACTTAATCATCTAAACCGTTCATGAGACATTACTGATACAACCTTTTGAAAATCTAGAAAATCCTAATGTGTTTTGGTTTAGTTCAATATTCCCCAAACCATTCCCTGAAAGCTTCACCTAAATACCCTTTGCTTCAGCATAATCAATAGTAGCACCATTAACAGCAATATGCACATAGGATCTTTTTTTTCTAACTTCTCCCTTAACAGGCGCTAAAAGTTTTCTACTTACTATCCAAAACAGTTCCTAGGGCATTGTTTATACGCACTTTTGACTACCAGCATACGAATAGTGCCTTATTCAGTTCAACATGCTCTCTATATTCCCTGAAATTTTCAATTCACACCCGAGATTCAATAGTAGTAGTAGTAGCAATAGTTAAAGAAGTAGCAGTGCTATTAGTAACAATAGCAGTGGTAGTCTTTTCAAAATGAAAAAGTTAACTTTTGGATAGCTCAACGTTTCCCACAACAAGCTGAATAACTTCATACTCCAACCCGTTCCGAAGACTTAGCTGATGAGCCTATTCAAAAATATATATTATAGTGTTTTGATTTAGTTCAGCTTTACCCTAAATACTCCTTGAAATTTTCAAATTTGCCTTAATAACAGTCATGGTAGTAGTAGTAGCAGTATAAGTATTAGTAATAGTGTTTGCAGTAGAACTTGCAGCCTTTCAAAAAACGCCTATGAAAAATCTAAAAAAAACTCCTCTGGTTTTGGTTTCACCTCTTAGCTTAAAGAGCAATGCAATAAGTAAAAGTTGGCTTCCTCATATATGGAACAACTTATGTTCATTTTTAGTCTTAGTGTAGCTACTTACTTTATAGTTGGATAAACAAAAAAAAATAAAAGAAGTGTTCCATTGTAGCATCTCTGACCCATGAAAAATCTCAGAGAACTTTTCTGGTCTCATTTTCATCTCTTAGCGTAATCAGCAAGGCATTCAATAGTCGTTCGTTCCCATGGTATTAGAATGTCATTAAGAAAAATAAAACTCTTACCAATGAAAAATCTAAAAAATCCTCTAGTCTTGGTTTCACCTCATAGCGTAAACAGCGAGGCATTCAATAGTTGTTTTATTCATGTTATTAGAATGTCATTAAGAAAAATAAACTCCGGCCTATAAAAAGTCTCAAAAAATTCCTTTGGTCTTGGTTTCACCTCTTAACGTAAACAGCGAGGCAAACAATAGTCGTTCTTTTCCATGCTATTAGAAATTCATTAAGAAAAATAAAACTTTGGCCTAAAAAAGTCTTGGTCTTGGTTTCACCTCTTAGCGTATACAGCGTGCCAATAAGTACAGGTTTGCTTCCTTATATACGGAACAACTTCTTTTCATTTTTTGGTCTTAATGTACCTCCTTACTTTATAGTTGGATAAACAAAAAAAATAAAAGAGATATCCCATTGTTGCATCTCTGACCTATGAAAAATATCAAAAACTCCAGTGGTCTTGGTATCACTTCATAGTAAGCAGCAAGGAATTCAATAGTCGCTCTTTTCCATGCTGTTAGGATGTCATTAAGAAAAATTAACTCTGGCCTATGAAAAACCTCAAAAACTACTCTGGTCTTGGTTCCACCTCTTAGTGTAAACAGCGAGGCATTTAGGTAAAAATATCTAAGTTAAAAAAGAAATTCTAAGTTGAAAAAAATCCAAGTTAAACAACAAAAAATTCTAAGTTAAAAAGAAAAAAAAACAAGTTAAAAAAGGGTGAGTGGGGGATTGAGGTGGGGGTGGGCATTGAGGTCCTGGAGGAGGCCATGAGGCCCTGGAGGGGTAAATGAGGAGCAAAACTGATGCGCAAGCCCTATAATGGAAAACCAGTGTGCTCGGGATCATTACATTACAAGAAAGGATAACTGGTCAGCTGTAGTAATTCAATTTTTGGGACCAAAACAAGCGTCATTGACCATCAAAAGAATATGTCTGTCTAGTAAACATCTCAAATCACTTTTGTATGCATATTCTCGGAGTGATGCCAAAATAGTGCCCGGAAACAATTCACTGATAGTTTTTACCAAATATCTAACTCCAATGAGAAATCCATTACGCAATTAACTTGTTACGATATAGTAACACTTAACAACACATTGATTGCCTAGAATGTATTTAAAAGAGCAATATAGCATCAATGACTTGTTGGCTAAGTTGACTAAGTTGTCGTTCTTTCACCATAGGAAATCTTGGGTCTCACGTTCGTTACCTACACCAGACAAAAATTTTCATAGTATCAATAGAAAAACTGCTTAGTGGCTGAAAAAATTAACTATTGGGAAAGAAAAAATTTCTTCATCTATAGCCGTGGTTACCAATAACGCCATCTATGACTTTGGTTATGTAGTTGGGAGCACAGGGGGAATCCCCGTTCTTGTAGTGTTAAAAAAGTGTTGGTACTGGGACTTAAAGTGGTAGGGTTCCTATAGGAGCCATTGAAGGGATACTACTTCCAGTATAGAAAATATGGACTATTTAGCTCAGAAAAGATTCTAAATAATGGCGAATTGTTAATAGCTTTCTCTTACTTTACTTTTAATTTCATCTCCCAGGACAGAGATACATAGATTTTTGGTTCTTCTACTTAAGTAGACTCCTTAATGGAGACGACAGACACAATTTTCGTAACAAGCTTTGAAATTAGGAAAACGTCGACTTGAGAGATGGATGAGCTGATAAAACTTCCATCCTTCCGCTGAATCAGATCCTTTAAAAGCTATTCGTCATTGATTTGAGTATATCGTGCTGGCTAGAAGGACATATGAAACACAGTGATTCTCTTGGTAGGCTTGAACCAGCTAAAATTTAGATTTTGCTCAATTCGCAATTTTTCTGAAATTTTGCCACCAAAAACAAACTTACAGACGAAAAAAATATTTGATCATCCGAGTAATACTGCTTATATTCATTTGCAATAAAATCTATTTTATCAACGATTAGTTTAAACCCAAAGAGAGAATTGGGCTGGAACCCCACTATTATTCCGCCACTGCAAATAGTGTTACACACGCAATATTAGGGTGGGCAGGTTGTGGAACATTGGTTGGGGCTTCAAATTTTACTGATATACCTTTAATCTAATAATTTGCAATACACTTAGACGAGAATATCCTCCACACTGATTGCTCAATTCATTACTTACTTAGAATTAGGACTTCCCACGCCGGTCGACGAATAAGGCGGCAAAAATGACTCTCCGCAATGACTTCTAGAGCTTTTTCGGCCAAAGTTCATCAAGGGTTGTTCTTGAGAGCACTGCGTCTTTTTCTAGGCATCTTACAAGTGTAGCCTTCTGTGTTCTGTGCCGTCTAACTCCTGGAGGAGTCCAACACGAAATATCATGAGGCAAACGATGCTACCCATTCTAACCATGTGTCCCAAATATCACCACTGCGTTTTTTATGACTTTATCAATAGCGATTGGCTTATTGGTCTCCTCTCTAATGAATGAGTTGGTAATTTTGTCCGTCCAGCTGATTCCAAGAATACGTCGAAGACATTCATAATTAACCTTGTTTTTCCCCTCTTATCAACAATTGTAGTTAATCACGCAAATTTGATTGACATTGTTATGTATGAGAACTCACGAACACGTCGAAGGAATGAAGAACGACCAAAAATGGATTAAGATGGCTGAATATCTGCAATAATAGTACTTTTTTCCTGCAAATTAATTACAAGGAATCGATATACAGCACGTCTTCTCCATACTTCCTTAATGATGGGCTTCAATAATCCTTTTAAAAACTTCCATAAAAAATTTGGGTTAATATAAATTGTCAAAAATAGAGATTTCAGGCCTGAAAAAATGATCGGAAACCTTGATCTTCACTTACTATGGTAGCAGAAAGACCTTAGGAATTCTTGAGGTAGTCATCGCCACTGGAATACTTCGACTGTAAAAGCTATAGCGAATGAAATGTTGTCATCTCAGTTTTGCTTCTTTGATGTTCGTGAACGGGTATTTAAACAACGGCATTATCACATCATCTTGTGAGAGCAAGAATGTCGTAACTGAACTTCTTTTGAATTCCGAGAAAAACACAGTTGAAAAATCTGTTTATGTGTAGCTGAACATATGATAAATAGAAAAAAGAATGAAAAACCAATTTAAAGCCGCTGTTAAAAGAGACCTGCTGGTAGAATCTTGGTTATGTTAAATGAAGTTTACTAGGCCAGGTTTACTAGGTCAAATGGAAAACGGATACATTTTTGCTCGTCCTTTTTTTTCTAAGGTAGCTACGACAAAATGGCAGGATATCACAAGGGTTCCTTTTCCGCTTTGTTACGACAATTTTTCAGCAATCGCCAAGGCTTATCTTGGTGTTCAGACGTAGCGTTTCTACCTTTTTGTACTACTTTAACTGTTTACACTGAATTTAATACAAAGTGATTATAATGTGACTTCAGAAATTTGAACTACTAGGTAAAAAAAGAAGGAAGGTACGTGATTTAGTCTTTACTAAATACCTTTCCCCCTTCTCAGATTTTTCGATGGGAGGAAGGGGGTTACAACCTCTTCTTCTGGGCATGCTGTGTATACTACAGTGGGTTGGATGTTGTTGTCTCGATCCATGCGTGCAAAAATGCACTTGTAGTACTCCACATTTAGAGGAGAGATAAACCTGTAGACTGATCGCACATCTTTGATTATTCAATAGAAATAACAAGTTTGAAATCCAACAGGTTTGGCATCACAAGAAACTCAGCCAGTTTTGTGGAAGAAGTATGTTCCATTGGCTTAAGTTTATCCTCCACAGCAATGTTTATCTCAGACACGGATCCATCAGAAAAAGACAGTTTACAGCCGAATCTTTTTAAGCAGCTTCGTGTAAATTGAAATTTTTTAACTTTGGAAACCGGAATATTAGCGCACTTATAGATTTTGGAGGCTTGCTGAATATCCAGCCCTTTTTTCATTTGAATAATGATGTACGGGTGCTTCATATTAGCTTTTTGCGATGATTGACCAATTCAAATGTTGAATTTTTTTTCTTTATACTTCAAACTTCTGTTAATATAACTATGGACTAGATCTACTTTCTATATGCTCGAGTGACCTGGTTCACAGTATTTCATGAAAACTTTCAACAGTCTAGGGCATTTACGAAGTACATCTTGCACGGCGAAGCTCATGAATACATTTCGGTTCTGTGGCACACATAAATCAAACCATGATAATCTCAGAAACATCAGGTTTGCTAGATATAATTCATTCAGCCTTTTAGACAACACCACTGGCTATTTCGTTTGCTCCATGACCTGCAACTATTTCAGGCCATATTACGCATTACACTTCTATGTCTTCCCAGAAGTCCGTTGATATGAGAATACACCCGTCAAGTTATATGTCGTAATTTTTTGTTTGTAGAGAAATGATGGAGCATTACCACGAAGAAGCACAAATACGTTTTCAAGGTAAAAGCATAGAACAGGTGAGGAATTATTAGTCATATCCTTTTTTCTCTCCTTTTTTGTCTCAGCCTTGCTAATGGTATGTCGTTCAACACTCTTCTTTTTAGGTTCTGGCAGCTCAATTCCATATTTTTCTGCAACAAGTTTCTCTTCACATATGTCTTTTTTGGGCTTATGGAAACCCAGATTGTAATTTCGGTTGAAAATATTCCTGTAAATCCTAGAAGACACTGGAGTGCTTCCTTCATCTCTACAGACTTCTAAATAAAGTTCATAAATTTTGGATACATTCAAAGCTACATCTAAACATTCTGTCATTGAGTCTGACCTACGGTAGTGAGACTCCATTTTTGGAAAGGTATCAATATGTCTTTTCACTGTCCTGGTGTCTTCTTTCTTTATTTTGTTACAGAAAGTCTTAACTACATTTCGTCGAGGCGTACCTGTACCAGTTGTCCTATTATCCTTCTGAAAATAGTTTATTCGTTGTTTGGAAATATCAAGAGTTGCCAGAAAAAAGTTTTTACAAACTCATCTTGGAATACCTTTTCCTGTGAAATAGTATCTTCCGGTGGATTTCCTTAGAGTTTCTACCTTTTTGTTCCATTTATTTTTATCAAACTTCACAGTTTTCAAGTAGAAAATTTTCTTCTCTTGTGCACTGAGTTTCCAGAAGTCCTCAAAGAAAGATTGCGCTTCTAATCCGCAATGAATGTGATCCGCAATTCCAAATAAATGTGAAAAAACTACTATCCGAGCTAATATCACAAGACTACGATTCAGTCACTGGAAAGAAATTTAACGATACACTAAATTTTATTTAGTCTTCTCCAATGCTCTCTTAGTTAAATTATTCAAACTGGCCAATTATACAACAAAAGTCAAGTCGGATAAAATGAATTATATCTCTTGTTTCCAAAGGGACTGAACGCCTAACTTGGGCAAGATATTGCCCAAGTTAATGTAACTCCAAGATGAGGTACTGTAACTCCAACTTCTAAAAAGCTCTGAAAAGGGAGGGGAGGAATTTGCAGAAAAGATTAAATGGGATATGGAAATTGAACAATAGTTGAACTGAATAGTTAAAATCCAAGCAAAGTCGGAGAAAAATTCACATCCATAGCCTATTGACCTTCATGAAAAATTAATTGCTCAAAGCTTTAGTGCAAAATGCAAGATCTTACTTTATTTGAGATTTTCGTTCGCAATACTGCATTTTAAATTCTTTGCCATTTCATCCATTCCTATGCAATTCTACGTTAAATTTTTTAGTTGATTTTCCAACCCTCCATATTTTTATGGTTGCTTCATTCTCTGGTAATAAAAGCAAGGGGTATTACCACCAATTAACACAAGCTGAACCAGATACCCTTCTTTTGTGTACAACTATTCCATGGTTTATGTTTTATTTTCGTTCAACTGTTTTCGGTATATATATATATTTTTTAATCTCTCCAGTAAACATAATTGTTAATTTTTTACAATTGTAAAATTATTATCTGACTCAGAGAAGCGTTGGATGATGCGCCCCCGACGACGCATTGCACTTCTGACCAAATGCAGAAAAAATCAGAGAATCAGTACTGCACACCATTGCTCAGCACGCGAAACAGAAAAAGTTTAAAAAAAAGTCAGAAGTAAATGATATGTCTGAGACGAACTTTCGCTTATGGTTTTGTGAAATATTTATTGTTTTTATTTACGTCTATATTTGTTTCTACATCTTTTATAAGTGTAAAAAAATGAATAAGTAATTTGGTAAAAGAGGAAAAAAAGGGAAAACATTGTTCAGAATTGAGGTTTCTGTATTTTGACCAACCATAGAAAATTGATTTTTCCCTCTGCCCCTTAGGATACGTTCGGTGACATCTTATTTATTTGCAAAGCCAACTTTGTTTGAAGACAATAAACTGCATTAGAAAAGGCAATGAAAATTTTCTTTGTCCTTCCAGTTATTTAACAGAACGTGAATTGAATTTTTGTGAATTGCGTGATTAAGATAGCTAGGACATACTTTAAGGATAAAGAATGACATATTGTCAAATATTGTCCGTTTCGGTCATCATATAGGGCCAAGCAAAAAGCAGACCGTCCCGAATGGATGGAATGCTGGAGGTGTGTGCTGGAAAGATATACACCAAGCGCTATCGACACATTAACAACATCTCAAATGCTAATAAAAAAAAGTGGCTTCATAACAGTGGGGAAGAAACACGGTTTTGTAGTATTGCTATGTCTTGAACGAATGTCTTACGCCTTGACAATCCTGTTCGTTTGCAACTCGATACAATTGACGTTTTTAGCAATCTGAGTTTTCTTCTCTGTAAATTCATCTATTTTCACGAATTTTTCTGGATAAAGCGAGTGCTTTGTCATATTTTCTTTTTTATAATTTTCTGTTCTTAATAATTCTTTTTCGATTTTTAGGATACTGTAAAGCTTGATTGGGATGGAAAGGGGACGAGACAAAATATATTGCCAATTATAGTTCAGACTGGTAATGGAGAAGCGCATTTCTTCGATGTCCCTTAAGATTTGGTTCTATAGGTATCACTTCACCACCCCAATAGAATGGGATGAGGCCGTGAGAACGGATTATAAAGAAATTGGAGCTTCTCTGGATGGTGTAAAGAGGGAAGCTTGAAATATATTGGAATCGAGCAGTGCGCACAGTTGTGTTGGCTTTAACCCATTAATGCCCAAGGCAAGATACAGATGAAATATCTCCAAAAGCTTTACAGGATCGACTACTCGGAGTCTAACTTAAATTTTAGTACAGAAATTAAAATTTAACACCAATCCCAACAGCAGCAGCAACATGTTCCCATTTGGGAACACTGGGCGGGAATGGGATGAAAACTTATAAATTCTACTTCATTTATCTTAAAGGAAAGTAAGTGAAAACAGAACTAAGCATAAAACTGTTCAAAACATTGATGAAGATGAAGACGAACTCCACACTTTACTCTCTAATCGTGAACTTTTCTTGCAAACAACACAAAGTCCCTACCAGACGAGAGAGTGGCTCACATATTTTTGGGGGAAAATCTTCAAAGTGCCAGAGCTGCCTGGGTTGGAACTCGGTACGTGGAATGTTTCATTGTTTAAAAGTCCCTGGACAACCTTTATGATGAAATCAAGCTGGCTGATTCTTTCGTTTTCATCATCCTCGTGAAGATGACGATAAAACTTCCAGGAAGAAACAAGTAGTATACACAGAGGGTTTTGTCCAATAACCCAATACCTATCGATTGTTCCTATCGATTTACAGTCAAAGTAGCCTCTCTCTCGCTTTTTTAGCTTTTTTGAGTCTTCTAAGTCACATCCTATTAATCCGTTTTCTGGCACAGTTCCTGCAGCACGGAGTCCAAGATGGTGAAGGTCATCAAGTAGGTCATAACTAGCAAAGAAATTATCAAAAAAGAGGTCATGAGGGGTTGGTGTTTTTGGTACAGACAACAAAGATGTCACAACTCGAAAACCAAGTGGGCCGATAGTTTGCTCGGTAGTTTTCCCGCAGTACATCTGAATATGAAAGGGAAAGCCATGACTACATGCAAATATCCAAGCCTTATAACTAAATCTCATTGGTTTGCCTCTTATGAACATCTTGCAACTATGCCTCCCGAAAAAGGGGATCATTTGCTCATCATCTGATAACTTACAACAAAAAGTCCCAAATTTTTTAATTTTCTTATTTACCAGATCAATCAAAGGCCTGACTTTGGCCATTTTGTCAGCCGTATCCAGATTCTCATTATCTGCAAAGTTCAAGTACTTCTTAATTTTTTTGAATTTATTTCTGCTCATCGCTTTTCTGACCATGGGAATACAAACATCATCTGATCTGGATCAGTCTAATCTTTCACTTGTCAGCTTATGGTATCCTGATAGAAACATGATGGCCACAAAAGAGTCTAAGTCGTTGAAATCATAGGCAGTGCAATCGCGCTGCCTAAGTAAAGAACGATGTTGGCACAATGTATTATTATTATTATATTTTCTTTTTTTCTATACAAGGGCACTTCGTATCGAAGGAGTAGCCATAGAAACTTGGAAAAAGGCTCATTCGATTGGTAATTGGAACAGCTAGTGCTCTTTTTAATAGTCGAAAGTGATTGGAGGGCAACTAGCCCCCCCCCCATGCCCTTCATTCCCCCAAACACATCCAATCAAAATTTTGAGATAGCCATTTTGTTCACCGTAGTTGATGTCCAGATAAAAATTATGTTTTGAGGAGGTTTCTCCCCCACAACCCTCAGGGCAAGGGTTTTAAGTTATGCCCTGGGGGCATATAAGAACGATGTTGGGACAATGTATTATTTATTATTTTTTCCTTTAGACCAGGGCACTTCGTATCGAAGAAGTTGTCGTTGAAAATTCAAAAAGGGCTCATTCAATTTGAAATTGGAGTGGCTTGTGCCCTTTTTAATAGTCGAAAGGAATTGGAAGGTAACTAACACCCTGTCCACGCCCACCATTTTCTGAAACACATCCAGTCAAAATTTTGAGATTACCATTTTGTTCAGCGTAATTGATTTCCAGATAGAAAATATGTTTTTGAGGAGGTCACTCCCGCAAAACCCCCAGGACAAGGATTAAATGTTATGCCCTGGGGGCATAAAAGAACGATGTTTGCATAATGTATTATTTGTTATTTTTTTCCTTTAGACCAGGGCACTTCGTATCGAAGAAGTTGTCGTAGAAACTTCAAAAAGGGCTCATTCAATTGGAAATCGGATTGGCTTGTGCCCTTTTTAATAGTCGAAAGGGATTGGATGGCAACTAACCCGCCTTCCACGCCCACCATTTCCCGAAAAACATCCAATCAAAATTTTGAGATAGCCATTTTGTTCAGCGTAGTTGATTTCCATATAGAAATTATGTTTTTGAGGAGGACACTCCCCAACAGCCCTCAGGGCAAGGGTTGTAAGTTATACCCTGGGGGCATATAAGGTTTTTATTGAAAGCTTTGTCGTAGAAACTTAAAAAAAGGTTCATTTGATTGGAAATTCAAAGGGCTAGTTCAATAGGCAACTAACCTCCCTCTCCCACCCACCTTTTCCCCAAACACATCCAATCAAAATCTTAAGATGGCCATTTTGTTCAACGTAGTTGAAAGTTCTGGAAATTAGGCCTTTGAGGATGGCAACCACCCGCCCCCCCCCTAGAGCCCTCAGGGCAAGGATTTTAAGTTATGCCCTGGGGGGATAGAAGGTTTTTATAGAACACGTTGTCGTAGAAACTCCAAAAAGGGCTCATTCAATAGGAAATTGAAACGGGTAGTGCCCTTTTTCATAGTTGAAAGTAATTGGAAAGCATCTAACACCCCTTCCACGCCCATCATTTCCCCAAACACCTCCAATCAAAATTTTGAAATAGCCATTTTGTTCCGCGCAGTTTAACGTTCAGGAAATTATACCTTTGAGCAGGACACTCCCCGTACAGTCTTCAGGGCAAGGGTCATAAGTTATGCCCTGGGGGCATATAAATTTTTCCCGAAACACATCCAATCAAAATTTTGAGATAGCCATTTTGTTCAGCGTAGTTGATTTCCATATAGAAATTATGTTTTTGAGGAGGACACTCCCCAACAGCCCTCAGGGCAAGGGTTGTAAGTTATGCCCTGGGGGCATATAAAGTTTTTATAGAAAGCGTTGTCGTAGAAACTTGAAAAAAGGTTCATTCGATTGGAAATTCAAAGGGCCAGTTCAAAAGGCAACTCACCCCCCTCTTCCGCCCACCTTTTCCCCAAACACACCCAATCAAAATCTTAAGATGGCCATTTTGTTCAACGTAGTTGAAAGTTCTGGAAATTTGGCCTTTGAGGATGGCACCCCCCCCCCCCCCCCCACAGCCCTCAGGGCAAGGATTTTAAGTTATGCCCTGGGGGGATAAAAGGTTTTTATAGAACACGTTGTCGTAGAAACTCCAAAAAGGGCTCATTCAATAGGAAATTGAAATGGGTAGTGCCCATTTTAATAGTCGAAAGTAATCGGAATGCATCTAACATCCCTTCCACGCTCACCATTTCCCCAAACACCTCCAATCAAAATTTTGAAATAGCCATTTTATTCCGCGCAGTTTAAAGTTCAGGAAATTATACCTTTGAGCAGGACACTCTCCGTACAGTCTTCAGGGCAAGGGTCGTAAGTTATGCCCTGGGGGCATATAAAATTTTATTGAAATCTTTGTCGTAGAAACTTGAAAAAGGGCTCATTCGATTGGAAATTCAAAGGTCTAGTGCCACTTATTAACAGTCAAAAGTGATTTTAGGGCCAATAACCCTCCTCTCACGCCCACCTTTTCCCCAAACATATCCAATCAAAATTTTTAGATAGCCATTTTGTTCAGCGTAGTTGATTCCCAGATAGAAATTATGTTTTTGAGGAGGATACTCCACCACAGCCCTCAGGGCAGGGATGGCAAGTTATACCCTGGGGGCATATGAGGGTTTTATAGAACGCCTTGTCTAGAAACTTCAGAAAGGGCTCATTCGATTGGAAATTGAAATGGCTAGTGCCCTTTTTAACAGTCAAAAGCTATTGGAAGGCAATTAACACCCCTTCCACGCCCATTATTTCCCCGAACACATCCAATCCAAATTTTGAAATATCCATTTTGTTCCACGCAATTTAAAGTTCAGGAAATTAGACCTTTGATTAGAACACTCCCCCCAGTCTTCAGGGCAAGGATTATAAGTTTTTAATTGAAATCTTTGTCGTAGAAACTTGAAAAGGAACTCATTCAATTTAAGGATATCAATTTAAGGTCTTTAAGGATGAAAACCCCTCCCCCTCCCACAGCCCACAGGGCAAGGGTTGTAACTTATGCCCTGGGGGCATATAAGGTTTTTACAGAAAGCAATTTTGTAGAAACTTCAAAAAGGGCTCGTTAAATTGGAAATTGAAAGGACTAGTGCCCTTTTAATAGTCGAAAATGATTGGAGGGCAACTAACCCCTCTCTCACGCCCACTATTTCCCCAAACAGATTCAATCAAAATTTTGATATATCTATTTTGTTCAACGTAGTCGAAAGTTCTGGAAATTAAGTCTTTTAGGATGATAACCCTATAGGGCTCATTGGATTGGAAATTGGAGTGAATAGTACCCTTTGTATTAGTCGAAAGTGATTGGAGGGCAACTAGCCCCACCTCCACGCCCATCAATCTCTCAAACACATCCAATCAACATTTTGAGATACCCATTTTGATCAGCGTAGTTGATTTCCAGATAGAAAATATGTTTTTGAGGAGGACACTCCCCCTTAACCCTCAGGGCAAGGGTTTTAAGTTATGTCCAGGGGGTAAATAAGAACGATGTTGGCACAATGTATTATTTTTTTTCTCCTTTAGAGCAGGGCACTTTGTATCAAAGAAGTTATCGTAGAAACTTCGAAAAGAGCTCATTCAATTGGAGATTGGAGTGGCCTGTTCCCTTTTCAATAGTCAAAAGTGATTGTAAGGCAACTAACACCCCTTCTACACCCACCATTTCCTGATTACATCCAATAGAAATTTTGAGATAGCAATTTTGTTCAGCGTAGTTGATTTCCAAATAGAAATTCTGTTTTTGAGGAGGAAACTCCCCCACAGTCCTCAGACCAAGGGCTGTAAGTTATGCACTGGGGGCTTGTAAGATTTTAGTAGAAGGCGTTGTCGTAGAAACTTAAAAAAAGGCTCATTCGATTGGAAATTCAAAGGGCTAGTGCCCTTTTTAATAGTCGAAAGTGATTGGAGGGCAACTAACCCCCCTCTCACGCCACCTTTTCCCTAAACACATCCAATCAAAGTTTTGAGATAGCCATTTTATTCAACGTAGTTTTAAGTTCTCTAAATTAGGTCTTTGAGGATGGCAACCCCCCCGAGCACTAAGGGCAAGGGTTGTAAGTTATGCCCTGGGGGCATATGAGGTTTATATAGAACGCGTTGTTGTAGAAACTTCAAAAAGGGCTTATTCGATTGGAAATTGAAATGAATAGTGCCCATTTTCATAGTCGAAAGTGATTGGAAGGCAACTAACACCCCTTCCACGCCCACCATTTCCCCAAACAGATCCAATCAAAATTTGTGATAGACATTTTGTTCCACGCAGTTTAAAATTCAAGAAATTATATCTTTGAGGAAAACACTCCCCCAACAGTCGTCAGGGGAGGGGTTATAAGTAATACCCTGGGGCATATAAGGTTTTTAATTCAAATCTTTGCCATAGATACTTGAATAAAAGGCTCATTCGATTGGAAATTCAAAGGGCTGGTGCCCTTTTTAATAGTCGAAAGTGATTTCAGGGCAACTAACCCCCCTCTCACGCCCATCTTTTCCCAAACCACATCCAATCAAAATTTTTAGATAGCCATTTTATTCAATGTACTTGAAAGTTTTTGAAATTAGGTTTTTAAGGTTGACAACCCCTGCCGCCAAAGCCCCCAGGGCAAGGGCTGTAAGTTATGCCCTGGGGGCATATAAGGTTTTATTGAAAGCGTTGTCGTAGAAACTTCAAAAGGACTCATTCAATTGGAAATTGAAAGGGCTAGTGCCTTTTTTAAAAGTTAAAAGTGATTGGAGAGCAAATAACGCCCCTCTCAAGCCCACTATTTTCCAATCACATCCAATCAAAATTTTGGGATATCCATTTTGTTCATCGTAGTTGAAAGTTATGGAAATTAGGTCTTTTAGGATGATAACCCCCTCAGAGCCCTCAGTGCAAGGGTTGTAAGTTATGCCCTGGGGCATATAAGGTCTATATAGAAAGTTGTTGTAGAAATCATAGGCAGCGCAACTGCGCTGCCTAAGTAAAAAAAGATGTTGGTACAATGTACTATTATTGTTTTGTTTTCTTTTTCCATACCAGGGCACTTCGTATCGAAGGAGTTATCGTAGAAACTTCTAAAAGGGCTCATTCGATTGGAAATTGGAGTGGCTAGTGCCCTTTTTAACAGTCAAAAGTGACTGGAGTGCAACTAACCCCCCCCCCCCATGCCTATCATTCCCCCAAACACATCCAATCAAAATTTTGAGATAGCCATTTTGTTCAGCGTAGTTGATTTCCCGATAGAAAATATGTTTTTGAGGAGGACACTCGCCCTCAAACAAGGCGGTATGCGAAATAGTGAAAGAACCCTTCATTTACAATAGATTAATTAAAAAAAACTTTCCACAAATAAGGTTTTCAAAGAAAAGTAAAGAACTCCATTAAACAAAAATGAGCAAAAATAAAATCAAATAATCTACCAAGCAGAAAACTACCACAAATCAGCATCGATAAATAAATGAAACCAAAAACGAACAGAGATTACGATAAATAACCTAGTCAAACTCAAAACGAGCAGAAATTAACAAGAGTAGGGCTCAAAACCCCTATGCCTTCCCAAGGCCAGAACAAAATTTGCACTACTCAAAAAAAAACAAATGAATGTGAATTGTCAGTTTAATATACATATACTGATATTTAGTAATCAAAATGTTAATATTAGTTGGTCTAACATAAGTTGGGCTGAAAAACCCTATGCCTTCCCAAGGCCAGAACAAAATTTCCACTTTACTGAAAAAAATGTAAATGTTTTTACTTTAATAACTTTAATAAATCAATAATATTAACATTTTGATTGCTAAATATCAGTATATGTATATTAAACTGACAATGCACATTCATTTGTATTTTTTCAGTAAAGTGCAAATTTTGTTCTAGCCTTGGGAAGGCATAGGGGTTTTGAGCCCAATTTATGTTAATTTCTGCTCGTTTTGTGTTTGACTCTGTTATTTATTGTCATTTCTGTTCGTTTTGGGTTTCATTTATTTATCGGTGCTGATATGTAGTAGTTTTATGCTTCGTAGATTATTTGATTTTATTTTTGCTCATTTTTTGTTTAATGGAGTTCTTTACTTTTCTTTGAAAACTTATTTTGTGGAAAAAGGTTTTTTTAATTATGTTCTGTTCGTTTTATATTGACATAGTCTTTTCAGGGAAAAAGAAAATAATATTTTTAATTTTTGTTTTTTTTTAAGATTTTATAGTTTGACCTGCTATTTGTATGCAGGAGAAAAGTTTTCATCAATTTTTAACACAATGCACCCTTTTAAAAATCTGGACGCAAATAGAAGTGTTTAATTTTGTTTCATACCTCCTCTAGTTGACCTGAAATGGAAAACTTGATACCATTCTAAAAAATATATGTTTATTTTCTTTGATAGCTTGGATACACTTACGCTAATTTGATTTGGTTAAATTTTAAGAGCAGAAGTAGCACCGAAAGTTTGAACATAATACCCTCAGTCGTTCTTGGGATACTGCAGAGAGGCCTTATTGGGAATCAGCATTAATGCAGTGCATTTTGATTTAATCTTAAGGCAACATATAGTCTTTAAACATAATGGGCAAATGAGATGGTGGGCTTTGGAGGGGGATTAGTTGCCCTCCAATCACTTTCGACTATTAAAAAGGGCATCAGCCCTTTCTATTTTCAATCGAATGAGCCCTTTTCGAAGTTCTCACGACACCTCCTTCGATACAAAGTGCTCTGGTCTAAACAACAACAACAACAAAAAATAATACATTATACCCACATCGATCATAACTATAAAAATGTCAAGCTTTCCTATCACTTTCGACTATTAAAAGGGCACTAGGCCTTTCGATTTCCAATCGAATGAGCCCTTTTTGAAACGACAACGCTTTCTATAAAAACCTTATATGCCCCAGGGCATAAATCACAACCCTTACCCTAAGGGCTGTTAGGGTGGTTGTCATCCTCTAAGACCTAATTTCCAGAACTTTCAACTACGTTAAACAAAATGGCTATCTCAAAATTTTGATTGGATGTGTTTGGGGAAATAATGGGCGTGGAAGGGGTGTTAATTGCCTTCCAATTACTTTTGACTGTTAAAAAGGGCACTAGCCATTTCAATTACCAATCGAATGAGCCCTTTCTGAAGTTTCTAGACAAGGCGTTCTATAAAAACCTCATATGCCCCCAGGGTATAACTTACCTCATATGCCCCCAGGGTATAACTTACAAGTGTTCGGGGAAATGGTGGGCGTGAGAGGGCTGTTAGTCGCTCTCCAATAACTTTCAACTATTAAAAATGGCCGTTTGAAGTTTCGCGACAACACTTTCAATAAAAAACCTTAAATACCCCCAGGCTATAACTTAAAACCCTTGCCCTGAGGGCTGGGGGGGGGGCTATAATTCTCAAAGATCTAATTTCCAGAACTTTCTACTACGTTGAACAAAATGACTATCTGAAGATTTTGATTGGTTGTGTTTGGAGGAATGGTGGAAGTGACAGGGGGTTAGTTACCCTCCAATCATTTTCAACTATTAAACAGGGCACTAGCCCTCTCAATTTCCAATTGAATGAACCCCTTTTGAATTTTTACGACAACTCTATCAATAAAAACCTTATATGCCCCCAGGGCATAACTTACAACCTCTTCCCTGGGGGTTCTGGGGGTTTTGACATCCTTAAATACATAATTTCCAGAACTTTCAACTACGTTAAACAAAATGGCTATCTCTAAACTTTGATCGAATATTTTTGGGGAAATGATGGGTGTTAGAGGGGGGCTAATTACTCTCCACTCACTTTCGACTATTAAAAAGGGCAATTTCAATTTCTAATCAAATGAGTCCTTTTTGAAATTTCTTCAACAACTTGCTATATAAATCTTATATGCCCCCAGGGCATAGCTAACAACCCTTTCACGGAGGGCTCTGAGGGGGTTATCATCCTAAAAGACCTAATTTTAAAAACTTTCAACTACGTTGAACAAAATGGATGCTTCAAAATTTTGATTGGATGTGTTTGGGAAAATAATGGGCGTGAGAGGGGCGTTAGTCGCTCTCCGATCACTTTCAACTATTAAAAAAGGCACTAGCCCTTTCAATTTTCAATTGATTGAACCCTTTTGAAGTTTCTACGACAACGCTTTCTATAAAAACCTTATATGCCCCCAGGGCATAACTTACAACCCTTGCCCTGAGGGCTGTGGAGGGGAGGGGTTGTCATCCTTACAGACCTAATTTCCAAAACTTTAGACTACGTTGAATAAAATTGCATTCTAAAAATTTTGATTCGATGTGTTTGGGGGAAAGGTGGGCGTGAGAGGGGGGTTAGTTGCCCTCAAATCACTTTCGACTATTAAAAAGGGCTCTAGCCCTTTGAATTTTCAATCGAATGGGCTTTTTTCAAGTTTCTACGACAAAGATTTCAATAAAAACCTTATATACCCCCAGAGCATAGCTTATAATCCTTGTCCTGAAGACTGTGGGGGGAGTGTCCTGTTCAAAGGTATAATTTCCTGAACTTTAAACTACGTGGAACAAAATGGCTATCTCAAAATTTTGATTGGATGTGTTTGGAGAATTGATGGGCGTGGAAGAAGTGTTAGTTGCCTTCCAATCACTTTCGACTATTGAAAAGGGCACTAGCCATTTCAATTTCCAATCGAATGAGCCCTTTTTGAAATTTCTTTGACAAGGCGTACTATAAAAAACCTTATATGCCGCCAGGGCACAATTTACAACCCTTGCCCTGAGGGCTTTGGGGGGTTCTCATCCTCAAAGACCTAATTTCCGGAACTTAAAACTACGTTGAATAAAATAGCTATCTCAAAATTTTGATTGGATGTGTTTTGGAAAATGGTGGGCGTGGAAGGGGTGTTAGTTGCCTTCCAATCACTTTCGACTATTGAAAAGGGCACTAGCCATTTCAATTTCCAATCGAATGAGCCCTTTTTGAGGTTTCTACAGCACTACGTTCTTTAAAAACCTTATATGCCCCCAGGGCATAACTTACAACCCTTGCCCTGAGGGCTGTGGGGGGTTGTCATCCTCAAAGACCTAATTTCCGGAACTTAAAACTACGTTGAATAAAATAGCTATCTCAAAATTTTGATTGGATGTGTTTGGGGAAAAGGTGGGCGTGAGAGGGGGGTTATTTGCCTTCCAATCACTTTCGACTATCAAAAAGGGCACTAGCCCTTTGAATTTCCAATCGATTGAGCCTTTATTGAAGTTCCTACGACAACGCCTTGTATAAAAACCTTATATGCACCCCAGGGCATAACTTATAACCCTTGCCCTGAGGGCTTTGGGGAAGTGTCTCCTCAAAAACATAATATCTATCTGGAAATCAACTATGCTGAACAAAATGGCCATATCAGAATTGTGATTGGATGTGTTTTGGAAAATGGTGGGCGTGGAAGGGGTGTTAGTTGCCTTCCAATTACTTTCAACTATTAAAAAGGGCACAAGCCACTCCAATTTCCAATTAAATGGGCCCTTTTCGAAGTTTTTACGACAACTTCTTCGATACGAAGCGCCCTGCTCTAAAGGAAAAAAAAATATTAAATAATACATTGTGCCAACATCATTCTTATATGCCCCCAGGGCATAAGTCAAAATCCTTGCCCTGAGGGTTGAGGGCGAGTGTCCTCCTCAAAAACATATTTTCTATCGGGAAATCAACTACGCTGAACAAAATGGCTATCTCAAAATTTTGATTGGATGTGTTTGGGGGAATGATAGGCATGGGGGGGGGGGGGTTAGTTGCACTCCAGTCACTTTTGACTGTTAAAAAGGGCACTAGCCACTCCAATATCCAATCGAATGAGCCCTTTTAGAAGTTTCTACGATAACTCCTTCGATACGAAGTGCCCTGGTATGGAAAAAGAAAACAAAACAATAATAGTACATTGTACCAACATCTTTTTTTCTACTTCATTTATCTTAAAGGAAAGTAAGTGAAAACAGAACTAAGCATAAAACTGTTCAAAACATTGATGAAGATCAAGACGAACTCCACACTTTACTCTCTAATCGTGAACTTTTCTTGCAAACAACACAAAGTCCCTACCAGACGAGAGAGTGGCTCACATATTTTTGGGGGAAAATCTTCAAAGTGCCAGAGCTGCCTGGGTTGGAACTCGGTATGTGGAATGTTTCATTGTTTAAAAGTCCCTGGACAACCTTTATGATGAAATCAAGGTGGCTGATTCTTTCGTTTTCATCATCCTCGTGAAGATGACGATAAAACTTCCAGGAAGAAACAAGTAGTATACACAGAGGGTTTTGTCCAATAACCCAATGCCTATCGATTGTTCCTATCGATTTACAGTCAAAGTAGCCTCTCTCTCGCTTTTTTAGCTTTTTTGAGTCTTCTAAGTCACACCCTATTAATCCGTTTTCTGGCACAGTTCCTGCAGCACAGAATCCAAGATGGTGAAGGTCATCAAGTAGGTCATAAATAGCAAAGAAATTATCAAAAAAGAGGTCATGAGGGGTTGGTGTTTTTGGTACAGACAACAAAGATGTCACAACTCGAAAACCAAGTGGGCCGATAGTTTGCTCGGTAGTTTTCCCGCAGTACATCTGAATATGAAAGGGAAAGCCATGACTACATGCAAATATCCAAGCCTTATAACTAAATCTCATTCGTTTGCCTCTTATGAACATCTTGCAACTATGCCTCCCGAAAAAGGGGATCATTTGCTCATCATCTGATAACTTACAACAAAAAGTCCCAAATTTTTAATTTTCTTATTTACCAGATCAATCAAAGGCCTGACTTCGGCCATTTTGTCAGCCGTATCCAGATTCTCATTATCTGCAAAGTTCAAGTACTTCTTAATTTTTTTGAATTTATTTCTGCTCATCGCTTTTCTGACCATGGGAATACAAACATCATCTGATCTGGATCAGTCTAATCTTTCACTTGTCAGCTTATGGTATCCTGATAGAAACATGATGGCCACAAAAGAGTCTAAGTCGTTGAAATCATAGGCAGTGCAATCGCGCTGTCTAAGTAAAGAACGATGTTGGCACAATGTATTATTATTATTATATTCTGTTTTTTTCTCTACAAGGGCACTTCGTATCGAAGGAGTAGCCGTAGAAACTTGGAAAAAGGCTCATTCGATTGGTAATTGGAACAGCTAGTGCTCTTTTTAATAGTCAAAAGTGATTGGAGGGCAACTAGCCCCCCCCCCATGCCCTTCATTCCCCCAAACACATCCAATCAAAATTTTGAGATAGCCATTTTGTTCAGCGTAGTTGATGTCCAGATAAAAATTATGTTTTGAGGAGGTTTCTCCCCCACAACCCTCAGGGCAAGGGTTTTAATTTATGCCCTGGGGGCATATAAGAACGATGTTGGGATAATGTATTATTTATTATTTTTTCCTTTAGACCAGGGCACTTCGTATTGAAGAAGTTGTCGTTGAAAATTCGAAAAGGGCTCATTCAATTTGAAATTGGAGTGGCTTGTGCCCTTTTTAATAGTCGAAAGTAATTGGAAGGTAACTAACACCCTCTCCACGCCCACCATTTTCTGAAACACATCCAGTCAAAATTTTGAGATTACCATTTTGTTCAGCGTAATTGATTTCCAGATAGAAAAATATGTTTTTGAGGAGGTCACTCCCGCAAAACCCCCAGGACAAGGATTATATGTTATGCCCTGGGGCATAAAAGAACGATGTTTGCATAATGTATTATTTGTTATTTTTTTCCTTTAGACCAGGGCACTTCGTATCGAAGAAGTTGTCGTAGAAACTTCAAAAAGGGCTAATTCAATTGGAAATCGGATTGGCTTGTCCTCTTTTCAATAGTCGAAAGGGATTGGATGGCAACTAACCTCCTTCCACGCCCACCATTTCCCGAAAAACATCCAATCAAAATTTTGAGATAGCCATTTTGTTCAGCGTAGTTGATTTCCATATAGAAATTATGTTTTTGAGGAGGACACTCCCCAACAGCCCTCAGGGCAAGGGTTGTAAGTTATGCCCTGGGGGCATATAAAGTTTTTATAGAAAGCGTTGTCGTAGAAACTTAAAAAAAGGTTCATTCGATTGGAAATTCAAAGGGCCAGTTCAAAAGGCAACTCACCCCCTCTTCCGCCCACCTTTTCCCCAAACACACCCAATCAAAATCTTAAGATGGCCATTTTGTTCAACGTAGTTGAAAGTTCTGGAAATTTGGCCTTTGAGGATGGCACCCCCCCCCCCCCCACAGCCCTCAGGGCAAGGATTTTAAGTTATGCCCTGGGGGGATAAAAGGTTTTTATAGAACACGTTGTCGTAGAAACTCCAAAAAGGGCTCATTCAATAGGAAATTGAAATGGGTAGTGCCCATTTTAATAGTCGAAAGTAATCGGAATGCATCTAACACCCCTTCCACGCTCACCATTTCCCCAAACACCTCCAATCAAAATTTTGAAATAGCCATTTTATTCCGCGCAGTTTAAAGTTCAGGAAATTATACCTTTGAGCAGGACACTCTCCGTACAGTCTTCAGGGCAAGGGTCATAAGTTATGCCCTGGGGGCATATAAAATTTTATTGAAATCTTTGTCGTAGAAACTTGAAAAAGGGCTCATTCGATTGGAAATTCAAAGGTCTAGTGCCAATTATTAACAGTCAAAAGTGATTTTAGGGCCAATAACCCTCCTCTCACGCCCACCTTTTCCCCAAACATATCCAATCAAAATTTTTAGATAGCCATTTTGTTCAGCATAGTTGATTCCCAGATAGAAATTATGTTTTTGAGGAGGACACTCCACCACAGCCCTCAGGGCAAGGATGGCAAGTTATACCCTGGGGGCATATGAGGGTTTTATAGAACGCCTTGTCTAGAAACTTCAGAAAGGGCTCATTCGATTGGAAATTGAAATGGCTAGTGCCCTTTTTAACAGTCAAAAGCTATTGGAAGGCAATTAACACCCCTTCCACGCCCATTATTTCCCCGAACACATCCAATCCAAATTTTGAAATATCCATTTTGTTCCACGCAATTTAAAATTCAGGAAATTAGACCTTTGATTAGAACACTCCCCCCAGTCTTCAGGGCAAGGATCATAAGTTTTTAATTGAAATCTTTGTCGTAGAAACTTGAAAAGGAATTCATTCAATTTAAGGATATCAATTTAAGGTCTTTAAGGATGAAAACCCCTCCCACAGCCCACAGGGCAAGGGTTGTAACTTATGCCCTGGGGGCATATAAGGTTTTTACAGAAAGCAATTTTGTAGAAACTTCAAAAAGGGCTCGTTAAATTGGAAATTGAAAGGACTAGTGCCCTTTTAATAGTCGAAAATGATTGGAGGGCAACTAACCCCTCTCTCACGCCCACTATTTCCCCAAACAGATTCAATCAACATTTTGATATATCTATTTTGTTCAACGTAGTCGAAAGTTCTGGAAATTAAGTCTTTTAGGATGATAACCCTATAGGGTTCATTGGATTGGAAATTGGAGTGAATAGTACCCTTTGTATTAGTCGAAAGTGATTGGAGGGCAACTAGCCCCACCTCCTCGCCCATCATTCTCTCAAACACATCCAATCAACATTTTGAGATACCCATTTTGATCAGCGTAGTTGATTCCAGAGAAAATATGTTTTTGAGGAGGACACTCCCCCTTAACCCTCAGGGCAAGGGTTGTAAGTTATGTCCAGGGGGTGAATAAGAACGATGTTGGCACAATATATTATTTTTTTTCTCCTTTAGAGCAGGGCACTTTGTATAAAAGAAGTTATCGTAGAAACTTCGAAAAGGGCTCATTCAATTGGAGATTGGAGTGGCCTGTTCCCTTTTCAATAGTCAAAAGTGATTGGAAGGCAACTAACACCCCTTCTACACCCACCATTTCCTGATTACATCCAATAGAAATTTTGAGATAGCAATTTTGTTCAGCGTAGTTGATTTCCAAATAGAAATTATGTTTTTGAGGAGGAAACTCCCCCACAGTCCTCAGACCAAGGGCTGTAAGTTATGCACTGGGGGCTTGTAAGATTTTAGTAGAAGGCGTTGTCGTAGAAACTTAAAAAAAGGCTCATTCGATTGGAAATTCAACGGGCTAGTGCCCTTTTTAATAGTCGAAAGTGATTGGAGGGCAACTAACCTCCCTCTCACGCCCACCTTTTCCCTAGACACATCCAATCAAAGTTTTGAGATAGCCATTTTATTCAACGTAGTTTTAAGTTCTCTAAATTAGGTCTTTGAGGATGGCAACCCCCACAGCACTAAGGGCAAGGGTTGTAAGTTATGCCCTGGGGGCATATGAGGTTTATATAGAACGCGTTGTTGTAGAAACTTCAAAAAAGGGCTTATTCGATTGGAAATTGAAATGAATAGTGCCCATTTTCATAGTCGAAAGTGATTGGAAGGCAACTAACACCCCTTCCACGCCCACCATTTCCCCAAACAGATCCAATCAAAATTTGTGATAGACATTTTGTTCCACGCAGTTTAAAATTCAAGAAATTATATCTTTGAGCAAAACACTCCCCCAACAGTCTTCAGGGGAGGGGTTATAAGTTATGCCCTGGGGCATATAAGGTTTTTAATTGAAATCTTTGCCATAGATACTTGAATAAAAGGCTCATTCGATTGGAAATTCAAAGGGCTGGTGCCCTTTTTAATAGTCGAAATTGATTTCAGGGCAACTAACCCCCCTCTCACGCCCATCTTTTCCCAAACCACATCCAATCAAAATTTTTAGATAGCCATTTTATTCAATGTACTTGAAAGTTTTTGAAATTAGGTTTTTAAGGTTGACAACCCCTGCCGCCAAAGCCCTCAGGGCAAGGGCTGTAAGTTATGCCCTGGGGGCATATAAGGTTTTATCGAAAGCGTTGTCGTAGAAACTTCAAAAGGACTCATTCAATTGGAAATTGAAAGGGCTAGTGCCTTTTTTAAAAGTTAAAAGTGATTGGAGAGCAAATAACGCCCCTCTCAAGCCCACTATTTTCCAATCACATCCAATCAAAATTTTGGGATATCCATTTTGTTCATCGTAGTTGAAAGTTATGGAAATTAGGTCTTTTAGGATGATAACCCCCTCAGAGCCATCAGTGCAAGGGTTGTAAGTTATGCCCTGGGGCATATAAGGTCTATATAGAAAGTTGTTGTAGAAATCATAGGCAGCGCAACTGCGCTGCCTAAGTAAAAAAAGATGTTGGTACAATGTACTATTATTGTTTTGTTTTCTTTTTCCATACCAGGGCACTTCGTATCGAAGGAGTTATCGTAGAAACTTCTAAAAGGGCTCATTCGATTGGAAATTGGAGTGGCTAGTGCCCTTTTTAACAGTCAAAAGTGACTGCAGTGCAACTACCCCCCCCCATGCCTATCATTCCCCCAAACACATCCAATCAAAATTTTGAGATAGCCATTTTGTTCAGCGTAGTTGATTTCCCGATAGAAAATATGTTTTTGAGGAGGACACTCGCCCTCAAACAAGGCGGTATGCGAAATAGTGAAACAACCCTTCATTTACAATAGATTAATTTAAAAAAACTTTCCACAAAATGAGGTTTTCAAAGAAAAGTAAAGAACTCCATTAAACAAAAATGAGCAAAAATAAGATCAAATAATCTACCAAGCAGAAAACTACCACAAATCAGCATCGATAAATAAATGAAACCAAAAACGAACAGAGATTACGATAAATAACCTAGTCAAACTCAAAACGAGGAGAAATTAACAAGAGTAGGGCTCAAAACCCCTATGCCTTCCCAAGGCCAGAACAAAATTTGCACTACTCAAAAAAAAACAAATGAATGTGAATTGTCAGTTTAATATACATATACTGATATTTAGTAATCAAAATGTTAATATTAGTTGGTCTAACATAAGTTGGGCTGAAAAACCCTATGCCTTCCCAAGGCCAGAACAAAATTTCCACTTTACTGAAAAAAATGTAAATGTTTTTACTTTTATAACTTTAATAAATCAATAATATTAACATTTTGATTGCTAAATATCAGCATATGTATATTAAACTGACAATGCACATTCATTTGTATTTTTTCAGTAAAGTGCAAATTTTGTTCTGGCCTTGGGAAGGCATAGGGGTTTTGAGCCCAATTTATGTTAATTTCTGCTCGTTTTGAGTTTGACTCTGTTATTTATTGTCATTTCTGTTCGTTTTGGGTTTCATTTATTTATCGGTGCTGATTTGTAGTAGTTTTATGCTTCGTAGATTATTTGATTTTATTTTTGCTCATTTTTTGTTTAATGGAGTTCTTTACTTATCTTTGAAAACTTATTTTGTGGAAAAAGCTTTTTTTTTAATTATATTCTGTTCGTTTTATATTGACATAGTCTTTTCAGGGAAAAAGAAAATAATATTTTTAATTTTTTTTTTTTTTTAAGATTTTATAGTTTGACCTGCTTTTTGTATGCAGGAGAAAAGTTTTCATCAATTTTTAACACAATACACCCTTTTAAAAATCTGGACACAAATACAAGTGTTTAATTTTGTTTCATACCTCCTCTAGTTGACCTGAAATGGAAAACTTGATACCATTCTAAAAAAAATATGTTTATTTTCTTTGATAGCTTGGATACATTTACGATAATTTGATTAAATCAAAATGCACTGCATTTATGCTGATTCCCAATAAGGCCTCTCTGCAGTATCCCAAGAACGACTGAGGGTATTATGTTCAAACTTTCGGTGCTACTTCTGCTCTTAAAATTTAACCAAATCAAATTTTGTTCTGGCCTTGGGAAGGCATAGGGGTTTTGAGCCCTACTCTTGTTAATTTCTGCTCGTTTTGAGTTTGACTAGGTTATTTATCGTAATCTCTGTTCGTTTTTGGTTTCATTTATTTATCGATGCTGATTTGTGGTAGTTTTCTGCTTGGTAGATTATTTGATTTTATTTTTGCTCATTTTTGTTTAATGGAGTTCTTTACTTTTCTTTGAAAACCTTATTTTGTGGAAAGTTTTTTTTAATTAATCTATTGTAAATGAAGGGTTGTTTCACTACCTTTGAATTTCCAATCGAATGAGCCTTTTTTTTAAGTTTCTAGTAGAAGTGACCCTAAAGCTCGTGTCAGGGCTCCTTATATGGGCATAGAATACTGACAGGGCTCCAAATATGGGCATAGAGTCATTAAGGAGAACACGTGGTTAATGGGGTCAATGACCTAAATTTATTGCGTAATCAAAGTGTGTCAACAACAACAACATCGACCTTGACATTCGCTGAGAGCGTGCACTTACAACAACAACAACATCGACCTTGGAACACCTGTGCTGTCGACCTCAATTCACCTATCGTGAATCAATAATTCCCCTTAGAAACAACAAATTAATTCCCCTTTCTTGACAGATCAATCAACCAATGACATCATCTGTCAGACTTTAAAAATTTTCGCATAGAAACGATTCTCCAGGAATAGATCCAAGTCATTAATGTCTTTGCCTCGGAAACAACTCTTTTGGTCGAACTCCAAAGGATATTAATAGCCAAAGGCCATGGAAACAATTCTCCAAGAAACATCTTAGCGATGAATTGTTTTAGCGCGGGAATCAGGTTTCTTATTAATTTGAAATGCATTAGCGCAGAGATGCCAAAAACAAAAGGAACACGCTGAATTACGTTTAGGGATTATTTGGGCGAAATTGTTTTAGACAGGTTATTTCGGCGAAACAGTTAGAGACATTTTAAAAGATGATTTTTGAAGAGATTTTGGAAGAGGTTTTGAGTGTGGTCGTTATAATACACAAGTTTCATTTGAACAGTGTTGTGAGGTCCTCTAACCCAACCCCGGAGGAAGCCCCCGGTCCTCAAAGGCCCCCCAAGCTCCCAAAGGGCCACCGGAGCCCCCAAAGCCCCACCCAGACCCCCAAAGGCCATCCCCGGGCCCCCCAAAGGCCCATCGAGCTCCCAAAGGACCAACGGGGTCCCAAAGGCCCTCCACCGGTCCCCAACTGCCCCTCCGGACCCCCAAAGGCCCTCCCTGTGCCCCAAAGGCCCACCCTGTGCCCCAAAGGCCCTCCCCCGACCCCCAAAGGTCCCCCGGACCAGAGAAGCGCTGCCGGGATGCGCCGTGGGCCAGGAAAGCGCCGCAGGATGTGCCGCAGGGATGCGCCGCGGGCCAGGAAAGCGCCGCAGAGGATGCGCCGCAGGGAGGCACCACAGGAAAGCGCCGCAGGATGCGCCGCAGGGATGCGCCGCAAAAAAAGTAAACTAAAAAGTAAAAATTTCGAAATGTTATCCCCCAAACGCCCTCCTCAGACCCCCAAAGGTCCTCCCTGGTCCTCAAAGGTCCCCCGGGCACCCAAAGGACCACCCGGCACTCAAGGGCCCCCGGATCCCCAAACACCCTCCCCGGGCCCCCCAAAGAGTCCCCTCTCCATTTTTTAATACTTTTTTATGGCTTTATTATATCTTTTCAGAACAAGTTCCAGAACCTATTTTCCAGATCCACTTTTCAGAACAACTTCAGAGCAAGTTACTTTCTTAATGTCCCTCCTAAACCCATTTTCTAACTTGAAGTACTTATCTTTTTCACCCACAACTATACTTTACAGATTTGGATACCTCAACACCAAGAAATATTTTTCAAAAGTCATTTCAGAGCAAGTTACTTTCTTAATGTCCCTCCTAAACCCATTCTGCAACTTGAAGTACTTATCTTTTTCGATCACAACAATACTCTACAGCTTTTTGGATACCTCAACATCAAGAAATTCTTTTCAAAGACCATTTCAGAGCAAGTTACTTTCTTAATGTCACTCCTAAATCCATTTTCCAACTTGAAGCACTTATCATTTTCACTCACAACTATACTTTACAGCTTTTGGGATACCTCAACACCAAGAAATACTTTTCAAAGACCATTTCAGAGCAAGTTACTTTCTTAATGTCCCTCCTAAACCCATTTTCCAACATGAAGTACTTATCTTTTTCACCCACAACTATACTTTACAGCTTTTGGATACCTCAACACCAAGAAATACTTTTCAAAGATCATTTCAGAGCAAGTTGCTTTCCTAATGTCCCTTCTAAACCCATTTTCCAACTTGAAGTACTTATCTTTTTCACCCGCAACTATACTTTACAGCTTTTTTGGATACCTCAACACCAAGAAATACTTTTCAAGGACCATTTCAGAGCAGGTTACTTTCTTAATTTCCCTCCTAAACCCATTTTCCAACTTGAAGTACTTATCTTGTTCACCCACAACTATACTTTACAGCTTTTTGGATACCTCAAAACCAAGAAATACTTTTCAAAGACCATTTCAGAGCAAGTTACTTTCTTAATGTCCCTCCTAAACCAATTTTGCAACTTGAAGTACTTATCTTTTTCACCAGAAACTATACTTTACAGCTTTTTGGATGCCTCAACACCAAGAAATACTTTTCAAGGACCATTTCAGAGCAAGTTACTTTCTTAATTTCACTCCTAAACCCATTTTCCAACTTGAAGTACTTGTCTTTTTCATCACAACTATACCTTACAGCTTTTTGGATACCTCAACACCAAGAAATACTTTTCAAAGACCATTTCAGAGAAAGTTACTTTCTTAATGTCCCTCCTAAACCCATTTTGCAACTTGAAGTACTTATCTTTTTCACTCACAACTATACTTTACAGCTTTTTGGTTACCTCAACACCAAGAAATACTTTTCAAAGACCATTTCAGAGCAAGTTACTTTCTTAATCTCACTCCTAAACCATTTTCCAACTTGAAGTACTTATCTTTTTCATCACAACTATACTTTACAGCTTTTTGGATACCTCAACACCAAGAAATACTTTTCAAAGACCATTTCAGAGCAAGTTACTTTCTTAATTTCCCTCCTAAACCCATTTTCTAACTTGAAGTACTTATCTTTTTCACCCGAAACTATACATTACACCTTTTTGGTTACCTCAACACCAAGAAATACTTTTCAAAAACCATTTCAGAGCAAGTTACTTTCTTAATGTCCCTCCTAAACCCATTTTGCAACTTGAAGTACTTATCTTTTTCACCCACAACTATACTTTACAGCTTTTTGGTTACCTCAACACCAAGAAATACTTTTCAAAGACCATTTCAGAGCAAGTTACTTTCTTAATGTCCCTCCTAAACCCATTTTCCAACTTGAAGTACTTATCTTTTTCACCAAAAACTATACTTTACAGCTTTTTGGATACCTCAACGCCAAGAAATACTTTTCAAAGACCATTTCAGAGCAAGTTACTTTCTTAATGTCCCTCCTAAACCCATTTTGCAACTTGAAGTACTTATCTTTTTCACCCTCAACTATACTTTACAGCTTTTTGGATACCTCAACACCAAGAAATACTTTTCAAAGACCATTTCAGAGCAAGTTACTTTCTTAATGTCTCTCCTAAACCCATTTTCCAACTTGAAGTACTTATCTTTTTCACCACAACCAGATCATACAGCTTTTTGGATACCTCAACACCAAGAAATACTTTTCAAAAACCATTCAGAGCAAGTTACTTTCTTAATGTCCCTCCTAAACCCATTTTCCGACTTGAAGTACTTATTTTTTTCATCCGCAACTGTAGTTTACAACTTTTTGGTTACCTCAACACTAAGAAATACTTTTCAAAGACCATTTCAGAGCAAGTTACTTTCTTAATGTCCCTCCTAAACCCATTTTGCAACTTGAAGTACTTATCTTTTTCACCCACTTTCTCAATGAAAAAGAAATTAGTTTTTAATCAATTCTATTTTTCCAAATAATATAAAAATTTTCCACTTCGGTTCAGATTTTTCTCAAGGGGATGAAAAAATTTAAAATAATGTTCCAAATTTTCTCAACAAAGTGAAGAAAAGTTTTTGATCTCTTCTGAATTTTACCAAAGAACACGCTCCAATTCTAATTTCTCCATAGAAAACAAAAATCTTCCAATTCAGTTCTTTATTTCACAACGACATAAAGAAATTTAACGTTCAATTCTAATTTTTCGGTGGAAGATAGAAAAAGTAATACCAAACTTGTGAATATTTTCATGGAAGATGAAAAGTTCTTGTCCAATTTAAAATTTTCTCAACGAAGTGAAGAAAAGTTCAAGTTCTCTTCTGAACTTTACCAAAGAACACACTTCAATGCTAATTTCTCCAGAGAAAACAAAAATCTTCCACTTAAGTTCTTAATTTCACAAAGACATAAAGAAATTTAAAGTTCATTTCTAAATTTTTCGGTCGAAGATGGAAAAAGTAATACCATACTTGTGAATATTTTCCCGGAAGATAAAAAGTTCTAGTTCAATTTACAATTTCCTCAACGAAGTGAAGAAAAGTTCAAGTTCTCTTCTGAATTTTACTAAAGAACACAATACAATTCTAATTTCACCAGAGAAAATAAAAATCTTCCACTTAAGTTCTTTATTTCACAATGACATAAAGAAATTTAAAGTTCATTTCTAAATTTTTCGGTGGAAGATAGAAAAAGTAATACCATACTTGTGAATATTTTCATGGAAGATAAAAAGTTCTAGTTCAATTTACAATTTCCTCAACGAAGTGAAGAAAAGTTCAAGTTCTCTTCTGAATTTTACTAAAGAACACAATTCAATTCTAATTTCACCAAAGAAAATAAAAATCTTCCACTTAAGTTCTTTATTTCACAATGACATAAAGAAATTTAAAGTTCATTTCTAAATTTTTCGGTGGAAGATAGAAAAAGTAATACCATACTTGTGAATATTTTCATGGAAGATGAAAAGTTCTAGTTCAATTTAAAATTTTCTCAAAGAAGTGAAGAAAAGTTCAAGTTCTCTTCTGAACTTTACCAAAGAACACAATTCAATTCTAATTTCTCCAGAGAAAATAAAAATCTTCCACTTCAGTTCTTTATTTCACAAAGTCATAAAGAAATTTAAAGTTCAATTCTAATTTTTGGTGGAAGATAGAAAAAGTAATACCATACTTGTGAATATTTTCCCGGAAGATAAAAAGTTCTAGTTCAATTTACAATTTCCTCAACGAAGTGAAGAAAAGGTCAAGTTCTCTTCTGAATTTTACTAAAGAACACAATTCAATTCTAATTTCTCCAGAGAAAACAAAAATCTTCCACTTAAGTTCTTTATTTCACAAAGACATAAAGAAATTTAAAGTTCAATTCTAAGTTTTTCGGTGGAAGATAGAAAAAGTAATACTATACTTGTGAATATTTTACCGGAAGATAAAAAGTTCTAGTTCAATTTAAAATTTCCTCAACGAAGTGAAGAAAAGTTCAAGTTCTCATCTGAATTTTACTAAAGAACACAATTCAATTCTAATTTCACCAGAGAAAATAAAAATCTTCCACTTCACCTCTTTATTTGACAAGGACATAAAGATATTTAAAGTTCAATTCTAAATTTATCCGTGGAAGATAGAAAAAGTAATACCATACTTGTGAATATTTTCACGGAAGATAAAAAGTTCTAGTTCAATTAAAATTTTCTCGACATAGTGAAGAAAAGTTCAAGTTCTCTTCTGAACTTTACCAAAGATCACACTTCAATTCTAATTTCTCCAGAGAAAATAAAAATATTCCACTTCAGTTTTAAGTTCCCCAAAGAAATAAAGAAATTTAAAGTTCTATTCTAAATTTTTAGATGAAAGATAGAAAAAGTAATACTATGATTGTGATTATTTTCCATGAAGATCAAAAGTTTCACTTTATTTATAATTTTTCTTAAATTTGGTTCTGATTTTTCTCAAAGAAATAAAAAATTTAAAGTTCTGTTCCAAATTTTTCATAGAAGATAGAAAAAGTTATACATTGATTTTGAATATTCGACATGAAGATAAGGAACTCCACTTTAATTCTGAGTTTTCTCGAAGAAGTGCAAAATGTTCAAGTTCTCTTCTGAATTTTCTTAAAGAAGAGAAAAAAGTTAGCTCAATTCTGAATTTTACCCATGAAAATGAAAAAACCTTCCACTTCAGTTCAAATTTCTCAAAGACATAAAAATTTAAATTTCAGTTCTAAACTTTTCTATAGAAGATAGGAAAAGTTATACTATGATTGTGATTATTTTCCAGTGAAGATAAAAAGTTTCACTTTAATTCTAATTTTCTTAAATTCAGTTCCGATTTTTTGCAAAGAGATGAAAAATTTAAATTTCTGTTCCAAATTTTTCATAGAAGATAGAAAAAGTTATACATTGATTTTGAATATTCGACATGAAGATAAGGTGCATCACTTTAATTCTGAGTTTTCTCGAAGAAGTGCAAAATGTTCAAGTTCTCTTCTGAATTTTCTTAAAGAAGTGAAAAAAGTTCGCTCAATTCTGAATTTTACCAATGAAAATGAAAAAGCTTCCACTTCAGTTCTTAATTTCTCAAAGACATAAAAAATTCAAAGTTCTCTTCTAATTTTTCCAAGAAAATAAAAGGTTCCACTTCACTTCTGGTGTTTTCACAAAAGACATAAAGAAATTTAAAGTTCAATTCTAAATTTTTCGGTGAAAGATAGAAAAAGTAATACCATACTTGTGAATATTTTCATGGAAGATAAAAAGTTCTAGTTCAATTTAAAATTTTCTCAATGAAGTGAAGAAAAGTTCATGTTCTCTTCTGAACTTTACCAAAGAACACACTTCAATTCTAATTTCTCCAGAGAAAACAAAAATCTTCCACTTCAGTTCTTTATTTCACAAAGACATAAAGAAATTTAAAGTTCAATTCTAAATTTTTCGGTGGGAGATAGAAAAATTAATACCATACTTGTGATTATTTTCATGGAAGATAAAAAGTTCTAGTTCAATTTAAAATTTTCTCAATGAAGTGAAGAAGAATTCAAGTTCTCTTCTGAATTTTACCAATGAACTCAATTCAATTCTAATTTCACCAGAGAAAATAAAAATCTTCCACTTCAGTTCTTTATTTCACAAAAGACATAAAGAAATTTAAAGTTCAATTCTAAATTTTTCGGTGGAAGATAGAAAAAGTAATATCATACATGTGAATATTTTCACGGAAGATAAAAAGTTCTAGTTCAATTTAAAATTTTCTCAACGAAGTGAAGAAAAGTTCAAGTTCTCTTCTGAACTTTACCAAAGAACACACTTCAATTCTAATTTCTCCAGAGAAAATAAAAATCTTCCACTTCAGTTTTAAGTTCCCCAAAGAAATAAAAGAAATTTAAAGTTCTATTCTAAATTTTTAGATGGAAGATAGAAAAAGTAATACTATGACTGCGATTGTTTTCCATGAAGGTCAAAAGTTTCACTTTATTTATAATTTTTCTTAAATTCAGTTCTGATTTTTCTCAGAGATGAAAAATTTAAAGTTCTGTTCCAAATTTTTCATAGAAGATAGAAAAAGTTATACATTGATTGTGAATATCCGACATGAAGATAAGGAGCATCACTTTAATTCTGAGTTTTCTCGAAGAAGTGCAAAATGTTCAAGTCCTCTTCTGAATTTTCTTAAAGAAGTGAAAAAAGTTAGCTCAGTTCTAAATTTTTCATAGAAGACAGGAAAAGTTATACTTTGATCGTGAATATTCGAGTTCTATTCTGAATTTTACCAAAGAACACAATTCAATTCTAATTTCCCCAATAAAAAATTTAAAGTTCAATTCTAATTTTTTCGGTGGAAGATAGAAAGAGTATGGTTAGGTTAGACTAGATTAAGTTAGGTTAGGTTAGGTTAGGTTAGCCTACGTACGCTTCACTTAGGTTAGCTTAGGTTAGGTGAGAGACATGCAAAAAGTTAGGTGTATGATTAGGTTAGGTTAGATTAAGTTAGGTTAGGTTAGGTTAGGTTACCCTACGTACGTGCGCGTACGTAGGCTAACCTAACCTAACCTAACTTAACCTAACCTAACTTAATCTAACCTAACCTAATCATACACCTAACTTTTTGCATGTCTCTCACCTAACCTAAGCTAACCTAAGTGAAGCGTACGTAGGCTAACCTAACCTAACCTAATCTAACCTAACTTAATCTAGTCTAACCTAACCTAACCATACTCTTTCTATCTTCCTCCGAAAAAATTAGAATTGAACTTTAAATTTTTTATTGGGGAAATTAGAATTGAATTGTGTTCTTTGGTAAAATTCAGAATAGAACTCGAATATTCACGATCAAAGTATAACTTTTCCTGTCTTCTATTGGAAAAATTTAGAATTGAGCTAACTTTTTTCACTTCTTTAAGAAAATTCAGAAGAGAACTTGAACATTTTGCACTTCTTCGAGAAAACTCAGAATTAAAGTGATGCTCCTTATCTTCATGTCGAATATTCAAATCAATGTATAACTTTTTCTATCTTCTATGAAAAATTTGGAACAGAACTTTAAATTTTTCATCTCTTTGAGAAAAATCAGAACTGAATTTAAGAAAAATTATAAATAAAGTGAAACTTTTGACCTTCATGGAAAACAATCGCAGTCATAGTATTACTTTTTCTATCTTCCATCTAAAAATTTAGAATAGAACTTTAAATTTCTTTTATTTCTTTGGGGAACTTAAAACTGAAGTGGAAGATTTTTATTTTCTCTGGAGAAATTAGAATTGAAGTGTGTTCTTTGGTAAAGTTCAGAAGAGAACTTGAACTTTTCTTCACTTCGTTGAGAAAATTTAAAATTGAACTAGAACTTTTTATCTTCCATGAAAATATTCACATGTATGGTATTACTTTTTCTATCTTCCACCGAAAAATTTAGAATTGAACTTTAAATTTCTTTATGTCTTTTGTGAAATAAAGAACTGAAGTGGAAGATTTTTATTTTCTCTGGTGAAATTAGAATTGAATTGAGTTCATTGGTAAAATTCAGAAGAGAACTTGAATTCTTCTTCACTTCATTGAGAAAATTTTAAATTGAACTAGAACTTTTTATCTTCCATGAAAATAATCACAAGTATGGTATTAATTTTTCTATCTCCCACCGAAAAATTTAGAATTGAACTTTAAATTTCTTTATGTCTTTTGTGAAATAAAGAACTGAAGTGGAAGATTTTTATTTTCTCTGGTGAAATTAGAATTGAAGTGTGTTCTTTGGTAAAGTTCAGAAGAGAACATGAACTTTTCTTCACTTCATTGAGAAAATTTTAAATTGAACTAGAACTTTTTATCTTCCATGAAAATATTCTTAAGTATGGTATTACTTTTTCTATCTTCCACCGAAAAATTTAGAATTGAACTTTAAATTTCTTTGTCTTTTGTGAAAACACCAGAAGTGAAGTGGAACCTTTTTATTTTCTTGGAAAAATTAGAAGAGAACTTTGAATTTTTTATGTCTTTGAGAAATTAAGAACTGAAGTGGAAGCTTTTTCATTTTCATTGGTAAAATTCAGAATTGAGCGAACTTTTTTCACTTCTTTAAGAAAATTCAGAGGAGAACTTGAACATTTTGCACTTCTTCGCGAAAACTCAGAATTAAAGTGATGCACCTTATCTTCATGTCGAATATTCAAAATCAATGTATAACTTTTTCTATCTTCTATGAAAAATTTGGAACAGAAATTTAAATTTTTCATCTCTTTGCAAAAAATCGGAACTGAATTTAAGAAAATTAGAATTAAAGTGAAACTTTTTATCTTCACTGGAAAATAATCACAATCATAGTATAACTTTTCCTATCTTCTATAGAAAAGTTTTGAACTGAAATTTAAATTTTTATGTCTTTGAGAAATTTTGAACTGAAGTGGAAGGTTTTTTCATTTTCATGGGTAAAATTCAGAATTGAGTTAACTTTTTTCACTTCTTTAAGAAAATTCAGAGGAGAACTTGAACATTTTGCACTTCTTCGAGAAAACTGAATTAAAGTGGAGTTCATTATCTTCATGTTGAATATTCACAATCAATGTATAACTTTTCTATCTTCTATGAAAAATTTGGAACAGAACTTTAAATTTTTATTTCTTTGAGAAAAATCAGAACCAAATTTAAGAAAAATTATGAATAAAGTGAAACTTTTGATCTTCATGGAAAATAATCACAATCATAGTATTACTTTTTCTATCTTTCATCTAAAAATTTAGAATAGAACTTTAAATTTCTTTATTTCTTTGGGGAACTTAAAACTGAAGTGGAATATTTTTATTTTCTCTGGAGAAATTAGAATTGAAGTGTGATCTTTGGTAAAGTTCAGAAGAGAACTTGAACTTTTCTTCACTATGTCGAGAAAATTTTAATCGAACTAGAACTTTTTATCTTCCGTGAAAATATTCGCAAGTATGGTATTACTTTTTCTATCTTCCACGGATAAATTTAGAATTGAACTTTAAATTTCTTTATGTCCTTGTGAAATAAAGAGGTGAAGTGGAAGATTTTTATTTTCTCTGGTGAAATTAGAATTGAATTGTGTTCTTTAGTAAAATTCAGAAGAGAACTTGACCTTTTCTTCACTTCGTTGAGGAAATTGTAAATTGAACTAGAACTTTTTATCTTCCGGGAAAATATTCACAAGTATAGTATTACTTTTTCTATCTTCCACCGAAAAACTTAGAATTGAACTTTAAATTTCTTTATGTCTTTGTGAAATAAAGAACTTAAGTGGAAGATTTTTGTTTTCTCTGGAGAAATTAGAATTGAATTGTGTTCTTTAGTAAAATTCAGAAGAGAACTTGACCTTTTTTCACTTCGTTGAGGAAATTGTAAATTGAACTAGAACTTTTTATCTTCCGGGAAAATATTCACAAGTATGGTATTACTTTTTCTATCTTCCACCAAAAATTAGAATTGAACTTTAAATTTCTTTATGACTTTGTGAAATAAAGAACTGAAGTGGAAGATTTTTATTTTCTCTGGAGAAATTAGAATTGAATTGTGTTCTTTGGTAAAGTTCAGAAGAGAACTTGAACTTTTCTTCACTTCTTTGAGAAAATTTTAAATTGAACTAGAACTTTTCATCTTCCATGAAAATATTCACAAGTATGGTATTACTTTTTCTATCTTCCACCGAAAAATTTAGAAATGAACTTTAAATTTCTTTATGTCATTGTGAAATAAAGAACTTAAGTGGAAGATTTTTATTTTCTTTGGTGAAATTAGAATTGAATTGTGTTCTTTAGTAAAATTCAGAAGAGAACTTGAACTTTTCTTCACTTCGTTGAGGAAATTGTAAATTGAACTAGAACTTTTTATCTTCCATGAAAATATTCACAAGTATGGTATTACTTTTTCTATCTTCCGCCGAAAAATTTAGAATTGACTTTAAATTTCTTTATGTCATTGTGAAATAAAGAACTTAAGTGGAAGATTTTTATTTTCTCTGGTGAAATTAGAATTGTATTGTGTTCTTTAGTAAAATTCAGTAGAGAACTTGAACTTTTCTTCACTTCGTTGAGGAAATTGTAAATTGAACTAGAACTTTTTATCTTCCGGGAAAATATTCACAAGTATGGTATTACTTTTTCCATCTTCCACCGAAAAATTTAGAATTGAACTTTAAATTTCTTTATGTCTTTGTGAAATTAAGAACTTAAGTGGAAGATTTTTGTTTTCTCTGGAGAAATTAGCATTGAAGTGTGTTCTTTGGTAAAGTTCAGAAGAGAACTTGAACTTTTCTTCACTTCGTTGAGAAAATTTTAAATTGGACAAGAACTTTTCATCTTCCATGAAAATATTCACAAGTTTGGTATTACTTTTTCTATCTTCCACCGAAAAATTTAGAATTGAACTTTAAATTTCTTTATGTCTTTGTGAAATAAAGAACTTAAGTGGAAGATTTTTGTTTTCTCTGGAGAAATTAGAATTGGAGCGTGTTCTTTGGTAAAATTCAGAAGAGATCAAAAACTTTTCTTCACTTTGTTGAGATAATTTGGAACATTACTTTAAATTTTTCATCCTCTTGAGAAAAATCTGAACCGAAGTGGAAAATTTTTATATTATTTGGAAAAATAGAATTGATTAAAAACTAATTTCTTTTTCATTGAGAAAGTGGGTGAAAAAGATAAGTACTTCAAGTTGCAAAATGGGTTTAGGAGGGACATTAAGAAAGTAACTTGCTCTGAAATGGTCTTTGAAAAGTATTTCTTAGTGTTGAGGTAACCAAAATGTTGTAAACTACAGTTGCGGATGAAAAAAATAAGTACTTCAAGTCGGAAAATGGGTTTAGGAGGGACATTAAGAAAGTAACTTGCTCTGAATGGTTTTTGAAAAGTATTTCTTGGTGTTGAGGTATCCAAAAAGCTGTATGATCTGGTTGTGGTGAAAAAGATAAGTACTTCAAGTTGGAAAATGGGTTTAGGAGAGACATTAAGAAAGTAACTTGCTCTGAAATGGTCTTTGAAAAGTATTTCTTGGTGTTGAGGTATCCAAAAAGCTGTAAAGTATAGTTGAGGGTGAAAAAGATAAGTACTTCAAGTTGCAAAATGGGTTTAGGAGGGACATTAAGAAAGTAACTTGCTCTGAAATGGTCTTTGAAAAGTATTTCTTGGCGTTGAGGTATCCAAAAAGCTGTAAAGTATAGTTTTGGGTGAAAAAGATAAGTACTTCAAGTTGGAAAATGGGTTTAGGAGGGACATTAAGAAAGTAACTTGCTCTGAAATGGTCTTTGAAAAGTATTTCTTGGTGTTGAGGTAACCAAAAAGCTGTAAAGTATAGTTGTGGGTGAAAAAGATAAGTACTTCAAGTTGCAAAATGGGTTTAGGAGGGACATTAAGAAAGTAACTTGCTCTGAAATGGTCTTTGAAAAGTATTTCTTGGTGTTGAGGTAACCAAAAAGGTGTAATGTATAGTTTCGGGTGAAAAAGATAAGTACTTCAAGTTAGAAAATGGGTTTAGGAGGGAAATTAAGAAAGTAACTTGCTCTGAAATGGTCTTTGAAAAGTATTTCTTGGTGTTGAGGTATCCAAAAAGCTGCAAAGTATAGTTGTGATGAAAAAGATAAGTACTTCAAGTTGGAAAATGGGTTTAGGAGTGAGATTAAGAAAGTAACTTGCTCTGAAATGGTCTTTGAAAAGTATTTCTTGGTGTTGAGGTAACCAAAAAGCTGTAAAGTATAGTTGTGAGTGAAAAAGATAAGTACTTCAAGTTGCAAAATGGGTTTAGGAGGGACATTAAGAAAGTAACTTTCTCTGAAATGGTCTTTGAAAAGTATTTCTTGGTGTTGAGGTATCCAAAAAGCTGTAAGGTATAGTTGTGATGAAAAAGATAAGTACTTCAAGTTGGAAAATGGGTTTAGGAGTGAAATTAAGAAAGTAACTTGCTCTGAAATGGTCCTTGAAAAGTATTTCTTGGTGTTGAGGCATCCAAAAAGCTGTAAAGTATAGTTTCGGGTGAAAAAGATAAGTACTTCAAGTTGCAAAATGGGTTTAGGAGGGACATTAAGAAAGTAACTTGCTCTGAAATGGTCTTTGAAAAGTATTTCTTGGTTTTGAGGTATCCAAAAAGCTGTAAAGTATAGTTGTGGGTGAACAAGATAAGTACTTCAAGTTGGAAAATGGGTTTAGGAGGGAAATTAAGAAAGTAACTTGCTCTGAAATGGTCCTTGAAAAGTATTTCTTGGTGTTGAGGTATCCAAAAAAGCTGTAAAATATAGTTGCGGGTGAAAAAGATAAGTACTTCAAGTTGGAAAATGGGTTTAGAAGGGACATTAGGAAAGCAACTTGCTCTGAAATGATCTTTGAAAAGTATTTCTTGGTGTTGAGGTATCCAAAAAGCTGTAAAGTATAGTTGTGGGTGAAAAAGATAAGTACTTCAAGTTGGAAAATGGATTTAGGAGTGACATTAAGAAAGTAACTTGCTCTGAAATGGTCTTTGAAAAGAATTTCTTGATGTTGAGGTATCCAAAAAGCTGTAGAGTATTGTTGTGATCGAAAAAGATAAGTACTTCAAGTTGCAGAATGGGTTTAGGAGGGACATTAAGAAAGTAACTTGCTCTGAAATGACTTTTGAAAAATATTTCTTGGTGTTGAGGTATCCAAATCTGTAAAGTATAGTTGTGGGTGAAAAAGATAAGTACTTCAAGTTAGAAAATGGGTTTAGGAGGGACATTAAGAAAGTAACTTGCTCTGAAGTTGTTCTGAAAAGTGGATCTGGAAAATAGGTTCTGGAACTTGTTCTGAAAAGATACAATAAAGCCATAAAAAAGTATTAAAAAATGGAGAGGGGACTCTTTGGGGGGCCCGGGGAGGGTGTTTGGGGATCCGGGGGCCCTTGAGTGCCGGGTGGTCCTTTGGGTGCCCGGGGGACCTTTGAGGACCAGGGGAGGACCTTTGGGGGTCTGAGGAGGGCGTTTGGGGGATAACATTTCGAAATTTTTACTTTTTAGTTTACTTTTTTTTGCGGGGCATCCCTGCGGCGCATCCTGCGGCGCTTTCCTGCGTTGCCTCCCTGCGGCGCTTTCCTGGCCCGCGGCGCATCCCTGCGGCACATCCTGCGGCGCTTTCCTGGCCCACGGCGCATCCCGGCAGCGCTTCTCTGGTCCGGGGGACCTTTGGGGGTCGGGGGAGGGCCTTTGGGGCACAGGGTGGGCCTTTGGGGCACAGGGAGGGCCTTTGGGGGTCCGGAGGGGCAGTTGGGGACCGGTGGAGGGCCTTTGGGACCCCGTTGGTCCTTTGGGAGCTCGATGGGCCTTTGGGGGGCCCGGGGATGGCCTTTGGGGGTCTGGGTGGGCCTTTGGGGGCTCCGGTGGCCCTTTGGGAGCTTGGGGGGCCTTTGAGGACCGGGGGCTTCCTTCGGGGTTGGGTTAGAGGACCTCACAACACTGTTCAAATGAAACTTGTTTATTATAACGACCACACTCAAAACCTCTTCCAAAATCTCTTCAAAAATCATCTTTTAAAATGTCTCTAACTGTTTCGCCGAAATAACCTGTCTAAAACAGTTTCGCCCAAATAATCCCTAAACGTAATTCAGCGTGTTCCTTTTGTTTTTGGCATCTCTGCGCTAATGCATTTCAAATTAATAAGAAACCTGATTCCCGCGCGAAAACAATTCATCGCTAAGATGTTTCTTGGAGAATTGTTTCCATGGCCTTTGGCTATTAATATCCTTTGGAGTTCGACCAAAAGAGTTGTTTCCGAGGCAAAGACATTAATGACTTGGATCTATTCCTGGAGAATCGTTTCTATGCGAAAATTTTTAAAGTCTGACAGATGATGTCATTGGTTGATTGATCTGTCAAGAAAGGGGAATTAATTTGTTGTTTCTAAGGGGAATTATTGATTCACGATAGGTGAATTGAGGTCGACAGCACAGGTGTTCCAAGGTCGATGTTGTTGTTGTTGTAAGTGCACGCTCTCAGCGAATGTCAAGGTCGATGTTGTTGTTGTTGACACACTTTGATTACGCAATAAATTTAGGTCATTGACCCCATTAACCACGTGTTCTCCTTAATGACTCTATGCCCATATTTGGAGCCCTGTCAGTATTCTATGCCCATATAAGGAGCCCTGACACGAGCTTTAGGGTCACTTCTACTGTTTCTACGACAACGCCTTCTACTAAAATCTTACAAGCCCCCAGTGCATAACTTACAGCCCTTGGTCTGAGGACTGTGGGGGAGTTTCCTCCTCAAAAACATAATTTCTATTTGGAAATCAACTACGCTGAACAAAATTGCTATCTCAAAATTTCTATTGGATGTAATCAGGAAATGGTGGGTGTAGAAGGGGTGTTAGTTGCCTTCCAATCACTTTTGACTATTGAAAAGGGAACAGGCCACTCCAATCTCTAATTGAATGAGCCCTTTTCGAAGTTTCTACGATAACTTCTTTGATACAAAGTGCCCTGCTCTAAAGGAGAAAAAAAATAATACATTGTGCCAACATCGTTCTTATTTACCCCCTGGACATAACTTACAACCCTTGCCCTGAGGGTTAAGGGGGAGTGTCCTCCTCAAAAACATATTTTCTATCTGGAAATCAACTACGCTGATCAAAATGGGTATCTCAAAATGTTGATTGGATGTGTTTGAGAGAATGATGGGCGTGGAGGTGGGGCTAGTTGCCCTCCAATCCCTTTCGACTAATACAAAGGGTACTATTCACTCCAATTTCCAATCCAATGAGCCCTATAGGGTTATCATCCTAAAAGAATTAATTTCCAGAACTTTCGACTACGTTGAACAAAATAGATATATCAAAATTTTGATTGAATCTGTTTGGGGAAATAGTGGGCGTGAGAGAGGGGTTAGTTGCCCTCCAATCATTTTCGACTATTAAAAGGGCACTAGTCCTTTCAATTTCCAATTTAACGAGCCCTTTTTGAAGTTTCTACAAAATTGCTTTCTGTAAAAACCTTATATGCCCCAAGGGCATAAGTTACAACCCTTGCCCTGTGGGCTGTGGGAGGGGGGAGGGGTTTTCATCCTTAAAGACCTTAAATTGATATCCTTAAATTGAATGAGTTCCTTTTCAAGTTTCTACGACAAAGATTTCAATTAAAAACTTATAATCCTTGTCCTGAAGACTGGGGGGAGTGTTCTAATCAAAGGTCTAATTTCCTGAACTTTAAATTGCGTGGAACAAAATGGATATTTCAAAATTTGGATTGGATGTGTTCGGGGAAATAATGGGCGTGGAAGGGGTGTTAATTGCCTTCCAATAGCTTTTGACTGTTAAAAAGGGCACTAGCCATTTCAATTTCCAATCGAATGAGCCCATTCTGAAGTTTCTAGACAAGGCGTTCTATAAAACCCTCATATGCCCCCAGGGTATAACTTGCCATCCTTGCCCTGAGGGCTGTGGTGGAGTGTCCTCCTCAAAAACATAATTTCTATCTGGGAATCAACTACGCTGAACAAAATGGCTATCTAAAAATTTTGATTGGATATGTTTGGGGAAAAGGTGGGCGTGAGAGGAGGGTTATTGGCCCTAAAATCACTTTTGACTGTTAATAAGTGGCACTAGACCTTTGAATTTCCAATCGAATGAGCCCTTTTTCAAGTTTCTACGACAAAGATTTCAATAAAATTTTATATGCCCCCAGGGCATAACTTATGACCCTTGCCCTGAAGACTGTACGGAGAGTGTCCTGCTCAAAGGTATAATTTCCTGAACTTTAAACTGCGCGGAATAAAATGGCTATTTCAAAATTTTGATTGGAGGTGTTTGGGGAAATGGTGAGCGTGGAAGGGGTGTTAGATGCATTCCGATTACTTTCGACAGTTAAAATGGGCACTATCCATTTCAATTTCCTATTGAATGAGCCCTTTTTGGAGTTTCTACGACAACGTTCTATAAAAACCTTTTATCCCCCAAGGGCATAACTTAAAATCCTTGCCCTGAGGGCTGTGGGGGGGGGGTTGCCATCCTCAAAGGCCAAATTTCCAGAACTTTCAACTACGTTGAACAAAATGGCCATCTGAAGATTTTGATTGGGTGTGTTTGGGGAAAAGGTGGGCGGAAGAGGGGGTGAGTTGCCTTTTGAACTGGCCCTTTGAATTTCCAATCGAATGAACCTTTTTTTAAGTTTCTACGACAACGCTTCTATAAAAACCTTATATGCCCCCAGGGCATAACTTACAACCCTTGCCCTGAGGGCTGTTGGGGAGTGTCCTCCTCAAAAACATAATTTCTATCTGGAAATCAACTACGCTGAACAAAATGGCTATCTAAAAATTTTGATTGGATGTGTTTCGAGGAAAAATTTATATGCCCCCAGGGCATAACTTATGACCCTTGCCCTGAAGACTGTACGGGGAGTGTCCTGCTCAAAGGTATAATTTCCTGAACGTTAAACTGCGCGGAACAAAATGGCTATTTCAAAATTTTGATTGGAGGTGTTTGGGGAAATGGTGAGCGTGGAAGGGGTGTTAGATGCATTCCGATTACTTTCGACTATTAAAATGGGCACTACCCATTTCAATTTCCTATTGAATGAGCCCTTTTTGGAGTTTCTACGACAACGTGTTCTATAAAAACCTTTTATCCCCCCAGGGCATAACTTAAAATCCTTGCCCTGAGGGCTTTAGGGGGGGGGGGGGTTGCCATCCTCAAAGGCCTAATTTCCAGAACTTTCAACTACGTTGAACAAAATGGCCATCTTAAGATTTTGATTGGATGTGTTTGGGGAAAAGGTGGGTGGGAGAGGGAGGTTAGTTGCCTTTTGAACTAGCCCTTTGAATTTCCAATCAAATGAGCCCTTTTTCAAGTTTCTACGACAAAGCTTTCAATTAAAACCTTATATGCCCCCAGGGCATAACTTACAACCCTTGCCCTGAGGGCAGTTGGGGAGTGTCCTCCTCAAAAACATAATTTCTATATGGAAATCAACTACGCTGAACAAAATGGCTATCTCAAAATTTTGATTGAATGTTTTTTGGGAAATGGTGGGCGTGGAAGGGGGGTTAGTTGCCATCCAATCCCTTTCGACTATTAAAAAGGGCACAAGCCAATCCGATTTCAAATTGAATGAGCCCTTTTCGAATTTTCAACGACAACTTCTTCGATACGAAGTGCCCTGGTCTAAAGGAAAAAAATAACAAATAATACATTATGCAAACATCGTTCTTTTATGCCCCCAGGGCATAACATATAATCCTTGTCCTGGGGGTTTTGCGGCAGTGACCTCCTCAAAAACATATTTTCTATATGGAAATCAACTACGCTGAACAAAATGGCTATCTCAAAATTTTGATTGAATGTTTTTTGGGAAATGGTGGGCGTGGAGAGGGTGTTAGTTACCTTCCAATTACTTTCGACTATTAAAAAGGGCACAAGCCACTCCAATTTCAAATTGAATGAGCCCTTTTCGAATTTTCAACGACAACTTCTTCGATACGAAGTGCCCTGGTCTAAAGGAAAAAATAATAAATAATACAAGTAGAAGGCTATCTTATACTCCGATCACGCACCCCTGCTGCCACCTACAACTTTTTTTACATAATTGGGGTCAATGACCTCTTTCTCCAGGTGTGTTTTTGGCACGCTATGGGACAATGTTATGATCTAGGAAAGAGTATTTGTTGTTGTTGTTTTTGGCCAAGTGCCCGCTAGAGAAGAATGAAATGCTACTCCGGTACGAACCACGTGGTTAATGGGGTCAATGACCTCTTTCTCCAGGTGTGTTTTTGGCACGCTCGAGGCGAATGTTATGATCCTGGAAAGAGTATTTGTTGTTGTTGTTGTTGTTTTGGGCAACCTCCCAGCGAATGTCAAGGGAGAACACGTGGTTAATCAAAGTGGGACACCTGTGCTGACAGTCATTAATCAAATTGTTTCCGATCAAAGTTAATTAATGTCTGACAGATGACGTCAAGTTAATTAATGTCTTTGATGTATTTCCAAAGAGAATGTTTCCGGGGCAAAATTTAGATCACACGTGACAGATGATGTCATGATTGATTGATTTGACGTGAAAGGGGAATTAATTTGTTGTTTCTAAAGAGAATCGTTTCCGAGCGAATGTTTCGATCTTAGCAATGAAGAGATTGTTTCACGAAAGGGTTTCCAAATAATTTGAAATGTGTCAGCACAGAGTGGCCAAACAAAAGGAACACGCTGGAATTACGTTTAGGGATTATTTGGGCGAAACCGCTTTAGCCATTATAGGGAATTATTTCGGCGAAACAGTTAGAGACATTTTAAAAGATGATTTAAAAGATGATTTTAGAAGAGGATTTGAGGGTAAAACTCTGCGGTCGTTATAATACACAAGTTCCATTTGAAGTGTCGTTAGGTCCTCTACCCCAACCCCAAAGGCTCCTCATACCCCACCCCAACCCCGAAGGAAGCCCCCGGTCCCCAAAGGCCCACCGGGCTCCCAAAAGACCACCAGGCTCCCAAAGGGCCCCCGGACCCCCAAAGGCCCTCCCCGGGCCCCCAAAGGCCCTCCCCCAGCCCCCAAAGGTCCACAGGGCTCCCAAAGGGCCACCCGGCCCTAAAGGGTCCCCCAGACCCCCGGCGCCCCAAAGACCCCTGAGCCCCCATTTTTTAATACTTTTTTATGGCTTTATTATATCTTTTCAGAACAAGTTATTTTCTTAATGTCCATCCTAAACCCATTTTACAAGTTGAAGCACCCATCCTTTTCACCCACAACTTTACTTTACTGATTTTTGAATGCTCCAACACCAAGCAATACTTTTCAATGGCATTTCAGAACAAGTTCTTTTCTTAATTTCCCTCCTAAACTCATTTTACAAATTGAAGCACCCATCCTTTACACCCACAACTTTACTTTACAGCTTTTTGAATGCTCCAACACCAAGCAATACTTTTCAAAGGGCATTTCAGAACAAGTTCTTTTCATAATGTCCATCCTAAACCCATTTTACAAGTTGAAGCACCCATCCTTTTCACCCACAACTTTACTTTACAGCTTTTTGAATGCCCAACACCAAGCAATACTTTTCAAAAGGCATTTCAGAACAAGTTCTTTTCTTAGTGACCGTCCTAAACCCATTTTACAAATTGAAGTACCCATCCTTTTCACCCACAACTTAGTTATAGGTAAGAGTTTGAAGTTTTACCTTAGAGACTTAGCTTAGAGTTTTAGTTTGGTTTAGTTTTAGTTAAAAGTTTAGAGGTTTTTTTTTAGCTTAAACTCTTAGCTTAGAGTTTTTGTTAGAGTTCTAGTTTAGTTTAGTTTTAGTTAAGAGTTTAGAGTTTTTAGCTTAGAGTCTTAGCTTAAAGTTTTAGTTTGGTTTAGTTTTAGTTCAAAGTTTAGAGTTTTTTAAGCTTAGAGTCTTAGCTTTGAGTTTTTGTTAGAGTTCTAGTTTAGTTTAGTTTTAGTTAAGAGTTTAGAGTTTTTAGCTTAGAGTCGTAGCTTAGAGTTTTATTCAGAGTTCTAATTTAGTTTAGTTTAGTTACAGTTCAGAATTTAGAGTTTTAGCTTAGAGTCATAGCTTATAATTTTACTTAAAGTTGTAGTTTGGTTAAGTTTTAGTTAAGAATTTCGAGTTTTAGCTTAGAGTCTTAGCTTAGAGTTGAAGTTTAGTTTAATTTTAGGAATTTGATATTTTACCTTTGAGTTTCAGTTAGAGTTCTAGTTTAGTTTACTTTTAGTTAAGAGTTTAGAGTTTTTAGCTTAGAGTCTTAGCTTAAAGTTTTAGTTTGGTTTAGTTTTAGTTAAAAGTTTAGAGTTTTTTTTTTGCTTAGAGTCTTAGCTTAGAGTTTTTGTTAGAGTTCTAGTTTAGTTTAGTTTTAGTTAAGAGTTTAGAGTTTTTAGCTTAGAGTCTTAGCTTAGAGTTTTATTCAGAGTTCTAGTTTAGTTTAGTTACAGTTCAGAATTTAGAGTTTTAGCTTAGAGTCATAGCTTATAATTTTACTTAAAGTTGTAGTTTGGTTAAGTTTTAGTTAAGAGTTTCGAGTTTTAGCTTAGAGTCTTAGCTCAGAGTTTTTGTTAGAGTTCTAGTTTAGTTTTAGTTAAGAGTTTAGAGTTTTACCTTAGAGTCTTAGCTTAGAGTTTTAGTTTTAGTTAGAGTTGAAGTTTAGTTTAGTTACAGTTAAGAATTTAGAGTTTTAGCTTAGAGTCATAGCTTAGAGTTTTACTTAAAGTTTTAGTTTGACTAAGTTTTAGTTAAGAGTTTCGAGTTTTAGCTTAGAGTCTTAGCTTAGAGTTTTTTGTTAGAGTTCTAGTTTAGTTTAATTTTAGTTAAGAGTTTGATGTTTTACCTTTGAGTTTCAGTTAGAGTTCTAGTTTAGTTTAGTTTTAGTTAAGAGTTTGGTGTTTTACCTTAGAGTCTTAGCTTAGAGTTCTAGTTTACTTTAGTTTTAGTTAAGAGTTTAGTGTTTTTAGCTTAGAGTCTTAGCTTAGAGTTTATGTTGAAGTTCTAGTATAGTTTAGTTTTAGTTTAGAGTTTTAGCTTAGAGTCTTAGCTTAGAGTTATTGTTAGAGTTGAAGTTTAGTTTAGTTTTAGTTAAGAGTTTAGTGTTTTTTTTGTTAGAGTTCTAGTTTAGTTTAATTTTAGTTAAGAGTTTGATTTTTTACCTTTGAGTTTCAGTTAGAGTTCTAGTTTAGTTTAGTTTTAGTTAAGAGTTTACAGTTTACCATAGAGTCTTAGCTTAGAGTTTTAGTTAGAGTTCTAGTTTAGTTTAGTTTTAGTTACAGTTCAGAATTTAGAGTTTTAGCTTAGAGTCATAGCTTAGAGTTTTACTTAAAGTTATAGTTTGGTTAAGTTTTAGTTAAGAGTTTAGAGTTTTTAGCTTAGAGTTTTTGTTGAAGTTCTAGTTTAGTTTAGTTTTAGTTAATAGTTTAGAGTTTTAGCTTAGAGTCTTAGCATAGAGTTGTTGTTAGAGTTGAAGTTTAGTTTAATTTTAGTTAAGAATTTGATGTTTTACCTTTGAGTTTCAGTTAGAGTTCTAGTCTAGTTTACTTTTAGTTTAGAGTTTACAGTTTTTAACTTAGAGTCTTAGCTTAGAGTTTTAGTTAGAGTTCTAGTTTAGTTTAGTTTTAGTTAAGAGTTTAGAATTTTAGCTTAGAGTCTTAGCTTAGAGTTTTTGTTAGAGTTCTATTTTATTTTAGTTTTGAGTTCTAGTTTAGTTTACATATAGTTAAGAGTTTGGAGTTTTACCTTAGAGACTTAGCATAGAGTTTTAGTTTAGTTTAGTTTTAGTTAAGAGTTTAGAGTTTTTTAGCTTGGAGTCTTAGCTTAGAGTTTTTGTTAGAGTTCTAGTTTAGTTTTAGTTAAGAGTTTGGTGTTTTACCTTAGAGTCTTAGTTTAGAGTTCTAGTTTAGTTTAGTTTTAGTTAAGAGTTTAGAGTTTTTTAGCTTAGAGTCTTAGCTTAGAGTTTTTGTTAGAGTTCTAGTTTATTTTAGTTTTAGTTAAGAGTTTAGAGTTTTTAGCTTAGAGTCTTAGCTTAGAGTTTTTGTTGAAGTTTTAGTTTAGTTTAGTTTTAGTTAATAGTTTAGAGTTTTAGCTTAGAGTCTTAGCTTATAGTTTTTGTTAGAGTTGAAGTTTAGTTTAGTAATAGTTAGGAGTTTAGAGTTTTAGCTTAGAGTCTTAGGTTAGAGTTTTTGTTAGAGTTCTAGTTTAGTTTAGATATGGTTAAGAGTTTGGAGTTTTACATTAGAGACTTAGCTTAGAGTTTTAGTTTAGTTTTAGTTAAGAGTTTGGAGTTTTTAGTTTAGAGTCTTAGCTTAGAGTTTTTGTTAGACTTCTAGTTTATTTTAATTTTAGTTAAGAGTTTGGTGTTTTACCTTAGAGTCATAGCTTAGACATTTAGTTAGAGTTCTAGTTTAGTTTAGTTTAAGTTATGAGTTTAGAATTTCAGCTTAGAGTCTTAGCTTAGAGTTTATGTTAGAGTTCTAGTTCAGTTTTAGTTAAGAGTTTTTAGCTCAGAGTCTTAGCATAGTTTTTGTCGAAGTTCTAGTTTAGTTTAGTAATAGTTAAGAGTTTAGAGTTTTAGCTTAGAGTCTTAGCTTAGAGTTTTTGTTAAAGTTGAAGTTTAGTTTAGTAATAGTTAAGAGTTTAGAGTTTTAGCTTAGAGTCTTAGCTTAGAGTTTTTGTTAAAGTTGAAGTTTAGTTTAGTAATAGTTAAGAGTTTAGAGTTTTAGCTTAGAGTCTTAGCTTAGAGTTTTAGTTTAGTTTAGTTTTAGTTAAGAGTTTAGAGTTTTTTAGCATAGAGTCTTAGCTTAGAGTTTTTGTTAGAGTTCTAGTTTAGTTTAGTTATAGTTAAGAGTTTAGAGTTTTTAGCTTAGATTCTTAGCTTAGAGTTTTAGTTTAGTTTAATTTTTTTTAAGAGTTTAGAGTTTTACCATAGAGTCTTATCTTAGGGTTTTTTTTAGAGTTCTAGTTTAGTTTAGTTTTAGTTAAGAGTTTAGAGTTTTTTAGCTTAGAGTCTTAGTTTAGTTTTTTGTTGCAGTTCTAGTTTAGTTTAGAGTTTTAGCTTAGACTTGGAGTTTTAATTAGAGTTCTAGTTTAGTTTTAGTTAAGAGTTTAAGCTTAGAGTCTTAGCTTAGAGTTTTTGTTAGAGTTCTAGTTTAGTTTAGTTTTAGTTAAGAGTTTTTAGCTTAGAGTCTTAGCATAGTTTTTGTCGAAGTTCTAGTTTAGTTTAGTAATAGTTAAGAGTTTAGAGTTTTAGCTTAGAGTCTTAGCTTAGAGTTTTTGTTAGAGTTCTAGTTTAGTTTAGTTTTAGTTAAGAGTTTTTAGCTTAGAGTCTTAGCTTAGAGTTTTTGTTAAAGTTGAAGTTTAGTTTAGTAATAGTTAAGAGTTTGGAGTTTTAGCTTAGAGTCTTAGCTTAGAGTTTTAGTTTAGTTTAGTTTTAGTTAAGAGTTTTTTAGCATAGAGTCTTAGCTTAGAGTTTTTGTTAGAGTTCTAGTTTAGTTTAGTTATAGTTAAGAGTTTAGAGTTTTTAGCTTAGATTCTTAGCTTAGAGTTTTAGTTTAGTTTAATTTTTGTTAAGAGTTTAGAGTTTTACCATAGAGTCTTATCTTAGGGTTTTTTTAGAGTTCTAGTTTAGTTTAGCTTTAGTTAAGAGTTTAGAGTTTTTTAGCTTAGAGTCTTAGTTTAGAGTTTTTTGTTGCAGTTCTAGTTTAGTTTAGAGTTTTAGCTTAGACTTGGAGTTTTAATTAGAGTTCTAGTTTAGTTTAGTTTTAGTTAAGAGTTTAGAGTTTTAGCTCAGAGTCTTAGCTTAGAGTTTTTGTTAGAGTTCTAGTTTAGTTTAGTTTTAGTTAAGAGTTTAGAGTTTTAGCTTAGAGTCTTAGCTTAGAGTTTTTGTTAGAGCCCTAGTTAAGTTTAGTTATAGTTAAGAGTTTGAAGTTTTACCTTAGAGACTTAGCTTAGAGTTTTAGTTAAGTTTAGTTTTACTTAAGAGTATAGAATTTTAGCTTAGAGTCTCAGCTTAGAGTTTTTGTTAGAGTTCTAGTTTAGTTTAGTTTTAGTTAAGAGTTTAGTGTTTTTAGCTTAGAGTCTTAGTTTAGAGTTTTTGTTAGAGTTCTAGTTTAGTTTAACTTTAGTTAAGAATTTGATGTTTCACCTTTGAGTTTCAGTTAGAGTTCTAGTTTAGTTTACTTTTAGTTAAGAGTTTAGTGTTTTACCTTAGAGTCTTAGCATAGAGTTTTAGTTAGAGTTCTAGTTTAGTTTAGTTTTAGTTAAGAGTTTAGAATTTTAGCTTAGAGTCTTAGCTTAGAGTTTTTGTTAGAGTTCTAGTTTAGTTTAATTTTAGTTAAGAATTTGATGTTTTACCTTTGAGTTTCAGTTAGAGTTCTAGTTTAGTTTACTTTTAGTTAAGAGTTTAGTGTTTTACCTTAGAGTCTTAGCTTAGAGTTTTAGTTAGAGTTCTCGTTTAGTTTAGTTTTAGTTAAGAGTTTAGAATTTTAGCTTAGAATCTTAGCTTAGAGTTTTTGTTAGAGTTCTAGTTTATTTTAGTTTTAGTTAAGAGTTCAGAGTTTTTGGCTTAGAGTCCTTTGCTTAGAGTTTTTGTTGAAGTTCTAGTTTAGTTTAGGTTTAGTTAATAGTTTAGAGTTTTAGCTTAGAGTCGTAGCTTAGAGTTTTTGTTAGAGTTCTAGTTTAGTTTAGATATAGTTAAGCGTCTGGAGTTTTACCTTCGAGACTTAGCGTAGAGTTTTAGTTTAGTTTAGTTTTAGTTAAGAGTTTAGAGTTTTACCTTAGTCTTAGCTTAGAGTTATAGTTAGAGTTGAAGTTTAGTTTAGTTATAGTTAAGAGTTTAGAGTTTTTAGCTTAGAGTCGTAGTTTAGAGTCTTTGTTAGAGTTCTAGTTTAGTTTACTTAAGAGTTTAGAGTTTTATCATAGAATCATAGCTTAGAGTTTTTGTTGAAGTTTTAGTTTAGTTTAGTTTTAGTTAAGAGTTTAGAGTTTTTAGCTTAGAGTCCTAGCTTAGAGTTTTTGTTAGAGTTCTAGTTTAGTTTAGTTTTAGTTAAGAGTTTGGTGTTTTACCTTAGAGTTATAGCTTAGAGTTTTAGTTAGAGTTCTAGTTTAGTTTAGTTTTAGTTAAGAGTTTAGAATTTTAGCTTAGAGTCTTAGCTTAGAGCTTTTTGTTAGAGTTCTAGTTTAGCTTAGTTTTAGTTAAGAGTTTAGAGTTTTTAGCTTAGAGTCTTAGCTTAGAGTTTTTGTTGAAGCTCTAGTTTAGTTTAGTTTTAGTTAAGAGTTTATAGTTTTAGCTTAGAGTCTTAGCTTAGAGTTTTTGTTAGAGTTCTAGTTTAGTTTAGTTTTAGTTAAGAGTTTTGAGTTTTACCTCAAAGTCTTAGATTAGAGTTTTAGTTAGGGTTGAAGTTTCGTTTAGTTTAGTTATAGTTAAGAGTTTATAGTTTTAGCTTAGAGTCTTAGCTTAGAGTTTTAGTTAGAGTTATTAATTATTTTAGTTTTACTTAAGAGTTATAGCTTAGAGGTTTAGCCTACAATCTTAGCTTAGAGATTTAGTTAGAGTTGAAGTTTAGTCCAAACTAGCATAACCACAAAATTACACAATATTGCATAGAAATACCAAAACCATAGGTTAGATTAGGTTAGGAGGTTAGGTTTCTCCACGTTTAAGTTAGGTTAGATTAGCTTATCATGAGCGCTCATGATAAGCTAACCTAATCTAACCTAACTTAAACGTGGAGAAACCTAACCTCTAACCTAACCTAACCTAATCTAACCTATGGTTTGGTATTTCTATGCAATATTGTGTAATTTTGTGGTTATGCTAGTTTAGACTAAACTTCAACTCTAACTAAATCTCTAAGCTAAGATTCTAGGCTAAACCTCTAAGCTATAACTCTTAAGTAAAACTAAAATAAACAATAACTCTAACTAAAACTCTAAGCTAAGACTCTAAGCTAAAACTATAAACTCTTAACTATAACTAAACTAAACGAAACTTCAACCCTAACTAAAAATCTAATCTAAGACTTTAAGGTAAAACTCAAAACTCTTAACTAAAACTAAACTAAACTAAAACTCTAACAAAAACTCTAAGCTAAGACTCTAAGCTAAAACTATAAACTCTTAACTAAAACTAAACTAAACTAGAGCTTCAACAAAAACTCTAAGCTAAGACTCTAAGCTAAAAACTCTAAACTCTTAACTAAAACTAAGCTAAACTAGAACTCTAACAAAAACTCTAAGCTAAGACTCTAAGCTAAAATTCTAAACTCTTAACTAAAACTAAACTAGAACTCTAACTAAAACTCTAAGCTATAACTCTAAGGTAAAACACCAAACTCTTAACTAAAACTAAACTAGAACTCTAACAAAAACTCTAAGCTAGGACTCTAAGCTAAAAAACTCTAAACTCTTAACTAAAACTAAACTAAAACTTCAACAAAAACTCTAAGCTATGATTCTATGATCAAACCCTAAACTCTTAAGTAAACTAAACTAGAACTCTAACAAAGACTCTAAACTACGACTCTAAGCTAAAAACTCTAAACTCTTAACTATAACTAAACTTCAACTCTAACTATAACTCTAAGCTAAGACTAAGCTAAAACTCTAAACTCTTAACTAAAACTAAACTAAACTAAAACTCTACGCTAAGTCTCGAAGGTAAAACTCCAGACGCTTAACTATATCTAAACTAAACTAGAACTCTAACAAAAACTCTAAGCTACGACTCTAAGCTAAAACTCTGAACTATTAACTAAACCTAAACTAAACTAGAACTTCAACAAAAACTCTAAGCAAAGGACTCTAAGCCAAAAACTCTAAACTCTTAACTAAAACTAAAATAAACTAGAACTCTAACAAAAACTCTAAGCTAAGACTCTAAGCTAAAATTCTAAACTCTTAACTAAAACTAAACTAAACGAGAACTCTAACTAAAACTCTATGCTAAGACTCTAAGGTAAAACAATAAACTCTTAACTAAAAGTAAACTAAACTAGAACTCTAACTGAAACTCAAAGGTAAAACATCAAATTCTTAACTAAAATTAAACTAAACTAGAACTCTAACAAAAACTCTAAGCTAAGACTCTAAGCTAAAATTCTAAACTCTTAACTAAAACTAAACTAGAACTCTAACTAAAACTCTATGCTAAGACTCTAAGGTAAAACACTAAACCCTTAACTAAAAGTAAACTAAACTAGAACTCTAACTGAAACTCAAAGGTGAAACATCAAATTCTTAACTAAAGTTAAACTAAACTAGAACTCTAACAAAAACTCTAAGCTAAGACTCTAAGGTAAAACTCTAAACTCTTAAGTAAAACTAAGCTAAACTACAACTCTAACAAAAACTGTAAGCTAAGACTCAGCTAAAACTCGAGACTCTTAACTAAATCTTAACCAAGCTATAACTTTAAGTAAAACTCTAAGCTATGACTCTAAGCTAAAAATCTAAATTCTTAACTGTAACTAGACTAAACTTTAACTCTAACTAAAACTCTAAGCTAAGACTCTATGGTAAAACTCTAAACTCTTAACTAAAACTAAATTAAACTAGAACTCTAAATAAAACTAAGCTAAGACTCTAAGCTAAAAACTCTAAACTCTTAACTAAAACTAAACTAAACTAGAACTCTAATTAAAACTCTAAGTCTAAGCTAAAACTCTAAACTAAAACTAAACTAGAACTTCAACAAAAACTCTAAACTAAGACTCTAAGCTAAAAACACTAAACTCTTAACTAAAACTAAACTAGAACTCTAACAAAAACTCTAAGCTGAGACTCTAAGCTAAAATTCTATACTCTTAAGTAAAACTAAACTTAACTAAAACTCTAAGCTAAGTCTCTAAGGTAAAACTTCAAACTCTTAACTATAACTAAACTTAACTAGGACTCTAACAAAAACTCTAAGCTAAGACTCTAAGCTAAAACTCTAAACTCTTAACTAAAACTAAACTAAACTAGAACTCTAACAAAAACTCTAAGCTAAGACTCTAAGCTAAAACTCTAAACTCTTAACTAAAACTAAACTAAACTAGAACTCTAATTAAAACTCCAAGTCTAAGCTAAAACTCTAAACTAAACTAGAACTGCAACAAAAAACTCTAAACTAAGACTCTAAGCTAAAAAACTCTAAACTCTTAACTAAAACTAAACTAAACTAGAACTCTAAAAAAACCCTAAGATAAGACTCTATGGTAAAACTCTAAACTCTTAAAAAAATTTAAACTAAACTAAAACTCTAAGCTAAGAATCTAAGCTAAAAACTCTAAACTCTTAACTATAACTAAACTAGAACTCTAACAAAAACTCTAAGCTAAGACTCTATGCTAAAAAACTCTAAACTCTTAACTAAAACTAAACTAAACTAAAACTCTAAGCTAAGACTCTAAGCTAAAACTCTAAACTCTTAACTATTACTAAACTAAACTTCAACTTTAACAAAAACTCTAAGCTAAGACTCTAAGCTAAAACTCTAAACTCTTAACTATTACTAAACTAAACTTCAACTTTAACAAAAACTCTAAGCTAAGACTCTAAGCTAAAACTCTAAACTCTTAACTATTACTAAACTAAACTAGAACTTCGACAAAAACTATGCTAAGACTCAAAGCTAAAAACTCTAAACTCTTAACTAAAACTAAACTAGAACTCTAACATAAACTCTAAGCTAAGACTCTAAGCTAAAATTCTAAACTCATAACTAAAACTAAACTAAACTAGAACTCTAACTAAATGTCTAAGCTATGACTCTAAGGTAAAACACCAAACTCTTAACTAAAACTAAACTAGAACTCTAACAAAAACTCTAAGCTAAGACTCTAAGCTAAAAACTCCAAACTCTTAACTAAAACTAAACTAAACTAAAACTCTAAGCTAAGTCTCTAATGTAAAACTCCAAACTCTTAACTATATCTAAACTAAACTAGAACTCTAACAAAAACTCTAAGCTAAGACTCTAAGCTAAAACTCTAAACTATTAACTAAACTAAACTAAAACTTCAACAAAAACTCTAAGCTAAGACTCTAAGCTAAAAAACTCTAAACTCTTAACTAAAACTAAACTAAACTAGAACTCTAACTAAAACTCTAAACTAAGACTCTAAGGTAAAACACCAAACTCTTAACTAAAACTAAACTAGAACTCTAACAAAAACTCTAAGCTAAGACTCTAAGCTAAAAAACTCTAAACTCTTAACTAAAACTAAACTAAAACTCTATGCTAAGTCTCTAAGGTAAACTCCAAACTCTTAACAATATGTAAACTAAACTAGAACTCAAAACTAAAATAAACTAGAACTCTAACAAAAACTCTAAGCTAAGACTCTAAGCTAAAATTCTAAACTCTTAACTAAAACTAAACTAAACTAGAACTCTAACTAAAACTCTAAGCTAAGACTCTAAATTAAAAAACTGTAAACTCTAAACTAAAAGTAAACTAGACTAGAACTCTAACTGAAACTCAAAGGTAAAACATCAAATTCTTAACTAAAATTAAACTAAACTTCAACTCTAACAAAAACTCTAAGCTAAGACTCTAAGGTAAAACAATAAACTCTTAACTAAAAGTAAACTAAACTAGAACTCTAACTGAAACTCAAAGGTAAAACATCAAATTCTTAACTAAAATTAAACTAAACTAGAACTCTAACAAAAACTCTAAGCTAAGACTCTAAGCTAAAATTCTAAACTCTTAACTAAAACTAAACTAAACTACAACTCTAACTAAAACTCTATGCTAAGACTCTAAGGTAAAACACTAAACCCTTAACTAAAAGTAAACTAAACTAGAACTCTAACTGAAACTCAAAGGTGAAACATCAAATTCTTAACTAAAGTTAAACTAAACTAGAACTCTAACAAAAACTCTAAGCTAAGACTCTAAGGTAAAACTCTAAACTCTTAGATAAAACTAAGCTAAACTACAACTCTAACAAAAACTGTAAGCTAAGACTCAGCTAAAACTCGAGACTCTTAACTAAATCTTAACCAAGCTATAACTTTAAGTAAAACTCTAAGCTATGACTCTAAGCTAAAAATCTAAATTCTTAACTGTAACTAGACTAAACTTTAACTCTAACTAAAACTCTAAGCTAAGACTCTATGGTAAAACTCTAAACTCTTAACTAAAACTAAATTAAACTAGAACTCTAAATAAAACTAAGCTAAGACTCTCAGCTAAAAACTCTAAACTCTTAACTAAAACTAAACTAAACTAGAACTCTAATTAAAACTCTAAGTCTAAGCTAAAACTCTAAACTAAAACTAAACTAGAACTTCAACAAAAACTCTAAACTAAGACTCTAAGCTAAAAACACTAAACTCTTAACTAAAACTAAACTAGAACTCTAACAAAAACTCTAAGCTGAGACTCTAAGCTAAAATTCTATACTCTTAAGTAAAACTAAACTTAACTAAAACTCTAAGCTAAGTCTCTAAGGTAAAACTTCAAACTCTTAACTATAACTAAACTTAACTAGGACTCTAACAAAAACTCTAAGCTAAGACTCTAAGCTAAAACTCTAAACTCTTAACTAAAACTAAACTAAACTAGAACTCTAACAAAAACTCTAAGCTAAGACTCTAAGCTAAAACTCTAAACTCTTAACTAAAACTAAACTAGAACTCTAATTAAAACTCCAAGTCTAAGCTAAAACTCTAAACTAAACTAGAACTGCAACAAAAAACTCTAAACTAAGACTCTAAGCTAAAAACTCTAAACTCTTAACTAAAACTAAACTAAACTAGAACTCTAAAAAAACCCTAAGATAAGACTCTATGGTAAAACTCTAAACTCTTAAAAAAATTTAAACTAAACTAAAACTCTAAGCTAAGAATCTAAGCTAAAAACTCTAAACTCTTAACTATAACTAAACTAGAACTCTAACAAAAACTCTAAGCTAAGACTCTATGCTAAAAAACTCTAAACTAAAACTAAACTAAACTAAAACTCTAAGCTAAGACTCTAAGCTAAAACTCTAAACTCTTAACTATTACTAAACTAAACTTCAACTTTAACAAAAACTCTAAGCTAAGACTCTAAGCTAAAACTCTAAACTCTTAACTATTACTAAACTAAACTAGAACTTCGACAAAAACTATGCTAAGACTCTAAGCTAAAAACTCTAAACTCTTAACTAAAACTAAACTAGAACTCTAACATAAACTCTAAGCTAAAATTCTAAACTCATAACTAAAACTAAACTAAACTAGAACTCTAACTAAATGTCTAAGCTATGACTCTAAGGTAAAACACCAAACTCTTAACTAAAACTAAACTAAACTAGAACTCTAACAAAAACTCTAAGCTAAGACTCTAAGCTAAAACTCCAAACTCTTAACTAAAACTAAACTAAACTAAAACTCTAAGCTAAGTCTCTAATGTAAAACTCCAAACTCTTAACTATATCTAAACTAAACTAGAACTCTAACAAAAACTCTAAGCTAAGACTCTAAGCTAAAACTCTAAACTCCTAACTATTACTAAACTAAACTTCAACTCTAACAAAAACTATAAGCTAAGACTCTAAGCTAAAACTCTAAACTATTAACTAAAACTAAACTAAACTAAAACTTCAACAAAAACTCTAAGCTAAGACTCTAAGCTAAAAACTCTAAACTCTTAACTAAAACTAAAATAAACTAGAACTGTAACAAAAACTCTAAGCTAAGACTCTAAGCTAAAAAACTCTAAACTCTTAACTAAAACTAAAGTAAACTAGAACTCTAACTAAAACTCTAAACTAAGACTCTAAGGTAAAACACCAAACTCTTAACTAAAACTAAACTAGAACTCTAACAAAAACTCTAAGCTAAGACTCTAAGCTAAAAAACTCTAAACTCTTAACTAAAACTAAACTAAACTAAAACTCTATGCTAAGTCTCTAAGGTAAACTCCAAACTCTTAACTATATGTAAACTAAACTAGAACTCAAAACTAAAATAAACTAGAACTCTAACAAAAACTCTAAGCTAAGACTCTAAGCTAAAATTCTAAACTCTTAACTAAAACTAAACTAAACTAGAACTCTAACTAAAACTCTAAACTAAGACTCTAAGGTAAAACACTAAACTCTAAACTAAAAGTAAACTAGACTAGAACTCTAACTGAAACTCAAAGGTAAAACATCAAATTCTTAACTAAAATTAAACTAAACTTCAACTCTAACAAAAACTCTAAGCTAAGACTCTAAGCTAAAACTCTAAACTAATATTAAACTAGAACTTCAACAAAAACTCTAAGCTAAAAACTCTAAACTCTTAACTAAAACTTAACCAAACTATAACTTTAAGTAAAACTCTAAGCTATGACTCTAAGCTAAAACTCTAAATTCTGAACTGTAACTAAAACTAAACTAAACTAGAACTCTAACTAAAACTCTAAGCTAAGACTCTATGGTAAAATACCAAACTCTTAACTAAAACTAAACTAAACTAGAACTCTAACTGAAACTCAAAGGTAAAACATCAAACTCTTAACTAAAATTAAACTAAACTAGAACTCTAACAAAAAAAACTCTAAACTCTTAACTAAAACTAAACTAAACTTCAACTCTAACAAAAACTCTAAGCTAAGACTCTAAGCTAAAACTCTAAACTAAAACTAAACTATACTAGAACTTCAACATAAACTCTAAGCTAAGACTCTAAGCTAAAAACACTAAACTCTTAACTAAAACTAAAATAAGCTAGAACTCTAACAAAAACTCTAAGCTGAGACTCTAAGCTAAAACTCTAAACTCTTAAGTAAAACTAAACTAGAACTCTAAGCTAAGACTCTAAGGTAAAAGACCAAACTCTTAACTAAAACTAAACTAAACTAGAACTCTAACTGAAACTCAAAGGTAAAACATCAAACTCTTAACTAAAATTAAACTAAACTAGAACTCTAACAAAAAACTCTAAGCTAAGACTCTAAGCTAAAACTCGAAACTCTTAACTAAAACTTAGTCAAACTAAAACTTTAAGTAAAACTCTAAGCTATGACTCTAAGCTAAAACTCTAAATTCTTAACTGTAACTAAACTAAACTTCAACTCTAACTAAAACTCTAAGCTAAGACTCTAAGGTAAAACTCTAAACTCTTAACTAAAACTAAACTAAACTAGAACTCTAACAAAAACTCTGAGCTAAGACTCTAAGCTAAAACTCAAAACTCTTAACTAAAACTTAACCAAACTACAACTTTAAGTAAAATTATAAGCTATGACTCTAAGCTAAAACTCTAAATTCTGAACTGTAACTAAACTAAACTAGAACTCTGAATAAAACTCTAAGCTAAGACTCTAAGCTAAAAACTCTAAACTCTTAACTAAAACTAAACTAAACTAGAACTCCAACAAAAACTCTAAGCTAAGACTCTAAGCAAAAAAAACTCTAAACTTTTAACTAAAACTAAACCAAACTAAAACTTTAAGCTAAGACTCTAAGCTAAAAACTCTAAACTCTTAACTAAAAGTAAACTAAACTAGAACTCTAACTGAAACTCAAAGGTAAAACATCAAATTCTTAACTAAAATTAAACTAAACTTCAACTCTAACAAAAACTCTAAGCTAAGACTCTAAGCTAAAACTCGAAACTCTTAACTAAAACTTAACCAAACTACAACTTTAAGTAAAATTATAAGCTATGACTCTAAGCTAAAACTCTAAATTCTGAACTGTAACTAAACTAAACTAAATTAGAACTCTGAATAAAACTCTAAGCTACGACTCTAAGCTAAAAACTCTAAACTCTTAACTAAAACTAAACTAAACTAGAACTCTAACAAAAACTCAAAGCTAAGACTCTAAGCTAAAAAAAACTCTAAACTTTTAACTAAAACTAAACCAAACTAAAACTTTAAGCTAAGACTCTAAGCTAAAAACTCTAAACTCTTAACTAAAACTAAACTAAACTAGAACTCTAACAAAAACTCTAAGCTAAGAGTCTAAGCTAAAAAAAAACTCTAAACTTTTAACTAAAACTAAACCAAACTAAAACTCTAAGCTAAGTCTCTAAGGTAAAACTTCAAACTCTTACCTATAACTAAGTTGTGGGTGAAAAGGATGGGTACTTCAATTTGTAAAATGGGTTTAGGACGGTCACTAAGAAAAGAACTTGTTCTGAAATGCCTTTTGAAAAGTATTGCTTGGTGTTGGGCATTCAAAAAGCTGTAAAGTAAAGTTGTGGGTGAAAAGGATGGGAACTTCAACTTGTAAAATGGGTTTAGGATGGACATTATGAAAAGAACTTGTTCTGAAATGCCCTTTGAAAAGTATTGCTTGGTGTTGGAGCATTCAAAAAGCTGTAAAGTAAAGTTGTGGGTGTAAAGGATGGGTGCTTCAATTTGTAAAATGGGTTTAGGAGGGACATTAAGAAAAGAACTTGTTCTGAAATGCCATTGAAAAGTATTGCTTGGTGTTGGAGCATTCAAAAATCAGTATAGTAAAGTTGTGGGTGAAAAGGATGGGTACTTCAACTTGTAAAATGGGTTTAGGATGGACATTAAGAAAATAACTTGTTCTGAAAAGATATAATAAAGCCATAAAAAGTATTAAAAAATGGGGGCTCAGGGGTCTTTGGGGGTCCTTTGGGGGCCCTTTAGGGCCGGGTGGCCCTTTGGGAGCCCTGTGGACCTTTGGGGGCTGGGGGAGGGCCTTTGGGGTCCGGGAGGGCCTTTGGGGTCCGGGGGGCCCTTTGGGAGCCTGGTGGTCTTTTGGGAGCCCGGTGGGCCTTTGGGGACCGGGGGCTTCCTTCGGGGTTGGGGTGGGGTATGAGGAGCCTTTGGGGTTGGGGTAGAGGACCTCACGACACTGTTAAAATACAACTTGTGTATTATAACGACCACAGAGTTTTACCCTCAAATCCTCTTCTAAAATCATCTTTTAAATCATCTTTTAAAATGTCTCTAACTGTTTCGCCGAAATAATTCCCTAAAATGGCTAAAGCGGTTTCGCCCAAATAATCCCTAAACGTAATTCCAGCGTGTTCCTTTTGTTTGGCATCTCTGTTCTGACACATTTCAAATTATTTGGAAACCCTTTCGTGAAACAATCTCTTCATTGCTAAGATCGAAACATTCGCTCGGAAACGATTCTCTTTAGAAACAACAAATTAATTCCCTTTCGTGTCAAATCAATCAATCATGACATCATCTGTCACGTGTGATCTAAATTTTGCCCCGGAAACATTCTCTTTGGAAATAAATCAAAGACATTAATTAACTTGACGTCATCTGTCAGACATTAATTAACTTTGCTCGGAAACAATTTGATTAATGACTGACAGCACAGATGTCCCACTTTGATTAACCACGTGTTCTCCCTTGACATTCGCTGGGAGCTTGCCCAAAACAACAACAACAAATACTCTTTCCTGGATCATAACATTCTCCCCTAGCGTGCCAAAAACACACCTGGAGAAAGAGGTCATTGACCCCATTAACCACGTGGTTCGTACCGGAGTAGCATTTCATTCTTCCCTAGCGGGCACTTGGCCAAAAACAACAACAACAAATACTCTTTCCTAGATCATAACATTCTCCCATAGCATGCCAAAAACACACCTGGAGAAAGAGGTCATTGACCCCAATTATGCAAAAAAAAGTTGTAGGTGGCAGCAGGGGTGCGTGATCGGAGTATAAGATAGCCTTCTACTAATACATTGTCCCAACATAGTTCTTATATGCCCCCAGGGCATAACTTAAAACCCTTGCCCTGAGGGTTGTGGGGGAGAAACCTCCTCAAAACATAATTTTTATCTGGACATCAACTACGCTGAACAAAATGGCTATCTCAAAATTTTGATTGGATGTGTTTGGGGGAATGAAGGGCATGGGGGGGGGGGCTAGTTGCCCTCCAATCATTTTCGACTATTAAAAAGAGCACTAGATGTTAAAATTACCAATCGAATGAGCCTTTTTCCAAGTTTCTACGGCTACTCCTTCGATACGAAGTGCCCTTGTATAGAAAAAAAGAAAATTTATTAATAATAATACATTGTGCCAACATCGTTCTTTACTTAGGCAGCGCGATTGCACTGCCTATGATTTCAACGACTTAGACTCTTTTGTGGCCATCATGTTTCTATCAGGATACCATAAGCTGACAAGTGAAAGATTAGACTGATCCAGATCAGATGATGTTTGTATTCCCATGGTCAGAAAAGCGATGAGCAGAAATAAATTCAAAAAAATTAAGAAGTACTTGAACTTTGCAGATAATGAGAATCTGGATACGGCTGACAAAATGGCCAAAGCCAGGCCTTTGATTGATCTGGTAAATAAGAAAATTCAAAAATTTGGGACTTTTTGTTGTAAGTTATCAGATGATGAGCAAATGATCCCCTTTTTCGGGAGGCATAGTTGCAAGATGTTCATAAGAGGCAAACCAATGAGATTTAGTTATAAGGCTTGGATATTTGCATGTAGTCATGGCTTTCCCTTTCATATTCAGATGTACTGCGGGAAAACTACCGAGCAAACTATCGGCCCACTTGGTTTTCGAGTTGTGACATCTTTGTTGTCTGTACCAAAAACACCAACCCCTCATGACCTCTTTTTTGATAATTTCTTTGCTAGTTATGACCTACTTGATGACCTTCACCATCTTGGATTCCGTGCTGCAGGAACTGTGCCAGAAAACGGATTAATAGGGTGTGACTTAGAAGACTCAAAAAAGCTAAAAAAGCGAGAGAGAGGCTACTTTGATTGTAAATCGATAGGAACAATCGATAGGTATTGGGTTATTGGACAAAACCCTCTGTGTATACTACTTGTTTCTTCCTGGAAGTTTTATCGTCATCTTCACGAGGATGATGAAAACGAAAGAATCAGCCAGCTTGATTTCATCATAAAGGTTGTCCAGGGACTTTTAAACAATGAAACATTCCACGTACCGAGTTCCAACCCAGGCAGCTCTGGCACTTTGAAGATTTTCCCCCAAAAATATGTGAGCCACTCTCTCGTCTGGTAGGGACTTTGTGTTGTTAGCAAGAAAAGTTCACGATTAGAGAGTAAAGTGTGGAGTTCGTCTTCATCTTCATCAATGTTTTGAACAGTTTTATGCTTAGTTCTGTTTTCACTTACTTTCCTTTAAGATAAATGAAGTAGAATTTATAAGAAAAAAACATGTTGGTACAATGTACTATTATTGTTTTGTTTTCTTTTTCCATACCAGGGCACTTCGTATCGAAGGAGTTATCGTAGAAACTTCTAAAAGGGCTCATTCGATTGGAAATTGGAGTGGCTAGTGCCCTTTTTAACAGTCAAAAGTGACTGGAGTGCAACTAACCCCCCCCCCCATGCCTATCATTCCCCCAAACACATCCAATCAAAATTTTGAGATAGCCATTTTGTTCAGCGTAGTTGATTTCCCGATAAAAAATATGTTTTTGAGGAGGACACTCGCCCTCAACCCTCAGGGCAAGGATTTTGACTTATGCCCTGGGGGCATATAAGAATGATGTTGGCACAATGTATTATTTAATATTTTTTTCCTTTAGAGCAGGGCGCTTCGTATCGAAGAAGTTGTCGTAAAAACTTCGAAAAGGGCCCATTTAATTGGAAATTGGAGTGGCTTGTGCCCTTTTTAATAGTTGAAAGTAATTTGGAAGGCAACTAACACCCCTTCCACGCCCACCATTTTCTAAAACACATCCAATCACAATTCTGATATGGCCATTTTGTTCAGCATAGTTGATTTCCAGATAGATATTATGTTTTTGAGGAGACACTTCCCCAAAGCCCTCAGGGCAAGGGTTATAAGTTATGCCCTGGGGTGCATATAAGGTTTTTATACAAGGCGTTGTCGTAGGAACTTCAATAAAGGCTCAATCGATTGGAAATTCAAAGGGCTAGTGCCCTTTTTGATAGTCGAAAGTGATTGGAAGGCAAATAACCCCCCTCTCATGCCCACCTTTTCCCCAAACACATCCAATCAAAATTTTGAGATAGCTATTTTATTCAACGTAGTTTTAAGTTCCGGAAATTAGGTCTTTGAGGATGACAACCCCCCACAGCCCTCAGGGCAAGGGTTGTAAGTTATGCCCTGGGGGCATATAAGGTTTTTAAAGAACGTAGTGCTGTAGAAACCTCAAAAAGGGCTCATTCGATTAGAAATTGAAATGGCTAGTGCCCTTTTTAATAGTCGAAAGTGATTGGAAGGCAACTAACCCCCCTCTCACGCCCACCTTTTCCCCAAACACATCCAATCAAAATTTTGAGATAGCTATTTTATTCAACGTAGTTTTAAGTTCTAGAAATTAGGTCTTTGATGATGAGAACCCCCCAAAGCCCTCAGGGCAAGGGTTGTAAATTATGCCCTGGCGGCATATAAGGTTTTTTATAGTACGCTTTGTCAAAGAAATTTCAAAAAGGGCTCATTCGATTGGAAATTGAAATGGCTAGTGCCCTTTTCAATAGTCGAAAGTGATTGGAAGGCAACTAACAACCCTTCCACACCCACCATTTCCCCAAACACATCCAATCAAAATTTTGAGATAGCCATTTTGTTCCACGCAGTTTAAAGTTCAGGAAATTATACCTTTGAATAGGACACTCCCCCCACAGTCTTCAGGACAAGGATTATAAGCTATGCTCTGGGGGTATATAAGGTTTTTATTGAAATCTTTGTCGTAGAAACTTGAAAAAAGCCCATTCGATTGAAAATTCAAAGGGCTAGAGCCCTTTTTAATAGTCGAAAGTGATTTGAGGGCAACTAACCCCCCTCTCACGCCCACCTTTCCCCCAAACACATCGAATCAAAATTTTTAGAATGCCATTTTATTCAACGTAGTCTAAAGTTTTGGAAATTAGGTCTGTAAGGATGACAACCCCTCCCCTCCACAGCCCTCAGGGCAAGGGTTGTAAGTTATGCCCTGGGGGCATATAAGGTTTTTACAGAAAGCGTTGTCGTAGAAACTTCAAAAGGGTTCAATCACTTGAAAATTGAAAGGGCTAGTGCCTTTTTTAATAGTTGAAAGTGATCGGAGAGCGACTAACGCCCCTCTCACGCCCATTATTTTCCCAAACATATCCAATCAAAATTTTGAAGCATCCATTTTGTTCAACGTAGTTGAAAGTTTTTAAAATTAGGTCTTTTAGGATGATAACCCCCTCAGAGCCCTCCGTGAAAGGGTTGTTAGTTATGCCCTGGGGGCATATAAGGTTTATATAGCAAGTTGTTGAAGAAATTTCAAAAAGGACTCATTTGATTAGAAATCGAAATTGCCCTTTTTAATAGTCGAAAGTGAGTGGAGAGTAATTAGCCCCCCTCTAACACCCATCATTTCCACAAAAACATTCAATCAAAGTTTAGAGATAGCCATTTTGTTTAACGTAGTTGAAAGTTCTGGAAATTATGTATTTAAGGATGTCAAACCCCCAGAACCCCCAGGGAAGAGGTTGTAAGTTATGCCCTGGGGGCATATAAGGTTTTTATTGATAGAGTTGTCGTAAAAATTCAAAAGGGGCTCATTCAATTGGAAATTGAGAGGGCTAGTGCCCTTTTTAATAGTTGAAAATGATTGGAGGGTAACTAACCCCCTGTCACTTCCACCATTCCTCCAAACACAACCAATCAAAATCTTCAGATAGTCATTTTGTTCAACGTAGTAGAAAGTTCTGGAAATTAGATCTTTGAGAATGATAACCCCCCCCCCAGCCCTCAGGGCAAGGGTTTTAAGTTATAGCCTGGGGGCATTTAAGGTTTTTTATTGAAAGTGTTGTCGCGAAACTTCAAACGGCCATTTTTAATAGTTGAAAGTTATTGGAGAGCGACTAACAGCCCTCTCACGCCCACCATTTCCCCGAACACTTGTAAGTTATACCCTGGGAGCATATGAGGTAAGTTATACCCTGGGGGCATATGAGGTTTTTATAGAACGCCTTGTCTAGAAACTTCAGAAAGGGCTCATTCGATTGGTAATTGAAATGGCTAGTGCCCTTTTTAACAGTCAAAAGTAATTGGAAGGCAATTAACACCCCTTCCACGCCCATTATTTCCCCAAACACATTCAATCAAAATTTTGAGATAGCCATTTTGTTTAACGTAGTTGAAAGTTCTGGAAATTAGGTCTTAGAGGATGACAACCACCCTAACAGCCCTTAGGGTAAGGGTTGTGATTTATGCCCTGGGGCATATAAGGTTTTTATAGAAAGCGTTGTCGTTTCAAAAAGGGCTCATTCGATTGGAAATCGAAAGGCCTAGTGCCCTTTTTAATAGTCGAAAGTGATAGGAAAGCTTGACATTTTTATAGTTATGATCGATGTGGGTATAATGTATTATTTTTTGTTGTTGTTGTTGTTTAGACCAGAGCACTTTGTATCGAAGGAGGTGTCGTGAGAACTTCGAAAAGGGCTCATTCGATTGAAAATAGAAAGGGCTGATGCCCTTTTTAATAGTCGAAAGTGATTGGAGGGCAGCCAATCCCCCTCCAAAGCCCACAATCTCATTTGCCCATTATGTTTAAAGACTAAATGTTGCCTTAAGATTAAATCAAAATGCACTGCATTAATGCTGATTCCCAATAAGGCCTCTCTGCAGTATCCCAAGAACGACTGAGGGTATTATGTTCAAACTTTGGGTGCTACTTCTGCTCTTAAAATTTAACCAAATCAAATTAGCGTAAGTGTATCCAAGCTATCAAAGAAAATAAACACATTTTTTTTTAGAATGGTATCAAGTTCTCCATTTCAGGTCAACTAGAGGAGGTATGAAACAAAATTAAACACTTCTATTTGTGTCCAGATTTTTAAAAGGGTGTATTGTGTTAAAAATTGATGAAAACTTTTCTCCTGCATACAAATAGCAGGTCAAACTATAAAATCTTAAAAAAAAACAAAAATAAAAAATATTATTTTCTTTTTCCCTGAAAAGACTATGTCAATATAAAACGAACAGAACATAATTAAAAAAAAGCTTTTTCCACAAAATAAGTTTTCAAAGAAAAGTAAAGAACTCCATTAAACAAAAAATGAGCAAAAATAAAATCAAATAATCTACGAAGCATAAAACTACTACAAATCAGCACCGATAAATAAATGAAACCAAAGTTCTTACGTTAGAAAATAAAGCTTTGTTCCTTTTGAAACTGATTGTATGGATAAACCAATATTTCTCGTTTCTTTATTTTCTGCATTTTCTTTATTTTTCTAAAGTTCACAAGACTTTATAATCTCTTAAAAGAACGTTGCCAAATTCATTTAATGATCAGACACCCCCCTCTTCCAGTATAAATCTTGGTGACAATACAGTGATGTTTACTCAACCAGAAATACACAAACTGAATTTTTTAAAATTCAGAGTCATAGCCCATGGGAACAAACAAGTTAAAACAAAAAACAAAAGAAAATGACTGAAGAAATAAACCAAAACATTCCAAGAAAAAATGAATTAATTAACTGATGAAAATACAAACAACAGCTAAAAAAAGAAGCAGGGTACACCAAGACCACAGAAATTGTTATTGTACAATATAGACTAGTAGGTTTTTCATAAGAATGGGTTATTATATGATTATTCAGATTCAATTTAGAAGAATATTCTCTCTTGCATATACCACATTTGAATGGTTTTTCACCCGTGTGTACTCTTTGGTGGTTAACCAAACTGCTTGAACTACAAAAGGCCTTGTCACATACTTCACACTTAAACGGTTTCTCCCCAGAATGTACTCTTTGGTGGTTAACCAAACTGCTTGAACTACAAAAGGCCTTGTCACATACTTCACACTTAAACGGTTTCTCCCCAGAATGCACTCTTTGGTGATTAATCAAACTGTTCGATTGAGAAAAGCATTTTTTACATACTTCACACTTAAATGGTTTCTCCCCAGTGTGCAATCTTTGATGCATAATCAAACTACTTGACTGAGAAAAAGTTTTCTCACATACATCACACTTAAAGGGTATTTCACCCGTGTGTACTCTTTGGTGCTTAATCAAAGTGCTTGAGTCAGAAAAGGTTTTCTCACATGCATTACATTTAAAGAGTTTTTCCCCAGTATGCCCTCTTTGATGGGCCTTCAAATGGCCTAACTGAGTAAAGCTCTTGTCACACACATCGCATGGAGAAAAATTTTCTCCAACATACAAATAGCAAGGCAAACTATGGATTTTTATAGAAGAATAAACTGGAAAGAAATAAAATATTAAATTCTTTTCAATGATAAATACTATGGCAATATAAAAAGAACAAAAATTAATTTCAAAAACTTTTTCTACAAAATGAGTTTTTATAAGAAAAGAAGAGAGCTCCATTAAACCAAAAATGAGCAGAAATAAGGTCAAGTAATCTTCCAAGCGTAAAACTGCCACAAATCACCATCAATAAATAAGAGAAACTCAAAACGAACAGAAATTACAATAAATAACCGAGTCAAATTCAAAATGAGCAGAAATTAACATGAGTAAGACTGAAAACCCCCATGCCTTCTCAAGAAATATATGAATGTGGATTAGCAGTTTAATTTACATATGCTAATATTTCTTCCTAAGTCTTAATAATTATGATTTTAGAAATTTTAAAAAATGAAAATATTTAAAGTTTTTTGTTTCCTGTAAAGTGCAAATTGCGTTTTGGTCGTGAAAAGGCATGGGGGCTCTCAACCCTACTCATGTGGTCCTGCTCATTTTTAGTTTAATAGAGCTCTACTTTTCTTTGAAAAACTTATTATTTGGAATTTTTTTTTATTAGTTACAAAAAAGAGGAGACGCCTCACAATTATTACTCGAAGAACAAGTAATATACTTAACTTACCGTAATGGTTTCCCGTCTGGTAACTCGTCTAAAAGAAAAGATTCATTAATTTACTTGCCAAAAAGCCTACCACACGAAATGCATAGAAATAAAAAAAAATCTCACCGCAAACTTTTTATAAGGACCAGAAAAATTATGTTTGCTCCATCCCATACATCAAAAAATTTGAAGTCTCCTCAGCCCCCCCCCCCCAAGAAAATTACAATCACCTAAAAATAATTCACAAAAAATAGAATGTGTGACCTTTTAATAAAACCTATTGACTGTATGAAATCTCTAAAATGAAATATACTTGCTTGCCTTTAGGCTCCAGGTACCCATAGTTTAACATCCGCTGGTTGTTTGCACGGCTAAAGATTAGTAAATTACCAGGAGTTACAAACAATTACCTATGATCTTACGAACACTTACGGCAATTTGCCTTAAGATTATCAACAAACTGCCCTTTAAGTCAGTAACCAAATCTCGAAACTCTAATCTTTATCTCACTTCCAACATTAGTGCACACCGACAAGGGTGGCCTGAAGGTATCCTTGTGTTTTTGAACCCTCCATCCCAGTTGAAAAAACATATTACATTCCTAAGGACCTCTTTGTATCTACTATGTTAAAAATTGCTTATCCAGACTTGCACTTGTTCTGAGCCTCACCCCGAGGGAAAAATTAGGGTGGACAATTATTTCAACACTAAAAAAAAGAAAGAGAAATCAGATTACTGAGAAGTTAATCTCAATTTATTACGCTACTTAGATAACGAGGAACAAATACAAACAAACGGAATTCGATTATAAGACAAGGAGAAAGTAAAAAATACATTCATATTTTAAAAGCTATAGGATGCATGAAGCATTGAAACTTTCGAAAAATTCATATTTTTTTCAGCAGCTTCAACAATATTTAAAAATGATCACAGCATCAGCAAGGTATATTTTCAATATTTCTTAAACCGAACATATTATACCACATAAAAGATAAGAAGAAAAATGATACAGAATACCAGAAAAAACAAAGAATCCTTACATACAATCCGAAAATACAGAAACAATAATAAGAAAAAGAAAAATGAGTGTAATGAAAATAATATCAGAGAATTCATGATCACGAAAGCTGATCAAAACTTTTAAGGGGTTGGGTCTGTTTACTGTTTTTAAATTTCTATTATTTCATTTATTTTCAAATTTCTAAGACAGGATATTTTTTTTGAAAAGATAAATTTCTAAGTTAGGTGAAATAAGGTATCAGGAATAGCCTCTTTTTTTTCAAACCTCTTTTCATCCTACCATGTTTTTTCGAAGGAGACTATTTATACAGACTATTTTTTTTAGAAGGAGCAATAGCTTTGTTTTTGCTATTTTGAGGGATCAGAAGCTTTTTGAAGATGTAGCATTAAGGTACAAACATTGTGGTATTTAGTAATGTTACTTTTGATACATTTGAGTAGGGTCTTTCATACCAGGTAAACCAGATGTTGAGCAATAGTCTGGATAAAGTACTTCCTCCAATCCAAATCAATTTAGACCTCTAGATGGCAGCATATGCTGACCTCCATTAATACTCTGATTTTTTCAGAAAGAAGAGAAAAATATGGGTCCGTCCAATCTTCAGTCAGGAGGAAAGAGAGGAGAAGGGCTAGATTAGAATGGGTAACATTGCTAAAGACCAAATGATATTGCTTTCTGATTTTTTTTTTTAGTGGAAAGATTACATTAACTGTTCATTAAAAGAGAATAAGCACATGAAAATAAGGTGACGTGCTGTTAAAGAAGGGCTGCTCAAATACCAATTTATCACTCAATTATAAACACTTCACAACGAAATTAATGAGTGCAAGTATATTGCTTTCTTTCACCCTGCTGTGTATCCAGCCAAAATCACAATACCAATATCCTATCCAAACTTGTTTCTCCCAGCACTTAGGTAGTTTTGCAATATGTCAATTATAAGGCGCCGTAAAATAATTAAAATACATAAATTAGTTTCAATTTTAGGGCGGTCCGTACAATTACGGTAAAATCCGCAATTTTACTGTGACCAATTTTGCCAATTACAACACTAGAACAAACCAACATTTCTCATTTCTTTACTTCTGCATTGGTTTTCCCAAGGATATATAATGACTCAAAATGACCTCAAAATCTCCTAATGAGCAGATATTCCCCTTTATCCCTTGAGTAGGCATCCTGGTGACAATCATAGTTTTAAGGATATATTTCTCTGAGGACAGATCAAAAACTACATACAGCTTGGTTCAAAATGTTTCATTCCCAATGATAAGCAAAGAAACTTAAAAAAAAAATGAGAAAACATTATATAAGAATAAAATGGATTTTTCTGGGGTGTTTACTCAAACATGAATACACATAGTGACTTAGTTTTTTTGGGGGGGGGGGGAGAAAGTCATAGCCAAAGGGAACGAACAAGTCAAAACAAAAAGCAAAAGAAAATCACTGAAAAAATGAACAAAAATGTTCCACAAATCAATTAATGAACTGAAAAAATATATAAATGAGTAGCAAAAAACAACGGAACGGTTTACAATAGGGTACAGCAAGACCAAAGAAGTTGTTATTGCACACTATGAACTAGCAGGCTTTTTCTGAGAATGGGTTGTTGTATGATCGTTAAGATTTAATTTAGAAGAAGATTCTCTTTTGCATATGTCACACTTAAACGGTTTCTCACCAGTATGTACTCTATGGTGCTTAATCAAATTGCTTGACACAGAAAAGATTTTATCACATATGTCACACTTAAATGGTTTCTCACCAGTATGTACTCTTTGGTGCTCAATCAAATTGCCTGACCGAGAAAAAGTTTTATTACATATATCACACTTAAACGGTTTCTCACCAGTATGTACTCTATGGTGCTCAATCAAACTGCTTGACAGAGAAAAAGTTTTCTCACATACCTCACATTTAAAGGGTTTTTCCCCAGTATGCCCTCTTTGATGGGCCTTCAAATGGCCTAACTGAGTAAAGCTCTTGTCACACACATCGCATTTGAATGGTTTCTCACCCGTGTGTACTCTTTGGTGCTGAATCAAATGGCTTGACTGAGAAAATTTTTTTCACATACATCACATTTAAAGGGTTTTTCACCCGTGTGTACTCTTTGGTGGTTAATCAAACTGCTTGAACTACAAAAGGCCTTGTCACAGACATCACACTTAAACGGTTTCTCACTAGTGTGCACTCTTTGGTGATTAATGAAACTTTTTGACTTAGAAAAGCATTTTTTACATACTTCACACTTAAATGGTTTCTCACCAGTATGCACTCGTTGGTGTATATCCAAGTCCCTTGATTTTGAAAAGCATTTTTTGCACATATCACATTTATATGGCCTTTTTAATCTATATGTTCTTTGATATTTTTCGAACTCATCTTTTTTTTTACTTTGCAGGTCACTCTTACAATATGGGTTCTGAAGGTTAAAGCTTTTTGCCTCAGGTTTGGATTCATTGGAAGTTTCTCTGCATATTTTGACATCCCTTGATGACGTATCTTCAACTCCAACAACTAAAAAATAAGGAAGAAACATAAACGGATAGAACCAGAAAATAATTTTTACTGTACTAAAAACAATTCTCATTTCAGGCTAAGTGTTTCTATTTCTCATAACATCAGAAACAAGAAAAAAGTCACCGTCATAACTAAAATTATTCGAAAAAACCAAAAAAACAAATGAATATGGATTGAAAGTTTAATATATAAACTGATATTCATTCCTTGAAGTCCTTATAATTTTGAAGTAATTGAAAGAGAAAATGTTTAAAATATATTTTGTTTTCAGTTAAATACAAATTATGTTCAGGTCTTGATAATGCACAGAGAGCGTCAGCCCAGGTCTTCTTAGGTTCTGCTAATTTTGAGTTTCACTCGGTTAATGATTGTAACTTCTGTTCGTTTTGGGTTTCAACTATTTATTGATGGTAATTTAAAGTAGTATGCAATTTATTCGACTTTATTTCTTCCAATCTTTGGATTTATGAGGGCCCTAACTTTTCTTTATTAGTTTTCCAAATTAGTTTCTTTTCAATTTAATTGACATACTCTTTTTCATTGGTAAAGCAAAACATATTTTAAATCTTTTTTGTCTTTCTTGACAAAAATTCAGATTTTGGCTTTCAATTTACATGTTGGACAAAATTTTTCAGCAATTTTTAATAATATACGCCTTTTTGAAAATCTGAATGCAAGTAGTATATTTTTCTGATATAGTTTACACCTCAACTTTTCCTGAAACTTAAAACTTAATAACTTATTTGGTTCCTAAAAAACTATATTTATTCTAGTTTGACGACCTTGATGCTCTTACACTCAATGGATTTAGTTCAGCGGTAAGAGCGGAGGTATTAATAGTAGTGAACACGCTATCTTTGCTTTCATCGAACATATTAATGAATGCTCAGATAGAGGAGAAATTCCAGCAACAATATATTTAGATTAAAAAAAAAAAGTATTCGATACAATATCCCACTGTATTCTTTTTTGTAAATTGCATAATTATAGCCGTTACTGAATACTCTAAGCCGTTTTTCATATACTGCTAATATGCCATTCTCCCAGCAAGAATACACAAAGTGTGTTTCAGTTTGATTGAACAAACCTCTCAACATTTTACAAAAATTCCTCCTTAGTACCTTTAGCCTCAGTCTCGGTATTGATATTAATGGTAGCAGTAGTGTGCATATATTACCTTAGGGTTGGTTGAAAATTCCCTTAAACATGTACTGACATTTTCAACTTAATACTCTAGGCTATTTCTGAGATATATTTGTTACGCTCATTAAACAGCATGAATCGACATACTGTACTTTGATTCAGTTGAACATCCTCCCGAACATTCCCTGAAAGTTTCACAGTAATACCCTTAGCTGCAGAAATACTTCTACTACTACTACTTCTAGTAGTCGTCGTAGTAGTAACAGCTCTAATAGTAATATTATTACAGCTGGTACCATATTAGTAAAATATTGTGTACACATATTAAGAAATTGAGATAAAGTGGCCCGTCAAACATGAAGTGAAGTCCCACTTAACATAAAAACTAGATCTAAATTAGTAATACGGAAAGTGTTAAAAAGAAATGGGCAGAACAGTTTAAGAATGTGTTAAAACCTGATAAAGTTACAGGAAATGATACAGGAAACAATAAAAAAGTGTGAATGAAGATTTATTTGAGTTAAGACAGTAGTAAAATGAATAAAAAAACAATATCCCCTTAGGTACTGATAGTGTGGCAAACGGGTTTTCGAAATATGGTGACTATGAAGTTAGAGATAAATCTCTGGCAGTTCTATGATTTTTGCAAAAGGGAAAGTACCTAGGGATTATAAGAGTTTTTTTAATAAATTCTTCTATTAGATTGGTACCAGCTGTAATAGTAGTAGTAGAGTATGCACAAAAAGTCTTTTGGTTAGTTCAAGATTCCCCTTAATGTGATATGTAAGGTTAAACTTAATTCCCTAAACTATTCCTGGGATATTGCTGACACGCCCTTTAGACAACCTCCAGCAAAGAGTTTGTTTTGATATAGTTCATCATCACCCTCAACATTCCCTGAAAGTTTCATCTTCATAAGCTTAGGTTCAGTAGTAGTCGCAGTAAAAGTAGCAGCAGCAGTAATGGTAGCATCGAGTACAGAGTGCCATTTTCTTAATTCAACATCCCTTTTAGCACACTCTGAAAGTTTCAGCTTAATACTCAAAACTGTTCCTAAGACGTTGCTCATATATCCTTTTCACAACCTGAATGCACATAGTGTTTAATTTCGTTCAATATTCCATAAAATTTTCCTTGAAAGCGTCACCTAAATATCCTTAGTAAAGGTAGCAGTCATAGGAGTAGAAATAGTAGTAATACTGGTAACACAAAAATAGAGCTATTTGTTGTTGAACATCCCTCTAAGCACGCAGTAATAGTTTCAACATAATACTCTAAGCCGTTCTGAAGATATTGCTTATAAGGCCATTTGAAAACCTGCATGCATATTGTCTGTTATGATTTATTTGAAACTCACTCTAATCTTTCACCGAAAGTCTCATCTTAATACAATTAGCGTCACAAATAGCAGTAATAAAGTAGTAACAGTAGAATGCTCGTAATGCCTTTTGGTTAGTTCGAAATCCGGCTCAGCATACCCTGGAAGTTCCAATTTAATGATCTAAGCTGTTCCTGAGATTTTGCTGATAAACCCTTTTGACAATCTATGTACTCATAATGTGTTTTGATTTAGTTCAACGTTTCCCAAAACATTCCCTGAAAAATTCACCTTAATACCCTTAGCTTTAGCAGTATCAATAGTAACACTAACAGTAGCAGTATACACCTAGGATCTTTTGTTTTTTTCAACATCCCGCTCAATACACATTGAAAGTTTCAATTTTGTATTTAAAACAGTTTCTGAGGCATTGTTGATACGTCCATTAGACAACCTGCAAGCACATAGTGTTTTATTTTCAGTTAAGCATCCTCTCAACATTCCCTGAAATTATCACTTTAATATCCTAATTTTACTAGTTGTAATAGTATTGGGAACAGTAGCAGTAGTGGTAGCATGAAAATTGTGCCATATAGTTAATTCAACATCCCCCAAAACAAGTCCAAAAACTTCATACTCCAAGCCGTTCCTAAGACATTACTGATAAGCACATTCGACAACCTATATGCACATAATATTTTGATTTAGTTCAGCTTTCCCCAAAATGATCCTTGAAATTTTAACCTTAGTAACAAAAGTAGTCACGATAGCAGCAGTGGAGGTATAAGTATTAGCAGTAATAGCAGTTGTAGTACATACATATTACATTTTGGTCAGTTGAACATCCCCCTCATTATACTCTCCAAGTTCCGATTTAATACTCTAAGCCATTCCAAAGATATTCCTGGCAACCTCTATTCTTTTGACAATCTCTGTGCACAAAGTGTGTTTTAAGATTTATTTCAGTAATTTATTTTGAACATAAAAACCACAATGTACATCAATCAATAGCCAGAATACGTGTTCGTTAGGGTTCGTAAATCATCACCTGATTTTGAGTTACTTTTCCATCTCGATCCGGCTTTACCTAAGGAACTGGTTTAGTAAAATACATGGAAAGAAGGTAACAGAAACGTTCTTCTCAAGGTTAGTCAAAAGTCCAAGTATTTACTCCTTTTGTTTTAGTGCTTATTCAATAAACTATCATCTGATAAAAATGATATTGCAATAAAAAACACGCAAAGCTGAGATGTACCTTCATTGTCAAAACATATGGAGCCCAAATCCTTAGTGTCGGATTCAAGTTTATATCGTCCTGAATAGCTGGATAAAGAACCAAAAGGAACAGTTTCCTGTTTTGGAGACGTGAAAAAGTCTTGAACGTCAAAGAGCTCCTCACTGTTACTTGGTAAGGCATTCTCAAGTTCTGAAACAAAATTTAAATAAAAGTAACACAAAACACATTCAACAGTAAAACTTACTACACAAATCCAACTACTTTTCTCTTTAGAAACGATTATTTCCCGAAAATCAATAATAACCCAAAATGGGATTAAAAAATATACTAGCTTGGCTATTTCCTATGTTTGGAAATCTTTAAGATAGACGATTCTAATATATATGTATACATACTTATGTATACATACTTATGTATATATGGACATATATATAGCACTGGATCCGACACGGCTACGCAGCAGGCCTGTATATACTAATTATCATTGTCGCTTGTCTTCTAACCGCAGCCTCTTCTTGATGTCATGAAGTCACCATAGGTTCGATACAACCACCCTGTGAAAAATACAAATTTGTCCTTAAATTGTGACCTATTTAGATCATTTTTGTTGCCAGAATAGTCAATATGCCAGTTTTAAGAAAAAAAAACAAACTATGTAACCGATTACTAGGCTGGGCCCTGACACTCTGCATCAGTAGGCTTGTGTATATTAATTCTCGTTATAAGTAGCAAGCTCCGAATGTATCACCTTTGTTTCCTGCTCTTTCCTCGGAAAAATGAAGGGCTCCACGGGGAATAAATATAACACTGAAGGGTCCCAATGACTTGTAATTTACACTTTCGTAGTTTATGACATCTTTGCACAGGGTTTTGCGCCACACTTTGTCAGCGCTGAAGATTGTGAAGGCGTTGTTGCTCTAACGTAATATCTCTTTCTTCTTCACGTTCATTTTTGACTTGTTCTGATTTTTGCTGTCGGTTGTCTTCTAACGCTACAATTCTTTGTTGTACACATCATTTTTGAACCGTTTTTGATACTCGCTTTCTCGCTGTAGCTTGTAATTCTTACTGCAGCTTTTCTTCTAATAGTATATTTCTTTGTGCTCTCTGTGGAGTATTTTTTAACCAATTTCCTTTTCTCCTCACTTCATTAATTCTTCCTGCTATTCGTTGTCGCATGTCTTATAACAACAAAGTTCTTTGTTCTTCACTTTTTTTGACTCGTTTTCGTTAGCCTATTGCTGCCACTTATCTTTTTAACCAGATATTTCTTTGTTTTTTACTTTGGTTTTGACTCGTTGTAATTCTCGTTGACACAAGTATTCTAACTGTATATATCTTTGTTCTTCATTTTCGCTTATCATTACTTAAAAAAAAAATTTCAATACCGTTTACATTAGCTTCACAAATTGGTCTTGTCACACTTGATGGTCAAGGTTGTTCTTTAGCCTTCTAGTTATTATGAAACTGCTGAAAACGCCTTTTGTAAATAAAATATTAGAAAAAACATACTGTGATTCAAATAAATATCCCTAATAGTTTACCAGAGATAATGAAACTAAAAGAAGAAAAAAACTACAAAATAAAAGGCTCAAAGAGATTCGTCTTGTATTCAGAGGACTACAAAAATGGTTTTCACTCATTAACTATAAACTTAACATTCAAATACTTCAGAAGACAGTTCAAACCCTAACAGCTCATTTCCATCCCTGCTTATTTCAAACATCTCC